>CM023488.1:94966542-95173685 GCA_013339685.2 Hyalomma asiaticum
AACTCCGCTATTAATGCACTGTTCCGGAAAATTCTGGCGGCTGCATGTTCGTTGTCGACTCGTGTACAACTGAGTAGTTTAGGGGCCCTTTAAACGGGCTTCCTTTGCGTTTTATGCACAAATATTGTATGCCTATCATAACTTTAAATCATAATTTTAATGTTTCCTATGGCTGGTTCTTTACTAACATAAGCTATAACGGTTAACGCATAATCACCCATGCTTCATACCCGGATATGCCCGGCCGAGCGCTCGGGTGCGAGCCACACTAGATAGCATTATTGTTAACCGTGACGAGGATGACAAGTACATCATGCGAGGGACGTAAAATTACATCGTTCATGTTCGCCATGCACGTATAGCCTAACGTCACGCAAGTGCATAAGACTGCCAGGATACAACCGAGGCATAGATAGATAGATAGATAGATAGATAGATAGATAGATAGATAGATAGATAGATAGATAGAGATAGATAGATAGATAGATAGATAGATAGAGATGATATATAGATGCGGTGTTTTTCGACAAAAAACGCAGGGCATTTAAAATTCGACATTACATGCAAAGGCGAAAGCAAGACGTGATAAATGCAGTGGTCGCACAGCAACTAACAGAAGCAACAGCTAGCGATATTTGTAGCCATTTAGTTAAAAAAAATTCAAACGAATGATATCAAGCGGGACAGCTAAGATTCAAGTTCGCACTGCATAGTTCAAAACTGGCGCACGTGACGATTGAAATGGACGACGGCATATCACAATTAGTGTGCGCCCAATGGCTGAGAACTTCTGTCATGTCTGGGCAAATCGTTCGACATGCGCTACAAATTGGTAAGCCCCATTACATTGTTGTTATCCGTCTCATTTCGAAGGGGCAAGTAGGTCTTGCAGCGGTCAAGACCGGGACAGTCACACTCGCCCACGTGTTTCGCCGTTTTCTTGGGACAATGGAACACGTGCGCGAAGTGGTGATCAAATCCGGCCAGGTCGTTGCAGAGATCGCTAGCGTTGAGATCGCCACACTCCGTGAAGCACACTAACCGAAAGAAGAGCTTCTTGAGCATGGCAGTCCTACTTCGGGGTGGTCTCGTTGCCGAGGGCAACTCCTCGAAGTATGCGTCCTCCGCGATGGTGTCGTTCTCGCCAAGACGCTTGGACTTGAGGAACCAGGCCAGTTGTACGGACCATCGAAATCGGATGATAGCCGTCGCGAGACGATGATTCACGGGCATACCGAGCACAGACGACGCCGAACGTGCGAAACACTCCTTGATATAGTCTTGTGCCCAGGTTGGAAAGTACTTGGTCGCGTCCGAATCGAAGATGGCGCGCAGAATGAAAGTGCCGAGGGTCGCGTACTGCAGGTCTGCGAATAGCGGAAAGGTAATGATGGTGTAAATTTAAGGTTTTGCACGTCCTCCTCATGGTGAGTGGCGTATCCGGCTACTTGCACCGCCAACAGCTTTCTGCACTGAGCCCGCCGACCTTATATGACGGTTTCGAAATTTCATGTACACCCTTGATGAGCGCACTCATATTCAGCGAGTGGTCCCAGCCGCGCTCTAAGTAGGTGAAAGCAAACCTGAACAGGTAGCCTGATTGCCTCAAAGATCGCCAACCCCCGTGCGAGCGCCGGAGTTGGCGATCTCAACGTCAATGATCTCGAAGGCAACAATGTCCGAAACTCGAAGTCAACGCTTATGGTGTGGAGGTGAATGACGCGCGTCATCGCAGCCTGAAATGGAGGAATTATGCAATTTAAACTTTACACCTCGCCACCCTATCTTTACCTATTACTTTCATGGCTGCCGCGCTTCCGTTTCAGAGTTGGTTTAAATACGGTGAATGGCATGACTGTTTTTTTTTTTTTGTGGGGAAGTTTAGAAAAAGAGAATTTAACGCAACCAAGCGACCTTTGTGCAAATGTGCCTATCACAGATTTTACTGTCCGCGCTGTGTTTTTAGAGCAAACATTGCTCTCAGGAAATAGGAGATGATTTGTTCTTTTTGAAGAAATGCAGAAAGCGTTCCCTAGGTTAAAAAAGCGGCTATGTTTTGCAAATTCTTCAATAAAATTCTTGTCTCTTAAATAACCTGTTCTTGTTAGATCCAAGAGGATCTGCTGACCAACTCACATGCTGTCATTTCCGGATCTACGGTGACGGCCATGTAGGTGCCCATGTCGGAGAGGTAGGCGGAGCTGATCAGGAAGTTGCCGTCGGCGCGATATCCAACGTAGCCGTTCACCTGATGCTGCCAGTACTCCGCAGGGGTCGGGTGCTCACCCACTTTCGCCGCCGTGACTGCTGCCATGTTGTGGAAGAAGGATGCTCCCAGGGTGGCATCTAACGGAGTCATTGGTGGGCTTCCTGCTGAGACTTCGTCTGTGCGAAATCATTATCACTGTTGGACCGCTAGCAGATGATGCAGTCTAAAGACAGTGTTACAAATAAGTAACTGTTGGAGGTGGTGCGGGCTGCGTGCCTCTAAGACCTCTCGAAAACGCTGTGCTGCGAAGCTGAAGGACGCCTTCTCGAGTGCCATTCACAGCGGCTGCATTTCAATGTCGGTCGAGTGTGAAGAGCTAGCGTAACTCGGTTTAACTCATGTCGACGAGCCCAAATTGTTCAGAACAAATCAAATCAAATAAATTCAGATAAAAACGAGTCTTTTTCATACAGAATTGCAAGGAATCCGCTAGAAATACTTAGACCAATAGCCTACGTGACTGGTGGTTAGCCCAACATAGAAAATACATAAATGTGAGCAGCGCATGTGATTGATGATGGAGTGACGGGTGTTTTACATACACAGGTGTTCATTATGTACCTTTCTCTGCAAAAGATGAGCTGTTACAATTCCCTGGACAGAGAGATGCATCCAGAAGTAAGGTTACAGTTACGCGTCGCTTGCAGTGCCGGAGGTCGAGTGTTCCGGTTGCAGCCCCAAAGCATTTGATTTAGCACTCGCCGAAAACGTTGTTAGAGAGAGGAAGCTTTAACTAGAGGTGATTCGCTTGTGTGGGGTTTGCGCGAGGGAATTTGACTGTGGGGATCCGCAGATCTTACCCTTGCGCGTCTCATAAGAATATTTGGTTTGGCACGAATATTTCGAGTATTTACTCTATTTCTGTGTCGATAGCTACATCGATGTAGAGGAGGCGTTATGCCGCTATAAAACCACAATAAAATAACTGGGTTGCGCGGATTTTTGCACAGACAAACCAATCTCCGAAGAGGAGGCGGCGCTGGTCCAAAAATTAACACCGTTAATACTTTTCCAGTTCAGTATTCAAGCGAGATGGTCGAGCGTTATGCCATAGATTTAGTAACACGAAAAACTTTTCACTGTCAATACTGCGGGGACGATACGTCATCGGAAGGAGGTGCTTTATGAATAAGTACGAGCAGTACAGCTTTGCGGCTTGATTCTTCTGAAATCAGCCGCCAACTTTGTTAGTCTGCGATCAACTGCTTGTCTACATACGCTAGGATCGAGGCTGTAGTGCTGATTTCCTCAGAATTTGCTCACTTCTTTCGATAATGATATATCACCATTAGTACCCACTTGTCTTTCTATTAACCATACACATTCACCCTTCAATCCATAATCAAAAGAAGAGGCGTGCAGGACACGGACACAAGGAGAGCAGTGGACAACACGAACGCCGACTAACAACTGATGCACAGCACGGGGGCGAAAAAGAAAGAAGACACACAGCTTATCTGCGCATGCTCGGAATGGTAGCGCCACCTGTCAATCGGTTACACGTGCCGGTCTTCGCGATAGACAACTCCTAAGGCTTTCTATCTCCTCTCTGTTTAAGCTAATCGACGGCTGACTCACGCATGCACTTCCACTAATACTGATATGCCAGGCCTCAACCAATAAACGCGTATCTTCGTTCTTATGCCTGTACAGGATCTCGGTTTTGTCTAACTCGGGCATGCAGCTACAGACCTGGCAGTGCAAGGATAGATTGGACGGTGTCCCACCTGATAGCGACCTTCTGTGTTCAATTAATCTTTGATTAATACAACGCGCCGTTTGCCCTACATAAAAACGTCCGCAGCTAAAAGGAATCTTATAAACTACACCCATGCGACAGTCGGTGAAATTATTCTTGGCTAGGTGCTTAACCGGACAGATATCCGTTCGCTTCTTACCTTCCATCTGCTCATTTCTTCTATGCACTGCAGCACAAACCCTTCCTAACTTATTGGGAGCCGTAAACTCAACATTAACCCCATATTTACTTCCCACTTTCTTAAGCCTGTGCGAAACTGCGTGGATATACGGAATACTCACGACCTTTTTCTTGTTGATGTTACTCTCTGCTACAGCTTTTGTTCCGGTCGAAATCGACTTCTTAAGACGCTCAGCTACTGTGGCTATGGCTAGTCTAGGGTAACCTGCACATACTTTCAGAGGGAGCTGGTCATGCACACACAGCAAAGGATGGCTTCCAATTGACAGCTGCACTATCAGCCTGTGTAATCCTACTTATTCGCGCAGTATATCTGTTAAATAGTTGGGACAATTTGAAATGATATCACAGATCTTGCGAAACATCTTCTAGAAGGCCTAAAAAAGTGCTGATTCAGATGTGTGATTGTTGATAAGTGAAGCGTGTATGTTGTCGGTCTCTGTGAGCAGGGCAATGGGTCACGTGGCCTGTCAGCCATATGACCTCGACTATAATTCGTACAAGATACCACGCTGGAATATAGACGTGCAGCTTGCCTGTCCCACACGTTCTACTTTTTTTCCATAAAATAGGTGCTGAAATGAGATTAGGAGTTTATTATTTACCGTCAGGAAAATACCTATAGAATGATTTAAAGGAAAACATGCTTGTCGAGTAAATTCGCTATAATGCTGGCATGCGACTCTAAAATACCGGACAAGAAAGAAACAAAAGTTGGGATATTACAGAATTTCAGGCGGTCGTGTTAACCTTACGTAATATTTGAGAAAACATACAAGGAATAGCCTAACCGCAGAATAAGGTTAAAAATGCAGCGTACAGTAGCAAACTTTGATGTCTCCCCCGGATCAATGGCGTCAGCATTCGATAAGTACGTCTAATCCTCCTCCGATACCGCAGTAAAGTGTGCTTACCTGCGCTAACAGAACGACGAGGCTGTAGCCACCGAACCGTGGTAACGGATGCTGTCTCAATCCTTCTAAGACTTTCCGCAAGGCATCCACTCCCTTAACTTCCACACCATTCTTCCTTTGCTCGCTCTTCAGCCTTGCGGGAAGGCCACTTTCCAGTGCCCGCACCCAAGCCACGTCCCCTGCAAGAGACTTAAGATCTTCTGCATTTCGGAGCACAGACCAGGTTAAGTCGTTTCTTCTATCTACCAGGCTCTGAAGAAGCTCGTCGACAGCTAAAATCCCAGAGTAGCCAACTTGGGCCGAGTCTAGCTCGTCACCGAAGTCATCTAGCATATTGAGAACGTTCTCCCTTGCCTCTCGGTCGTTGTACGAGAAGGTCGAACCGAGCGTCTCACCTACATCAATGCGAAATGCTTCGCCCCGAAAGAACAGTACTTTGATGAACGACGGCAGGCCGGTCCTTAGCGTTGTCGCCACAACAAGCTCGAGAAGGCCGCCGAAATTGTCCGAATTTGTCCATTCGTGGATGGAGAGTGCGAGCGTCGTCAGCAATTGGGGGAAGTCGCCTTCTTTGTCAAAGCCAGCATTCATGAGGGAGCAGCTGGTGAAGAACACTGCCATCTGGTTTTCCAGGCTGGCCTGAGTCCCGCTGGAGTTCCATAAGAAAGTCTCGGCCCTTGCCACCAGCTCACGGGCGACGCGATGGTTAAAGAGTTTAATGTGAAAGTCGTGGTAAGGTCCTCTGTGAGCGACTTTCTCTTTCCACCAGCCGCAAATGTTCTCGTGGAAGTCGGAACACGGACTGACAAGGAAGTTCAAGCTGTCCATTAAGTACCTGCAAGTTAAACATCCCTGTAATCAATGCTCGTGAAATAACACTAAGACTAGCGCGTAGCACAAATGACTTTCTCGTGGAACCACACCAACCTTTCTCTTCTTTAAGAAAAGAACAGAAAATGCAACGTAGAATATTAGTGACTGCTGGAGACGCGCACGGAACGAGTTGCTAGGCAATTTACTAGCAGTGAGTCCTGTCTAAACATTCGCGGAATGCAACTTTATTGCACTACCCCGGCGTGGTACCTTAGCGGGCGGCGTGTTGACTTGCTAAGTTCGAGGTCGAGAGATCGAACCCCGGCCACGGCGTACTTATTCAGATGGAAGCGAAATGCAACAACACCCCTGCACTTAGATTTAGGTGCACGTCAAGGGACCCCAAGTGGTCAAAAGTGCTCCGAGTTCTTCCACCACGGGGTTTGTCTCATAGTCATAGCTAGTTCCGTTGTGTAAAACACAATCTGTTATTGTTATTAATACCTATATTGCAGTTCCAGTTTCTCAGTTTGCTAGTAAACGGGAGTTCTTTTTTGATAGACCCTGGGAAAGAATGTTTTTATTTTCTGTACTAAGGAAACATGGAGAAATCATGTGAATGAGAAATGTCACTTGCTTATGACGAGCTGGTGGGCTAGTTGGTTGTTCGTGCCAAATGGCGGCTTAAAATTGGTGACGGGACAACGCGGACAACACGGGCAAACATAGATGAAAGAGAAGCTTGAGCTCGAGCGCTAGATTGTTTAAGAGTTGATAACAAGGTCATCATCCGAGCATCCTGCAATCTGGAACAGTGCCTGTCGTGTTTGTCAAAGTTGATGATTCGCATGAAAAACTGAGGAAGCCATGGAAGACTTGAGTCAAAGCTCATATACAATCCTTGCGCTGTTCTTGTCTAGTTCAGACCTCGAGTGCATCTTGCAGGAGGGAAAGGTGAATTTCAGCAACGCAGCGAGCGTACGCCGAACAGTGATCATTAGCCGACCTCTGCAGTCATCGAAAAGTACGCTTTTCTCTTTCAAGTACTGACAAGGGTTACTGATCACACGATGAAAGTGAGCGAATCAAGGATGCCTCTTAGAGTGCTTAAACCTTTGATTAAACGATCATGACTGGTAGGTTGTCGTCATCCGTGCAAAGGGAGGTCTGGGATCACTGCAAGGCACAGATACTCAGGTATATGTGCCTGAGGACTGAGGGTTATACAAACCTTGATAACAAGTTAAGACAACAAGTTAAGATAACAAGTGACTTTTAGAAACAGTAATGAGTATCGATACATACAGGGTGATATTGTGGCATCTTGCTGAATCATCGCCGCAGGCAGTCGCCACGTCGGGATCGAAGACCAGTGGATGAGAAGTGCGGTTGTGGCGGCTTGCCATGTACATGCTCATTACCAACACGGCGATGACCGGGGCTAGTAGCACCAGTACGAGGCAGCAGAGGGCATCTAGTGGGGCCTCACAAGAAAAGCCGCTCCTCTGCCCTGCAGTCACGCAAAGAAAACCCAAGCGCATTTCAGCACATATGTACCAGTTCATTCTTAAGTAGTGGGAACTACCTGGTGTGTTAGTAGCGCGAAAGCAGACGCTAAATAGAAAACGCCCATGCAGTTTACGACCTACGCGTGGATCTAATCAATAACTCGCATGAATGGGCACGTTTCAAGAAAATGCATGTATTGCCTAAACTGTGACGGCTTACGAGACACCGACATAGTCACGCCAGAACCAGCTGCCCCCCAAAAAGGGGAGCACCTATGGAGTACTCACTGTAGTAACACAATAAACGGAGGCATTGGAGAGGGAAAAAGAATTACCGGTGCTGGGGTATCAACACAGGCACCCACCCTCTTAACGAAGGTGTCAACCACTGAACTATACTCACCCACGCTAGCAAGGTGGGACCCTCTGTTACTACTTGCTGTAAGGTCGTGGGTTCGGTTCCCACCGAAGGCAGGCTTGTCTTTTCGTCCACTTAATTCCTTTCTACTTGCTCCACAATTACAATACCACAAGTAACTTCCCCTATGCTTTCCTTGGCTTCATTGTCTGTTTGCTCATTAAGTTGTTTCTAACAAATAAAGAACGAGCCCTTGACCTCTTCCCTTTCGTTACTTGCTGTAGCGGCATTTTGGTGTGAACTACAATAATAGGTTATTAGAGGCACAGAATGTCTCCTATCACAAGTACACTGTGAGTGATAGTTCCTTCCCCACCAACGCGAAAACGACATTCTAAAAATTTTTCTAAGCTTCTGTCATTTTGGTAAATTAGTGACTGTTTGCGCCACTCATTCGTACTCACACTGCGCAAACGTCTTGCTCAGTTTGGAGGCCACTGCGCAAGGTCAATTTCACGTCGAGGAGATAACGTACAGATGAACGATGTACTATCCACCAAGGTACAAAAGGATACGACGCTGTAAGTACTTGTGTTGCACATACGTGCACAGGAAAAAAAATCCGTACACGCAACAGAATGCCAGAAGCCAAATGCAAAAGTAAAGCATGGTATCATGCGGCTGAGAACGCCTGCATCCTAGAAATCCCAATAATGTTCCTTTTAAATTAGTATGCCCCATTTACTGGGCTTTTGTAAGAAACCAATCTTTTAATAAATGTTCATTTTAGTGTTCTAGATATTTTTGTCAGCATTTTTCAAAATATTTTACACTACCAGGGCGCGGGAGTGGCCCGAATTCACGCGCCTCCATCGAATTCTGCGGTTTATCCGCGGGAGCCTCAGCTACAAGTGGCGCCGTGTGCAGCGCGCGGGGCCGGCGGGCGAGGATGACTGAGGAGGAAAAGCGCGCGCGGAGGAGATGTGTCGTTACTTTCCTAGATCGAGGAGTTCGAACCCAGTACAAGAGGATGAAGGCGCCAAGAAAATGAGTTCCCGCACCGCCCCACACTTTCTGGGTCCGCCGCGGTAATGTAGTGGTTGTGGTGCTTGGCTTCCACCCAAAAAACGTGTGTTCGATCCCGGCCACGGCGGTCGCAATTTCGATCGAGGCGAAAATGCCAGAGGCCCGTGTACTGTGCGTTGTCAGTGCACGCTAAAGAACTACAGGTGGTCAAAATTCTTGGAGCCCTTCACTACGGCTTTTCCCTCCCTTCCATTTCTTTCGGTCCCTTTCCTCTACCCCGACGGACGCTTTGACGTGTGCTCACTACACGGGCTGCAGAAATTGGCGTTCTTCTTTAACCGAACCACAGTCATCAATCCTTTCCGGCCATGTGCACCGAGCGACAATGGGCGCTTGCCCACTAGTGTCAGCGCCGTCAGAGGGCTGATCCACCTGTTCGCATAAGTGAAGCGGAGAGCCAAAGCAACAACTTAGGAACACCACAGCATATCACATGGATGCTATCAATGTAATCTAATCTTAGCCATACATTTTACGTGCTTATAAGGGGTGGGGCGAAATTTGCACGGACCACAGGCGAACGAAGCAAGGCACAACCTTACCCTTGTGAGATTCTGTCGGCCCATCGACGGGCTGCTGACGGTGTAGCCCAGGCAAATGCAGCACGTCTTCTGTGCCGCAAGTCGTGCCAGTGGTAGCCGGTGTCCCGTCCACGTAGTCGCGTTCAGCCGGAAGAGGCATTTTCGCTGAATATCTGAGACCCGTCCGTCTGCTTCTTCCTAGAGCATTGGCCCTTGCCCACTATGCCTTCAAGATGCGGCACTCCTTTAAGAGTGTGGCGAACCTGGTAAATAGGAGGTTTTGAAAGGAGAGCAGCAGAACATTTAGCCCGTTAAATCTTCTCCCTTATGGGTTCGTTTTCAGGAGATGATGCTTCAGCAGAACACTGCGTCCTACCATGCCGCCGTCCATCAGAGATGTTGAGATGGTGATGAATCAATAGATCACTAATTCTTATCACGTGTCCGTTCCACCTATCACGATGAGGTCGTGCCGACTTTTAAATGCGAAGCATTTCTTAGCGAACTTCGGCGACTTTGAGCGTATCTATCTATCTAGCCGCCTACGATTTTCTGCTCTCCTGGCCGTTTCGCTAATGGGATCTTTACGAAAATTGGTATGCCACTACATGACAACATGACGAACATAAACGACTGGTCATAAGATGAAAATCATGACATGCATGTAATGACCGGCATGATTTACATGTCACGGTCTCGGTGCTCTCCTGGCCGTTTCGCTAATGGGATGTATGCGAAAATTGGTATGCCACAACATGACTGCATTACGAATACGACTGACAGGTCACAACATGAAAATCATGATATGCATGTCATGAGCGACATGATTTACATGTCACGGTCTCGGTGCTCTCCTGGCCGTTTCGCTAATGGGATGTATGCGAAAATTCGTATGCCACAACATGACTGCATTACGAACATGATTGACAGGTCACAACATGAAAATCGTGATATGCATGTCATGAGCGACATGATTTACAGGCCATGGTCTTGGTGCTCTCCTGATCGTTTCGCTAATGGAATGTATGCGAAAATTGGTATGGCCCAACATGACTGTCTGACGAACATAAATTGCAAGTCGTAACATGAAAATCATGATATGCATGTCATGAGGGACATGATTTACATGCCACGGTCTTGGAGCTCTCCTGGTCGTTTCGTTAATGAGATGTATGCGAAAATTGGTATGCCACAGTATGACTGCTTGGCGAACATAAATAACAGGTCATAACATGAAAATCGTGACATGCATGTCATGCGCGACATGATTTACATGACACGCGTTTAGTTAATGGGATGTATACTAAAATTGGCATGCCACAACATGACTGCATGATGAACGTAAATGACAGGTCATAACATGAAAATCATGACATGCGTGTCATGAGTGACATGATTTAAATACCGCAGTCTTGGTGCTCTTGCGGCCGTTTCGTTAAGTTCACATGTACCAAACTCGGTATAGCGAGTTTGGTAGGTTAGGTTAGGTTAGGTTGACCTAATCTATCCATTTTACGTTCCTGATGCGTGCTTCGCATTTCCTTGATTCCCACTGCACGATAATGTTGGGACCTCCAACATTATCGAACTCTTCTTTTTCTTAAGGAAGCTCATCGACTAGGAAGAAAAAGTATTCATAACGGTAAAGGTTCCTGGACGAACCAAGACATTTGACGATATGTCACAGAAGAAAAAGAAAGAGTTCCGCACGAAACGGCTATTTATTGCCTCGCGAGTGATGTTACTTCTGCGAGTTTTAGAGGCGAAGCACCTCAGGGTCGACGCTTGTCCGTTGTGCGTCCGTCCGTCACGAGGACGCAGGAATTACGCCTCGTACGAGCACATGAAGTCAAGCTTGCGCAGAAGGAACGCAAAAATGAAGGCCAGACAAGTGCAAATGCACATCGAATATTCGTACAAGAACCGCTAAGTGAGTGCAGCTTGAGCCCTTCATATTGTGCATATATATAACCTTGTTACATGCCGTCAAGACATTGAACAACCTCTATCAGGTGGATTTCAACAGAGATGCCAAAAAACAGAATCGATGTATCTGTGTTTCTTCCTGAGCAGGAAAAGCTTTTATTCAACCTTTCGCTTCGCTGAGAAAACAAGAGCGTTGATGCACGAATTTCATAGTAGTCGGCGGGTAGCGAAATAACTGATACGAACTCAACGGGCCGTCAGAAATTTGTAGGACAGTGCGAATTTCGAATTTTTCAAATGCCGACCTAATATAGGTATCTAACTTAGAGCTCAAATGTGGCATCAGTAACCATATATTCATGTTAACACTATACACTAATGAGCCATAAGCGTGAAATGCATTACTCTTGTGCCGCCTCGGTGGTCTAGTTCATAGGGCACTCGAATGCTCCTCCGAAGGTCGCAAGATCGAATCCCTGCCTTGGCGGCTGCATATAGATGGAGGTGAAATGGTGAGGCCCGCGTACTATGCGATGCCAGTGTACGTTAAATAACCCGAAGTGGTCCATATTTGCGGAACCCTCTGTTATGGCGTCGCCCATAATCAGGTCGCGGTTTCACTACGGAAAACCACAGAAATTATTATTGCAATGTCGTCGGGAACCGAATGCCCAGACTACGTTGTCAAGTCGTAACTGCAGCAGCAACATATCATAAAGCAAGTGATAGCAAATGCAAGAGTCAATCACGGGATAAGAGTTGTTCAATATGGTCAGGCCAATGCCATACATACGCAACAGGTACAGCAGATGAGCTGAAGAGGCACGGTAGGCCGGAATATTGTTGTTGTCTATAAAGAGCGAGCAGTACACTAGCTTGCTTCCACGATCACGAACAGCTCTACTGAACATATATACTTGGAGATGCTTATTTTTTAGCGCATGTTCGCGCCTAAACGTCGTATGAGCTGACAGGCTTGGGGTTGGCCGCAGTAGTGGTTCCGTGTGCTACCGATTCTTGCCGCATAAGTACCGCTCGTGCAAGCGCCTCGCGTAAGCGCGGAAGACCGATCATTTTCGACAAGATTACTAGAGCGCATATGCAATATTTTCAAGTATCAGGAAACATCGAATACCTCAGTTTCAAAGGGAGTGCGAATATTGAAAATGTATTGTTGGTCGAATATTCGAAATATTTCGAAACTGGCACACCTCCGGTGATTTGAAATCAATCAGTAGCTATTCTTTCGTTGATGTATGTGAGATAAGACATAGCGTCTCCAGTCAGAACCATCAAGTAGATTGAAGTAGATGTTTCTTTATTTATTTATTACAAATACTTTCAAAGCCCGAGGGCATTATAGAAAGCAGTGGTTAGTATACATATACAAATGTGCAGAAATACATTTCTAAAAATACAAGTTAACAAGAGTCATGTCTTGATAGGCACTCTTGAAGTTCATATCAGTAATTGCCTGAAGAGAGGTGGGAAAGTGGTCCGATTCTCTACTGATCTTGGGGATAAAAGAATCGTTATATAGGTTTGTTCGGCAAGGTGTCACGCCAACCTTAAAGCTGTGGTCCACGCGCGATGAAATGTGAGGCTTCGCAGGCTGAGCAGGCTTGCGCAGCATCTCACTGGCCCACGTTAGATTCCCACTTTCAATCAGTACCGCATGTTAGTCTTTATCTGTCTATTCAATGTACTAAAACTTCAATTAAAAGCCACAACCTATGCAATGTGTGTTCTAGTCCAATTTTCGGTGTCCGCTTACCTTGGTCCTTGCACGGTGTGATCATCTCTGGCGCATACCAGCATTGAAACGCGAATATGAGCCACACGTGATTGCATCATCATTCATTGTCACGTGTATGACAAGAATATCATTTAGCGATGTCAAGAGCAATCATTTATGTTCGCAACACGCTCATGCCCTACATTGCATGACCGTTACAATTTTTGTGCATGCCAAGTGAACGAGACGGCCAGGAGAGCATCGATACGTAAGCTACTAGATAGATAGATAGATAGATAGATAGATAGATAGATAGATAGATAGATAGATAGATAGATAGATAGATAGATAGATAGATAGATAGACATGGTTAAAGTCGAACTTCTATGTATGCTTCGCATTTAATGATACTTCAGTTTCCATTCCAACATACACACCATAACTTTTAATACATCGTAGTGCTGCCGTGTGCAGCCACAACAGTGCTGTAAATATTTTTCAGTGGAGTACCTATGGGAGCGTGTTCGGAGGTTATGTAGGCCCTTCAGAAAGCCTCCTTAATCATTCCCCCCCCCCCCCCCCCCACTCCCCCCTCATCCCTGTCACAACCTCTCCGTCACGTTCACTGAAGGACTAAAGTATGCACATTGAACTGCTCTATTGACGTTACCATTGCACTTTAGTATGCCCATTTCAGGTTTAACGTTTGGCGAAACTCTCAGGAAACAATAAGGCGTTCTCCTCGGGTAATATACAGCATACACATCTGTTAAGTTGTGGTAAGAGCTTCGCGCAAAGAAAAGCGGGCAGGCATGTCACCACCCTTATGAAGGCACAGGGCGGTAAAATTAGCAAAATAAACAGACTGTTGAAGAACTTCATTGAGAAGTATAATTCGCCTTCATTGATTCAGTTTCCCGTTTATGTTCTAACCTGCAGAGCGGCTCCATAATAGGAACGATAACTGAAATCGCGGCTACTTAAAGGTGGCATAGCCAAGTGGTGAAGCTTTGGTACTGAGTTCTGGGACGTTTAAAAAGGTTGTACGTTGCTTGATGCTGTTCATACGACGATAATTCATGCATAAAGGGCAGTCGGTTCATATATGAAAACGCATCCCCGTCCAGTTACTTGTTTTCTACGCAGTAAAGGAAGTCGACGCTGAGAAGCGAACCTGTCTTCATGGCAACGGAAAACCCTCGTATAACCTCGGCGCATGCTGGCGGTGGTTCCCAGCCGTTGCGCGCAGGCGCTGTGTCGGTGCAGAACCAGGCATCCCATTAAAATGCTTGAGCACATTTCACTCGATGCCATTGAGTGAATGGACAATCTGACCGGTAAGCTTTCCGCTGTAACAAAGAAATAAGGTGTATGCGGTAGGTTAAATACTGGTTGTCAGTCCCTTCCAACCGCATCAAGCATCTACAAAAACTTTCGGTAAGACGCCGGAGAAGTAAGCGTGCTCACCATATCGACAACAACAACAACAACAACAACAATAATAATAACTAAATCGTTGCTGCTGTGTTTCTTTCTCATACTGCTGGAATTTTCCGTTGCATTCCTACAGCTGAAGCAAGTAAATTGCGCATTGTGTAACGGGTCTGCTTCTTTCCCCACACTCACTACCCCACTCACCCCTCCCTCACCCCCGGAGAAATCCTGGATGCGCTTCTGACACAGCTAAATGACGGCTTTCGTTTTTGTGCCAGAAAAAGAACCGAAATGTTGCTAGCAAGCAGTAGCAACGGGAAGCGACTGCGACCTTGAGACAGAGGTGAAAGGGGCTGCTCTACGTCAAGGCGTGGAAGTGAAACGAGGCCGCCGCATTGGCTTGCGCACATGCCTGCAATGCTAAGACATCTGAGACGGCGCCTTGTGACACCGCATCACGCAGCCGCACAACAAGGAACCACGCTGGCACGGCGACTTGTGATATCGCATTACGCAGCAGCACCGCGACAAGGAACTACGCAGGCACGGCTGACCGAAGAAAATAGCACCATCTCCAGCAGTTATGCTGCATAGCTGAGACGTCGCGCGACCAACACCGCAACACCTCGTGCTTGCACAGTCAAGTTTTCGGAGCTTACAGCGATATCATTCCATGCTAGGCGGAAGTTGCGCAAGGCGTTGTAACGGTATTGAAATCGTCGCCCCAACGAAACTTCCTCGATCTCTGAATAGTTCTCTTGCGGCGGTGTCTGAGCACGCAATCTAATGTCTGCTTCAGGTATCGCCGCCCCCGGTCTAGCTTGTGGGGATCGCCGCCAAGGGACGCTGCGAGAGGACGACGACGGTGTAGAGGACGAGGACGAGCTGACTGGGCAGTGCGTGGCGCGCGCTGGTGCCAGCGTGCTAGGCTGGGCCGGAGCTCGGCGGGACGCTGCCGGACGCGGCTGGGCATGACGGCCCTGAACTGGCTAGCCGGCCGGGACTGGCTGCCGCGGGCCGAGACGCGGCCATCTCCCACAATGGCGCCACAACGTGGGGCCCCGGCTGCGTTCCGGGAAGGACCGTGTGTTCGTGGGAGACGCCGCTTCTCCCGTTCCGTCGCACATAAACGACCACCGCCCCATCTGCCTGGTGACCTCTACGAGCAATGGAGGGCAGCAGACGAACAAAGGCAAGTGGCTGCGTCGGCTCTCGAGTTCCGAAGACAAGGAGGCTGACGTCGCGACATGTCATCTCGGCCAAGGAAGGGAGCGCCGGCGACGCCAAGACGGAGAAGTCGCCGCAAAAGCGGGCTTCATCTGACGTGTCAGAAGATGACTGTAACTAGCAAGGACGACGTGACAGCATGATGGCCAGAACAAGAAGAACGATCGGTTTATTCGGTCACTGATTATATAGGCGCACGATAGCGCGCCGAGAGTATCTGCGCATGTGCGATGCGCAGTCGTGATACAGTAGCGTTGCCGGATACATCCTTTCCGTTAACAAAGAAATTACACACCCACCGAAACAGTGATAAGTACACGGCACTTCAAAAAATGATATCAGACACTTGGTTAAAGTCCTTGTCATAATGAAGACGCTGTGGTGGCTTTACGGTTCGAGTCGACCTTCTCAAAGCTGGTGTCGGTGGTGGAGTTGACTGACGCACCACAGGTGGCGAAGGGTCGCCCGACGTTGGAACTTCGCGACGTCGGCCGTTCGCTGGCGAGGTTGAAGTTGCCACTGTTGGATGGCCACCAACATTGTTGTCCGCTGGGCTGGTATCAATGTCGTCGTCGCTTTCCTCGAAGAACCGTTCGCCAGTTTGAAGTAGGTGGCGACGGTTGCGCCTGAGCAGCTTCTGGTCCTCCGTTTTGACAAGGTAGGACCTTGGATATGGCGAACCCACCACTTTGGCTTTTCGGGACCATGCAGCGTCTCTGAGCCTCACGACGACACCCTTCTGCAGAGGAGGCAAAGGTCTTCCCCCTTGAGTCTGGCTGTGCTTCTTGACGTCGGTTGCGGTCACCGCACTGAAGTCCGGGAGGTTGGCGCGAAGGCGCCTTCCTTGCAGTAGTTCACCAGGGGATCGCCCGTCCTCCAGTGGGGTAGAGCGGTAGGCCAGCAGGCCCAGCCAGAAGTCGTCGCCCGAATCTGCAGTTTTTTTCAAGATGCGCTTCACAACTTGCACACCTTTTTCCGCAAGCCCGTTAGACTGCGGATAATGAGGGCTTGAAGTGACATGCGTGAAGTCGTACTTCCTTGAAAACAAAAGAATGTCATGGCTGGAAAATTGTGGGCCGTTATCAGTACATACTTCGACGGGCACGCCAAATCTGGCGAAAATAGCGCTCAGTGCTGCAATGGTTGATTGCGCCGATAGGTCAGGTAGTTTCTGAACTTCTGGAAAGTTTGATAAGGCGTCAAAGACAACGATGTACGAGTCCCCCGCAAACGAAAAAATATCGACTCCGACTCTATGCCATGCACAACCTGGCACGGGCCGCATTTGAAGCGGTTCCTTGGGCTGTTTGTAAGCGTACTTGCGACATGTAGGACAAAGTTTGACCATGGAAGCAATCTCAGCGTTAAGCCCAGGCCAAAACACGAGGCGTCTGGCCCTTTCTTTGCATTTTTGCATGCCGAGGTGACCTGCATGGATTCTTTCAAGCATAGTTTGCCGCATGCTTTTCGGAATAACAACTTTCGACGCCTTTAAAAGTATTCCGTTGACAAATGAGAGTTCGTGCTCAAAAGGCTTTAATTCACCTTGTACTGGAAGCCCCACCGACAAACTTGTGACCACCGACTGTAGGTAGCGGTCACGAGCAGTTGCCGCTTGCAGTTCTTTCTGCGTTGCTTCTGTGACACGGTAGCCTAGAAGCTGGACTGCGTGAACTTCCACGTCGGTAGTAGCACCAGCCTCGTCTTGGTTGTCAGCACTTGACCGGGACAACATGTCAGCAAGAACAAGGTGCTTCCCAGGTATATACTGCAAAGTAAAATCATACTTGAACAACCTCAAAAAGAACCGTTGAAGGCGAGGTGGCATGTCACTAATTTCCTTTTGAGCAATTGACAAGAGTGGCTTGTGGTCCGTTTCAATTGCGACTTTCTGGCCGTAGACGAACTGGTGAAATTTTTCGCACCCAAAGCAAATTCCTAGGGCCTCCTTTTCTATCTGTGCGTACATTTTCTCTGCCTTAGCCAGTACTCGAGATGCGTAAGCTACGGGCCGCCACTCGTTATTGTGACGTTGCAGAAGAGCGGCGCCGACGCCGTCCTTCGATGCATCGCAAGACAACTTTGTTTCCCGTCGTGGGTCAAATATTGCGAGCACGGGAGCGGTGGTCAGAATTTGGGTGACGCTTTTCCACTCTTTGGCGTGGTTTTCTGTCCACTCAAACTCAGAGCTGGCCTTGATAAGAGTTCTTAACAGGGCCGTTCTTTCAGATAGCTGCGGCACGAACTTTCCAAAGTAGTTCAACACACCAAGCATGCGCTGAACATCGGCCTTGCATGTTGGCACTGGCATTTGAACCAAACTTTTTACGAGCCCTGGATTTGGGGATATGCCGTTCGCGCTTACGATATCACCCAGAAAACGTAACTCTTTTACGCCAAACTTGCACTTGTGGGGATTAAACGTTAATCCAGCTGTTTCAGCAGTTTTCAGGACTGCTACCAGGCGCTCATCATGCTCTTCCTTCGTTGAGCCCCAGACCAGGATATCATCGATATATATGAGCACACCTGGCAGACCGTCAAATATCTGACAAAGTGCCTGCTGAAACACCTCAGGTGCAGATGAGATGCCAAAGGGTAGCCTTAGGAAATGGTATCTGCCAAAAGGTGACGAGAACGTACAGATCTTTGATGTTTTCTCGTCCAAAGGCACCTGATGAAAGCCGGCGTTTGCATCCAAACAGCTAAAATAGGTAGCTCCGGTTAGCCGTGCTTCCAGGTCCTCGCGTCTGGGTAAAGGGAAATGCTGCCTCTTGATATACCTGTTCACTCTTCTGGGGTCCATGCAAACCCTTAGACCACAGTCTTTTTTTTTCACCAGTACCAGAGGGCTTACCCAGTCGGTTGGCTCATTTTCTTTGACGATGATGCCCTCCCGGGTCATTCGCTGTAGTTCCTTCTTCAGAGGTTCCTGAAGTGCAAGAGGTACCCGGCGAGCAGGCTGAACGACCGGAACCGCGTCTGGCTCCAGGACCATTCTGTACTCGGTTTTCAAGCAGCCGAGCCCTTGGAACAGGTGCCTGAAATCTTTCAAAAGTTCGTACTCGGACGAGGCATTGACAGCGTCCACCGTACGTCGAACCAACCCAAGCGCTTCACTGGCATCGAGCCCAAGGATGGCTTGGCGCCCATTCTTTACGATGGAGAATTTCACGCTTATCTCGCCGGTTCCGACAGACACTTTCTGTGACGTTGTTCCATAACTTGAAATAACGCACCCATTTGTATGCGCGCAACACTGACCCGGTTGGTTGCAGTGCTTCTTTGGATCCAAGCTTACGGTACGTTGCAAATGGAAGTAAGCTTGCCTGCGAACCGCTGCTTTTAGTAGCGTCAGGCCTCTCTCGGCAAGCATTCTTTCACGCAGCTTTGGGTTGTTCGTACCAAACACAATTTGGTCTCTAATCAGTGAATCATGCTGATCCCCAAAGTTGCACTGTGTCGCCTGCTTCTTTAAGTACCGCACAAACTTCTCAAAAGGTTCTTTCTCCGCCTGGCTTCGTGTGCGAAAAACATATCTTTCATGAATTTCATTGCTCACCTCGGAGAAGTAGGTGTCGAACTTCTGCACGACCGTGTCGTAACATTCCTTGCTTTCCTCGGGGCCGTACTGAAAGTTGTTGAAGATGTCGAGCACTTCGTCTCCCGCGAAGCTCAGCAAGAGTGCTACTTTCGAAGAGTCACTTCTCGGGGCCTTCTCGACTGCCGTTGCTTGCAGAAAAAGCTCGAACCTTTGCTTGAAGCGCTTCCAAGTTTCAGACAAGTTGCCCGATAGGCACAATGGCTCCGGCGGCTTCAGTAGGTCCATGGCGATACCAGGGCTAGGTGAGCTAGTATACCCCCCAGGTAAACGATAATAGCACCACTAGCGCCAATTTGTCCCCTGGTGTTTGGTAGGCCAAACTGTGAAACCAAAAAACAATAAAAAATTGCTGATGCTGCCATGGCAACGCTTTTGTTGATGAGAGAGAAGGAAGCGCCGAGCTGCTTGTCGTCTGCTATGCGCTCGACGAGCGCACGACCGCTCGCTATTTTCTTTTTTTCAGGTTGCGTTGCTTCTGCATATCTTGTTTTCGACAACTTTCGTTTGCTATTTTCTCGGACTTTCAGCACATCCACAAAACATTTGTTTGTAAATATTTCTCGTTTCAATGCGCACGAGCCAGCAAGCCTTGAAGCGTGACAGTTTTGTTTGAGCAAGAAAACGGTGTAGTCAGAAAATGGTGGTTTATTCACTCATTTTATTAGCAACGCATTGCAAACGATAAAACTCAATAGATGCCACAATAGCACAGAGCAGTGTATCTCGTACGATAAATACAAATGTTCGCATTCTGTATCGGTTACACAAGCATAAGAGAAGTCTTCACACAATTCATCGTATACAGAATATCGCTGCAGGGGTCACCACGTTTATTGGCCTGTACACAATACAATTCTCCAGAAACGACGGTTCATAGTAACACGTTTGTGAATAATGAACTGACCATGCAGTGCAGATGACCTGCACTTTGAGCCCAACACTACCAGCCCCTTTTGCTATGAAGCTTGCTGGTCGAAATAACCTTCTATAGCAAACTAACTTTCTATATAACTCAGCTTGTACTAATGTACCGTTACATACTGAGCAAATTATATTTACGTTATAACACTTGGCTATGTTTCTCGATATGTCGCGTAAACCCTCGTTCAGAGTTGTAGCACTGCTAACAGGGCATCATTACAGAATTTTACAGCAGTACATAGCAGTTATTCCTCGCAATTTGTAATGCCCGTATGTTCTATCACAGTTTAAGCATGAGTATCACAATCCTACAACATCAAACAACAAATGACACCCTGTAGACACAGCTTTCCATTGAGAAAAAAAAATGCCGTGTAGGTAAGTGTCGATGGCTAATCATCATTGGAAACTTGGCTAGGACAGTCATGCGCAAAGGTATTACGGAAGGCGCACCTTTAAGACTTGGAAAAATGTTCAGAAGAGTAACTCAGATCTACAGCATTTAATCAATCAGCCTGGGCAGATAGCTCAGAACAAGCCTACTCTGACCGGTTTTCAAGACATTCCTCTAATATGCCTGAATCACATAAAGCATTTATTTTATAGAGCTCAGCTTCGTGCATAATGTTGGAAGCATAGAACAAATCTGAGCTGTACTATTAGTTTTGTAATTCATCATTATCAGCCTGTCTTATGTCCACTGGAGGACGAAGGCCTCTCCCAATCCTCTCCATTCTTGCCTGTCCTGCGCGAGCTGATTCCATTTGACGCCTGCGAATTTCCTGATTTCGTCCCCCCATCATACTTTCTGTCGTCCATGGCTACGCTTGGCTGGAGGTAATTAGTCATTTGACTTTCGGAGAAGCCTTAACAAACCGGTGAAAGCGCCTTAACTTTGCTGGTACATTTGCTTGTGGCACAGCGTGATTTCTTGACTTACTAAAATATTTCTGACTTTTCTAGAAGGAGCTTCTTCCTCCCCATTTGATATTAAAATGAAAGTACGCGTGGCAAGAATGCCGAGTACTATTAGTACTTGTGCAACCTCACCACATCAAGTACAAGTTCACAA
Source organism: Hyalomma asiaticum (assembly GCA_013339685.2). NCBI lineage: Eukaryota > Metazoa > Arthropoda > Arachnida > Ixodida > Ixodidae > Hyalomma > Hyalomma asiaticum. Next base: position 94,987,870 of record CM023488.1, read on the forward strand.
ACATCGTGTTCGCAGCAGTGAATTATAGCGCAACAATGTGAGCTATGAATGTCTGCACAAAGACAATACCTTGCACGCTGTTTGCGCAGACATCGAAATGCGCTAAAGTGTTTTGTTTTGGCAGGGTTCGCGAAGGCACTTTCGGCGAAGTGGTCCGAACAGAGGCTGTAGCCGTCGTACAGTTGCTCCTGTGTGAGTCCCTCGAGGTCTGCCCTTCTGGCGTAATTTCGCCCTACGTCACACCTAGAAAATGAAACAAATACCACCATGGAAATCAATAAACAACACGTAAAAGCGACACTAATATAGAGAGTGCGAAAAAGGGAGAAAAAAATGTGTCACAGGTTCAAAAGCAAAGCGCAGCTTCGCCTTAGCGCAGGCAACACGAACTTCACGTTACACGGAATGTAAGCAGTCACTGCTACGTAAATAATTTTGGGGGCTTATTTTTTTAAGCCTTCAAATGTGGTAGTGCCGCTACAAGGAACTGGTCGTCGGAATGCTCTAAAGCCGAACCAGTTCGTCGAAGAAGCGCATTCGGCGAACATACTTTGCACGATTTCTTCTTAACTCTTTCGTTACCGTGGGAAAATGGGCAACTTTTCGTAGGTTTTTTTTGGTATTTTTTTGTAATAAGTAATAAAATGGTTATACTGTAATGCAATACATCAAGCGAAAGCTAAGTAAATGTACTTTTGACCTGTGTAAGTTTAAAAAACTGAACTTGGAAACTAATATGCATAAAAAATCGTTAAATGTAACATTTCTTGCAAATTTGAAAGAACATTTGCAATCGTATGTTTACTACATAAAAGAACTAAATCTGGAAAATATTCTGAAATATACAAATTGTTCAGATAGGAGACATCTACCTAACAGAAAAGCTTCACTGACCTAGCTCAACAACTGCACGAGTTACACTTGTTTACTTGTTGCCCAGTAGAAAGTGTCTTGTTCAGCCAGGTTGCACAGTTTTTTCTTTTTATTGCACAAATTTCTCATGCACAGAAGCACAGTAAATATTAGTAAAAAGGGAAAGAAATGGGCTATTGAATCATGCATATATGGACATATTGCGCTCTATGGTTGCAAAAAGAAATGGCAACCCGTCTTGTGCCATAAAACAAAACATACCGATGGACAGCTGATGTAGGTCCGGGCTGATTCTGCACGTCCTCGTCGTCTGAACTAAAATCCGATGATGCGGGATCATCATCTGAATCACTGGTGCTAGAAGCAGCCAAATGATCGCTTCCAGATGCAACAGAATCGCCAGAAAGGCGTCGTTCGCGCGAGGGACAAAAGCGTCTGCCATCTTCGTAAACAGACGGAGCGAACCGCACAATTGGAACCGCCGCTTAAATCGCTGCCGCACGGGAAAAATACGAACTACGCAAAAAATGAAAGATTGGTGCCTGGAGAATACGACTGATGGCGGTGCAAGTCCATAGGAGCGCTCATATTTTAAAAATAGCTTGTGGCGCGTATGGGTCACCGGTGACCCATGTCCTATGGACACGGTAACGAAAGAGTTAAAGGAAAAGATAGTAAGAGCCACCGCCAAAGATACCGATACCGAAGAGAAATTTCTGTCTGCGTGTTAGCTGGCATCAATCGGCTCACGAGAAACTGTCCACAAGTAGCTTTACATTCTTGCTATATTACTGAAAAATGCGCATTGCCAAGCAAAAAACCCACTGTAAAGCACCAACAGAAATCTTTCGGTTCGTCCTGTAGCTGATTTGATAAGGATAGCCCTCGCTACTCCGTACCGAACAAAAAGTGTGCTTACCGTTCGTCCGCTGGGAAACGGGAAAATTTCGCTGCGCTGCTTCTTCCCGAGTTGTGGCACCAAAAAGCACCGCAGCACGCCTTGTGTCCTTCATAGTTTCGCCGACATTAGGTGCGCGCTCGTACTCACAAACACCGAAATGTTCACCTTCAAGGCACTTCAAAGAAATTCCACACGTGCACAGTGAAAACGGCAGAAGCAGACGGACGGAATGGCAGCAGAAGAGATAAGAGCGAAAGCGCCGCCCGTCGGCCCAACGAATGCAGCGTCTGGATAAACATATAGGGTGTCAAAAAAAGAAAATACACGAGGACACCATTTTATTTCTACACATAATTGCAAAACTTTACTTTATTCATGCGTAGGTAGCAAAGATAAAGCCACACATGCTAACGTTGCTGAATTTTCGCTTCCTACCAAAACAATGGCGGACGCTTTATTTCCAATACCGAAACTAGTCGAAGTGTCCGGCCCCTGGCGATACCGCGCCGTTGCTGCCGTGCTTCGGTCCGCGGCGGCCACTTCTGACACCATGTAACTAGCAAGGACGACGTGACAGCATGATGGCCAGAACAAGAAGAACGATCGGTTTATTCGGTCACTGATTATATAGGCGCACGATAGCGCGCCGAGAGTATCTGCGCATGTGCGATGCGCAGTCGTGATACAGTAGCGTTGCCGGATACAATGACGACGTGAAGGAAGATGACGACGTGAAAGACGGACCACAAAGACAAGAAAGAAAATGGGGAGTCCGAGGACAAGTACGAGGAGGACGCCGGTGAAGACGATGGCGGTGATGACGACGATGTTGACGCAGTTCCGGATGGTGAGGACTACGACAAGGAAGGGGACGACCCTGACAGCGATGACGGTCTTGAGGACGATGATGAGGATGATGCGTAAAGTAGCTAGTAGTGGGAGTCTGAAAGGCAGATGACGGTCCGGAGAGCCTGGCTCGGCCGACATCACCGGGTTTTTACTTATGGGCTGCACCTTCTACGTCCTGATGCGGCTTCCGACACTTTCCCATGTGTTGCTCATCTGTGATGGCTGGCCGGCGTCTCTGCAATCGACTCCACGATCGAGCGACTACACCCACCGGCTGCCTGCTGGGTGTACGATTCTGAGAGAGGTTGGCGATGACGATCGGTCGTGCTACAGCGCCCGGGTTTGTCCCGCGTATTCCTGCAAGACCTTCGGAGGTTTAGGACCGCGGGATCCTGCAAGATCTTATGCCCGGCGCTGCGCTACCTGGCGTCCTTCGCCACCTCGCTCGGTGCCCCAGCTTTCGAGGCTTTACCGCTGGTGGGGCGTCGACCATCGTGCGGGCCGTTGTGGACCAGTGCCATCACAACCACGGAGGGGGGGAGAGTGTGGGTATCGCCGCCAAGGGATGCTGCGAGAGGACGACGACGGTGTAGAGGACGAGGACGAGCTGACTGGGCAGTGCGTGGCGCGCGCTGGTGCCAGCGTGCTAGGCTGGGCCGGAGCTCGGCGGGACGCTGGCGGACGCGGCTGGGCATGACGGCCCTGAACTGGCTAGCCGGCCGGGACTGGCTGCCGCGGGCCGAGACGCGGCCATCTCCCACAAGCTCTATCGGTCTCATGATTGAAATTCAGCCAGACGCTCGTGTTGAAAGGAACAAGTGGATGTTACCGCCGATGCGGCATCAAGGGCGCCGCCCACCGACCATGCAGGGGTAAAACAGCCATTATACGCTCACCGAGTCACGTGATACGTCAGTTCCGAGAACCCAAGCAGGCGCAGCTGCCACGACTTGTCCTATCGGATCTGGTGAAATTCTAGTAAAGAACACTCGTCTACCGGCTATACTTAGCGAATTCGTTCTCACGATGACGGTTGTGATGTTATTGTTCTGCCAGATAAACAGGCCTCTCCCTGGTACACACGCCTAGTTTACGGGTGCTGGTAGTGGCGTGATTAAAATGAGACAAATTTCTCGTGACACCTCACAGCTTCTTTCGCCAAGCGGATGCCTTTGACTGAACACCGCACCATGAACACCGTAAAAGGTGTCGTCTCGGACGACGATCTGACGGATCTCAGCGATAGTGACCTCTTGGAGGGCTGGAAAGATGAGAACGTCATACAGGTAGAGCGTATCAAAATCCGGAGAGAAAACAAAGAAATTCTAACCAAGCACATCATACTCACGTTCGGTTCTTGCACACTGCCAGAAGAAATAGTAACGGTCTATCTCAAACTTCCCGTGAGACCCTATATTCCGAATCCGCGGCGCTGCTTCAAGTGCCAAAGATTCGGTCATGGTTCGCAGAGTTGCCGTGGGCAGCTTACCTGTGCACGGTGTGGTGCCACGGGACACTCCACAGACAATGACTGCAAGGCCGAGTTCCACTGCACAAACTGCGATGGAGACCACCCGGCATATTCTAGATCCTGTACAGCATGGAAAAAAGAAAAGGAAATTATCACTCTTAAAGTCAAACACAACATCAGTTTCCGCGAAGCAAGGCATCGTGTCTCTCCGTACTTTCCACGAAAACCATTTGCTGAGGTGGTGCAACAGGGGGCTGCACCACCGCGGCATCAGGCTGCCGCCCGGGCTACGTGTAGCGTGCTGGCGCGGCCGCCGCTCGCCCCCACGGTAGGAACAGCCAAGGCTGCCCTACCTGCTGTCAACACGGCCACACCAGCCGCCGCTGCAAGCTCTGGCGGCAGCCAGGGCATCCCAGCAACTAAAGAGGTTCTCTCGACCTCTGGCCTGGTGGGGTCGAAGGCTCCGTCCTCCGGGACGAAGCCTACTCCACGTACACGACCGTCTAGCGCCTCTCAGGAGGCGATGGACACCACTGGTCCACCGGCGCAGGCTGCGCCGAAGGAGCGGCGAGATCCCCCCGACCGCTCCAAAAAAGACAAAACGCCTATTACAGGGCCTGACAAAGGCTCTGTAAAATAAGCCACTTTCCTCTTATGAGACACACAGCACACGCACACTTTCAACATGGATAAAATATTACAATGGAATGTAAGAGGACTTTTGCATAACCTCCACGATATACAAGAACTCCTTAATAAGTGTTGTCCGAAGGTGCTGTGTGTACAGGAGACACACTTGAATCCGAAACACACAAATTTCCTCCGTCAGTATGTCGTTTTTCGCAAAGACCGCCAAGATGCTCTTGCATCATCTGGCGGTGTTGCTATCATACTTGAGAGAAATGTAGCATGCCAGCACTTTCCACTCCGAACGGTACTGGAGGCAGTAGCCGTTCGAGCTATTATTGCAAACAAACTTATTACTATCTGTTCACTATACATACCCCCACATTACCAGTTACAAAAACATGAATTCCAGTCATTTATAGATGAGTTGCCGGAGCCATACCTTGTCCTCGGTGACTTCAATGCTCACAGCAGCCTCTGGGGCGACTCCCGTACTGACACGCGAGGTCGGCTCATTGAGGATTTTATCTTCTCCACAGGAACATGCCTTCTAAACAAGAAGGAACCCACGTTTCTTAGCCTCGCAAACAACACATATTCCTCCATTGATCTTAGCATCATCTCTCCATCTATTTTACTCGATTTTAACTTGGAAGTGGTTAAAAACCCCTATGGGAGTGATCACTTCCCAATAATTCTAGAAACACAAAAACAAAATGAATCTCGACCTCAGCCTCCTCGGTGGAAGCTTGACAGTGCCAACTGGGAGGAGTTCTACAACATCACTAACATATCGTGGGCATATTTGGGTTGTTTTAGTATTGACGCTGCTGTCGAGTATTTTACTGCTTTTATCATTGACACTGCTTCTAAGTGTATGTCACAAACAACCAGGGGGACAGGCAAACGTCGTGTTCCCTGGTGGAACGACGAGTGCCGAAAAGCTCGAAAGAAACAGAATAAAGCTTGGGGACTTCTGCGAAAATCCCCTACAGCTGAAATTTTGATAAATTTCAAACTGATCAAATCGCAAGTCCGGAGAACGCGCCGGCAGGCTAGAAGGGATAGCTGGCAGAGGTTCACATCGGGTGTGAACTCCTATGGAGATGAGGCTAAGGTCTGGAAGAGCGTGAATAAGATAAGAGGTCAACCAATGTATTCGGTGCCCTTAGTGGACACCCAGGGGGAAAGCCTGGAAGACCAAGCTGACTCTCTGGGAGCATATTTCGAAGCTGTATCTAGCTCCGCAAATTATTCAGAAAGCTTCCAAAGGTACAAAACGAGATTAGAGCGACAAAGACTAGAAGGAATATCTACAAAGAACGAGGCATACAATGAACCATTAGGCCTAGCAGAACTACGGGCAGCACTGAACTGCTGCAACAAATCTGCTCCAGGCTCTGACCGTATTTTATATGACATGCTGAAACACTTATCCCAGGAAACACAACAAACGCTGCTTTCCTTGTACAATGCCATATGGTTTTCCTGTAAGATTCCTACTTCCTGGAAAGAGGCTATTGTCATCCCTGTTCCGAAACAGGGCAAGGACCCATCCTCTGTCACCAGTTACAGGCCTATTGCCCTAACGAGTTGCTTGTGTAAACTTTTCGAAAAGATGATAAACTGCCGGCTAATACATTTCCTCGAATCAAACAAATTGCTTGACCCACGCCAGTGTGGTTTTCGAGAGGGTCGGTCCACCATTGATCATCTCGTACGCATTGAAGCCCAAATCCGGGAAGCTTTCATACACAAGCAATTCTTCCTCCCTGTGTTCCTCGACTTGGAAAAGGCGTACGATACAACTTGGCGGTACGGAATATTGAGAGATCTGTCGCATTTAGGTGTACGAGGCAGAATGTTGGATATAATAGGTTTGTTGAGGTTGAGGTTTGAGGTTTATTTTATTTTCCTGTGCATAGGAAAAAACGAAGCAAAAGCAAAAGGCTGTAAAGCCTGACGGAGGCTTTTGCTCCGAAATACAGTCTGGTACGCAGATAAAACAACTTTTTACACAAAGACTAACAATCAGCAAATAATAATCAGACAAATAAACGCTACAAATGTGAAAAAATAACAGAACAATACACATAAAAAAGACAAAAATACCATTAAAGAAAAATGTCATTATCGCAATATGTAGAATAGGTGAGATCAAAAACACATTTGCAGACATATACATTTCTAAAGCAAGCAACAGCATTGAAACTATACAGTTAACAATCAGTACACATAATGTAATAACTAATCGAAATATTGTATTAAACATATTCAATGCAGTTATGAAGGAGAATTTCCTTGAATGCATTTTTGGAAATTTTTTTATTTAGGTCAACTACATTTTCAAGTTTATTGAGGAGACTGGGTATTTGATAGTCAGTATGTTGCTGACCATAGGTGGTCCTAGTTCTTGGTATTCTTATGCCAGGTGTACGCAGGCAGTACTCAACACACCGAGAAGAATCATACATGGGGTATAGTTTGTTATTTTTTATGTACAAAAGTAACTTGTAGTAATATATTTGGTTTGCTTGTAATAAGAAATATTTGGAAAATAACGGACGTGTGCTAAAATGTTGTGGGTGACCGTAGTATCCTTCGATTAGTCGTAGTACTTTTTTCTGTAACGTGAGTAACGTCTTATAGTTCTGTGCTGTCGTTGTTCCCCAACACAAGACACAATAACTTAGCCTGGAGTAGAACAGTGTATAATATAACGCTTTCTTTAGCCAAAGGGGTAATAAAGGAAATAGTCTGTACATACATCCAACGCTTCTACTTAGGTCTGCTACTAGTTTATTTATGTGTTCATTCCAAGAAAGGTCTTCCTGGAACCACACGCCCAAGAATTTTTGTGTCCTTACTTGTTCTAAAGGCTGACCCTCAAAGGAGACATTTAGACTTATGTTTCGTGGCTTGTTGATAGGCGCAAACAACACAAATTTAGTTTTACTCGCATTTAGCCGCAACTTGTTTAGTTTAAGCCAGCAAGACAACTTATTTAAATATGTGTTCACAGTACTTTGAAGTTCAGGGATTGAGTTACCAGCAAAAAAAATATTGGTGTCGTCAGCATACATGATTAATTTAGGAGAACCCGGAATATCACATAAGTCGTTAACATAAACTATAAACAAGAGAGGGCCAAGTATCGATCCTTGTGGCACACCTTTGTTAACATTGGCACGCGGAGATATCTCTTGATTGATAGCAACATACTGATAGCGCTCTGTTAAGTAATTCCGTAGTAATTTATTAGCAACACCACGTACACCGTAGTTATTAAGCTTTTCTAGAAGAACACTATGGTGTTTTTCTAGAAGAACACTATGGTGTGAGAGTTATTTGTCGGATCGCACATTTCGTGTACGAGTGGGAGACGTGCTGTCACGAACATTTGTTCAGGAAACAGGAGTGCCACAAGGCGGTGTCCTCAGTTGTACACTTTTCATTGTTAAAATGAATTCCCTGCGTTTGCACGTCCCACGCAATATGTTTTATTGTGCATATGTTGATGATGTACAGATAGGGTTTAAATCATGCAACCTGGCGACGTGCGAGCGACAGGTTCAGCTTGGCCTAAACAAAATAGCCAAATGGGCTGATGATAATGGCTTCAGGCTTAATCCTCAAAAAAGTACATGTGTCCTTTTCTCGAGAAAAAGAGGCTTGCACCCTGACCCCGGCATTTACTTACAGGGTCAGCGTTTATCCGTAAAAACAGAGCATAAATTTTTAGGCGTGATCTTAGACACGAAACTAACCTTTGTATCATACATCAAATATCTCAGGAACAAGTGTATGACAACAATTAATATCTTGAAGGTCCTGTCACGTACAACATGGGGCAGTGACAGGAAATGCCTATTAAATCTCTACAAAAGTCTCGTACGCACACGCTTGGACTACGGAGCCATAGTTTACCAATCCGCGACACCAAGCACCTTGAAGATGCTTGACCCTGTGCACCATCTAGGTATTCGCCTTTGTACGGGGGCCTTTCGCACTAGCCCCGTAGAAAGCCTCTATGTTGAAGCTAACGAGTGGTCGCTCCAACTGCAGAGATCTTACATGTCCTTTTTATATCATCTGAAAGTAAATGCAGACAAGGAACACCCCTCATATCTCACAATTAATGATTTGTCTAGTTCTGCCCTCTTTTGCAACCGTCCTTCGGTGAGACAGCCTTACTCGCTTCGTGTGAGGAGCTTAGCTGAGGAAACAGGCGTGCCACTTCTCGAACAGTGTCTAATGGCCCCTGCTGCACATCTCCCGCCTTGGAAGTGGCAGCTTGTAGACTGCGATATATCCTTTGTGGAAATTACAAAACACGCGCCTATTGCGCATATCCAGAGATACTTCCGCGAACTGCAGCACAAATACAGCTGTCCCGAATTCTTTAGAGATGCCTCAAAGTCTAACACCTCTGTGACCTACGCAGCGGTTGGTCCATCCTTCTCAAATACTGGCCTTCTACACCCGAGTACAAGCATCTTTACAGCAGAGGCATACGCAATATTTGTGGCTGTTGAACATATAAAACAAATAAAACTACAAAGTGCAGTGATATACACAGATTCCCTAAGTGTCGTAAAAGCTCTGAAAAGTCCTAAAAAGCACAAGAACCCTGTCCTTGTCTCCCTGTATTCAGTCTTATGCACGGCCTATACACACAAACAACATGTCGTCGTGTGCTGGCTGCCAGGACACCGCGAGATTCAAGGGAACGTGTTGGCGGACCAGCTAGCTGCATCCGCCCACGAACACCGTCCAAATACCACAGCTATCCCTGCACTAGACCTGAAGCCCTTCCTTATAAGAAAGCTCAGGGCCTTTTGGCAGAGCACGTGGGATACGCGCACAAAAAATAAATTGCACGTTATCAAGCCGTATCTTGGTTATTGGCCGCCAGTGTCGAAGTCGCGTCACAAAGAAGTTGCACTCACCAGGCTGAGAATAGGACACACTTATAGCACGCATGGCCACCTTATATCTGGCGGTGACCCACCTATGTGTGAGAAGTGTGGTGAACCACTCACTGTGCTACATGTTCTAATTGAGTGCAAGGAACTAGACACTCTTAGAAGGAAACACTTCCCATTATACCACCGACACCAAATACCACTCCATCCATCGATGTTCATCGGTAGGGAACCGGTTTTTAATTATCAGTCACTATTCGCGTTTTTAAAAGATGTACACGGACTTCAAGTAACCTACCCAGGAAAACCGTAGCACGACCTCTGAACAGAGGTTGCGGCTGCGGTAGCAACGACTGAGGAAGCACTTACCTCGTGGCCCTTGGCTTCAAGGGCCTTTGCCGAGGCGTTCGTGCTTACATCATATTCCCAGACTTTTATTATCACGACCAGTTGCCATTGTATTCTATGGACGTATTTCACGTCACTTTCATGATTTTAATACTTATATTTTTACCCCCTTTACCGCGTGGAGTTTTAGGCCCCTATACAGCCACTTAACATAACCATTGCTCACATCTGTTATCATGTCCTGGCGCTCTTTGGCCACCACATGGCCCTTGCGCCAATAAACATCATATACTACTACTACTACTAAGAGTGCTTTCGGATTGATTTCTTGCTTATCTTCCTGTTTAATAAAATTGCTTGCCAGGTGAGCTCATTCAAAAGGCCTAAGAATTATAAAATGGACAACACTAAAATATGCAGTTACAGTAGTGGTGAAATAGTAGCCACCACCTCCAACTGAGGAGCTGCTGGGCTCAATTTTCAGTGCTGCCACGAACAGGAAAGTTTTTAATACGAAAGTGTTTCATGTCGGGGTCCACCACGACCTCATACGTAACGGATATGATGCAGTAAAATGAACATGAATAACAAAGGAAAACTCAGAAAAACTTCTGTTGACGCACTGGGAATCGAACTAACAGCCACCGGCTCCACGATGAAAGGTGACCAGTGCTCTACCACTGCGCTAATGCTGCATGTGCCCGAAGCTGTACAATCGCACTTTATATTCCTTCAAGGTCGCTTCATTCAATGCTCTCGTCTGGCTCAGTGCGCGCATCCCGGTGCACATTGCCTGGAACGGTGCCACCATTGAGGAGAAGCGAAGTGAATCACTGCAGCTTTACTTCACCTTTCCTAGATAGTGGCGCCATTCTAGGCACGTTGCAAAGTCCACCTTGATGCACACGATGCACACAGAGAAGCTTGATAATAAAGAAAATAGCCGCGTTCATAGAGCTTCGAGTGTATGCGCGCTATTCCCACGGATGCTTAGCGGTGCCCTACATGGGCTGCAGAAATTAGCGTCCTTCTCTTAACCAAACCACCAGCACCGCCAACAGTGCACCCTGGCAGCACACCTGCATTGGCCGAGCCATGGACCAATGTTCGAAAAGAATGGCACGAACATTGGTCCAAAGTTGGCATGTGAGCTAAGTGCAACTTTCTCCAATGTAGGACCAGCATTCATGCCAACACTGGGCTGACACTATGCCAGTGTAGTTGCCAGGATGAAAGAAACATAGGGCCAGTTCACGAATGCCAAGATGTTAGAAACATAGGACCAATTCACAAATGCCAATGTTCGCAACATGGCGCTAATGCAGGGCCACCATGCAGCCAGTAATATGCCATCCTAAGACAATGTTCGCTAGCCTTTATTCTTACTGGTCTGCCACTATAGCCATTGTTCAGGGACCGCCTTCCACTGCCATTCTTTTGCCAGCAGGCTTCAAAATTTGCCTTGAGGTCCTGCAGCTTACCATGAGGGCCACACCAACCCTTTAGAGTCTTGAAGGCGATGACTTCCATGCCAATTGGACACATGCCGCACTGTGCTTGAAAAGCATCTCGTCACACCTTTTTCTTTACTGCCTGTTCTATGTAACCGGCCTGCCTTTGCTCAATTTCCTTTTTCTCAATAACAAGTGCCCTGATGCTATAATATCTAGCAGTAAAAAAATGATCTAAACAAGCAGATGTCCAGTATACAAGCAATAGGCAAATGAGAATACTTGAAGAAATTTTTAAAATTTTATTTATAAAAATACAAATGAGGAGATTCAACTGTACAGCACTCAAGTTATTGCCGTCACAAGCCAAGATGGAATTTGGCAAGGCACCATGAACAATGGGTTGGCTAGAGCTGCAGGTGTGAGGTGCTCATGTCTGCCGGTTGGCCAGAATCCTATAAGCAGCCACTGGGTATGTGGTAGCAATGGTGAGCTGGCCAGGGCCCTGGATGCAGCTACCTGGCAGAAAGGTAGCGTTTGTGGGTTGTTGATGGTCTCTACTCGAAGAACAAGGGTCATCCGGCAGCCAACTTCTGATGAAGCCCTTGCTTCCAACGCATTTCTTGCAGGTAACCCCATCTGAATACAAGAATATAAAAACCAAACTGTAGTGTGCATGCAACATTGCAAAATCATGACAAGGATATTGAGCTTCTAAAAATAAATGTAACATTCATTATTGTGAAAAGAACTGATTAGGCACATCAGCAAGTCACTCATAAAATAGATTAGCATTACGCTGATGCAGAATGTGCATTGAAAATAAACGCACACAAGAACTTCCCTACATTGAAGCAGCTATTAGTATTGGAAGCAACTATTTTTCCACTTACTATGCTATACTTTTTCACGACGGACAATACAAGCCGCACATGCATGAGCTTACAAGCATTTCTTATTTGTAAGTGCACATCAAATATGCATGATAGTGTGCCTGCTGGTCAGCAGGCAGAAACCAATGAAACCACAAAATTGAAAGCAATCTATGTGCTCTCCACAGTGGCACTTAGGCACCATTTCCAAGAGCCATGGAAAGTGTGATCACATGCTTTCCCAAGCCCTGCAGCACACTAAATAAACCTCCAAAATTTCCCATGTTTCTTTAGATCTGCATCGATCGAAAGCCTTGGCCTAATTGAAGATATGCTTGAAGCAGCATAACGTGCAGTGTGATGCCAAATGGACTGCCAATGAGAGCATTTCTGTTGTATATCGAGCCTCATTTAATAGAATACTTCCAGCCTTCCCCATATCAAGATTTTCCACACATTTAAAAGATTTTGCAAATAATGTTGCTGACACAATTTAAACAGCTGTCCGCATGCTATATTTGTCTCTCGCAGATTTCTTTTATCATCAGTTTTCCTTCATAAGCCGTTCAACTTCAAAGAGCTGGCTAAAAGATTTTTGAGCAGCATTAACCAATCTTCTTGAAGGCATGTCAGATTTTTTGCACGAGTAGAGTCCTCTGTTTTGGGGTAAAAGCATGATATTGCCCAATTTTACACCGCAAACATGTGTCAGGGGAATTGGAGCAAACCTTATTGATCCCTTAATTGAAAAACCATGTCCCACTTTTTTAACGCAACATGGAATTTGCAGTATACGCATGCTAATCAGGGACATCAAAGTCTTCTTGGCTTACATGACCCTGTTGACGCTATTCTCTGTAGTGCTTGCTTCCTCTTTAATAAATATGCAAGGTGCACCAGTCCACAACTTGCATCTGATTCATGCAATTTATGACCATGTCATGGTTGATGTTTGATCCGTAGTGGCCAACTATAGAGCATTATTTAAACATGCTCACAAGCTCTACCAAAAGCACACTAAAATTTCTGGCTCCAGCAGCCTCCTTGAACCTGATCCAGGCCACCACATGTTGTCCTGGATTGATAGCAAAGGTTCTATGAAGTGTCTGCTTGATGCCGTCATAAAATGTATAGCTCATTACTGGAACTTGCCAAAAGCTTGCATGTTAGCAGCAAAACAAAAGCAATAGGAATGATAAGTTTTAATGAAGTTGTATATGCAAAGGCACGCCTTACAAGAGAGAGAACCCGTTCTGCATTTAGATGCCTAGAAAACACTTCAAAACGAAAAACTTCTGATGCCCAGCTTTGATCACCTCGTAAACGTCAAGCTCTCGGTGAGCTTTCAGTGATGCTCAGTAAAAGCGATGAGCCCTTTTCTCCATGTCATCGCAGAGCGAGGCTACATTACTGATGACATGTGCTAGAGTTCTACAGAAAGCACTCGATGAAAAAGTACTGAACTGCAAAATGATGCTTCGCAAACAAGACAAAAAAAAAACCAGCTAATGTTACGGAAATTAGGAGCCACCTTAGATCCATTCAACATGCCAAGCCAGACACCTCATGACTACCAACCTCCCCATTTCTGCTGCCAAAGACTTGCATTTGGCTTCACGAGTTTTACGAGCATGCACTGAAAGAATGCCCCACTAGCACTGCTGTCGAACTCACGAGGTGCTGCCATTATTGTACCACTACTAACCCAGGCTGGTGAATGCAGCACTAGCTAACAGGAGCTGTGATACCAAGAGAGCTTTACCTCAAGCGAGACACATTCTATGATTGGATAGCTCTCAGACTGACACTGTTATCTTGTGCATAGAGGTGCTAATGTATGTTAATGAGGATGCATAGAAAATCAATGGCCACATTTTCATGAATAATATGTTGCATCTTTCACAAGTTACCAATGGCTCTACTGTCAATTCTTACTTATTTGTTTCCAAACACTGAACTTCGGAGTATTTGCTTGAAATCCCCAATGTCTCTCCAATTACCACTACATAGACATTCGCAGTTTTAACGTATCAGCTGCAAGGAGCGTGTGATACCCTCCAATAAAATATGGAACTTGATTCTATGTAAACTTAACATAAAAAAAGCAGACAATTTCAGAATAATTCTACCAAGAACCTAATTTCTCACTAAGTATCAACTTGAATAATAGCACCACATAAGGTCCCCCTCATCCCCACATAAACAACTTTGCACATAAGGTATCACTGCTACCTCTGCTTTATGCTTGCTGCTTTTATATTGCTTTGTTCTTGCTACTTATGGTTCTTTCAATGTCCGTGACGAATCAATACACAGCCACACATGAAAATACTCATTACGGCAACAGAAGAACAGCTTTCTTGAGACCAGCTTGCAGCATGCTCGAAGAGCATCTTTCTCTACTTCTATGTCACCAGGGGTCAGGGTAGCATTGGCAAGGAAGAGGGTATGCCCCCCTTGTAAGTGCATTAATTCATGATGGTGACTTTCAGTGTGTGAACATAAGAAAAATTAAACAGAAAAGGAAAACGCTGAGTAGGGCTTTGGAATTTTCACCTCATGATTCATGCATTTGCATGGATGTTTTTTTTTGAGTGATGTGTCTCCTAGATCTCATTAATTTCTTTACGATTCCTCCTTGGAGTTGCACCATTCCTGGATGCAACATGGTAGTTACCGACCGCTGGACAAGAAACACAGTGCGAATTTGGGCTGTCAGAGGAGACGAAGGAAAGTGCTGCCACAACTTGAGAATTTATTTTAGCAAGTGCCAATGTGTGCGCATGCAAATCTTCTTGTTTTTTAACCTTTATTTTACAATAAGTGTATTGCCTAAAAAATTCGGAGCACCGTTGCCTGATTAACGATTTCACAAAGCAGCATGAGCTTACATCGACATGTACAGTTACAGCTTGTCATTCGCTCGAAATGCTGTAGAAATAGCATGACACCACTGATACAGACTAATGTGGCAACTCTGTAAAGCACACCTATTTGCGTGAATGTGACAACTTGCTTCATTCTGATTAGAATTATGCCAACACGCTCTTAAATACAGCAAATGTGCTAGCTGGTTATTTCAAAATCTGGTTCTAGCCTTTTGTTGGTGGCATTACACTTTCTAAGATACCCTCCATGAAGTACTGTTAGAGCAAGCCCTGCGTGCTGTCACTCATTGCTGAAGATTAACTTTTTGCAAAAAATGTGGTTGTGTGTACTGATGCCATTTGGAACTATAGGGAAGCAGCTGTTCTGGGGAGGCTTTGCACATTTCTTGCCTAAACCATGCCACTGACTCGGACACCACAGTTGTCAAACATCCTTCGGGGGTTGAATGCAAAAAAACAGCTTCCAGGAATGGTAATGTAGCATCAGTGTTAGCATCCACTGTGGCAGCGCCTCCTTTTTATTTTTCAACCTACAAAGAGAAGAGCTGAATGAACTACAAAATCCGTTTTCTTCATGCCAACTAAACTATGCTACTTTCCCTACTCAAGTTCACCCCACAGACTACAAACTATAATATTTTGTTCATACATTCCAAATTCGAAAGCGTATTTTCGGGCCATCACATTACTTGTTTAGTGGCCAATTGCACCACGCACAACCAGCTTTAGAGAGTCCACGGCACGATTTAAAGCCCTGCCACACGTCACAAACTTGAGAGTGTCAGATGAATCATTGTAGGAAGGAACGACCCTCGCAGAGCAACTGCTCGCTTAACACACACGATAATTAAATGCCACAGTTGTCTGCCTAAAGTTTAGACGTGTCCATGTACTTAAATGGGATCATTCAGTCAGGCATGTGCTGCCAGCACAAAATAAAGCCATGATACTTCAGAAATATGTTTCAGCACAGTGAAGTGTTGGGCTAGTTGGTAAATAGTCATGCTTGTCAGGCTTCCTTTTTCGGCTTCTGGGTGTGGTTGGACGGCGTTTTGAGACATCTGCACGTGCGCAGTTCAGGTTTTCTCGTGGGTGGCTGTTCTTCGTATGAATAAACTTAGTTGCAAGTGAGCGTCTTTTCTGTCCACACCTTACCTTCCTAAATTTTCAACGCTCTATTCCGCAAGTATGACTGTTTACCAACTAGCCCAACACTTCACTGTACTTCCTAAATTTTCAACGCTCTGTTCCGCAAGTATGAATACTTCAGAAAACTTCATGAGGAATGTGGGGCAGGCCACCGTATTAGAACTCACTGCGTTACTGCTAAAAATGCACGTACCATCACACCTGGGAAGAGGCAGACTGACATGTGTCCTAAATAGTTGGGAACAGCAAGAAGCCAAGTGTAGCGACAGTGGTTACGACACTGCACTTACAACATCCACTGCCAAAAAAGTATGGAAAAGTTTGTCTGCTTCCGTGTCAGAATGGGACTTGTGAAGAAATAATAATTGTTATTCAGTTAAGCAGTGGACGCTATTTTCTACAGCATTTGTAGGGAGCATGGCTCAGCATTGTCGGGCTGGTTGTACAAAGAATGAAAGAGTGGAAGAAGAGGAATGCTGTCATGGAGGGCTCCAGGAATTCTGACCACCTGGGCTTAACATGCACTGACACCACATGTCAGTGCATGTGCATACATTAGAGATGTGTTTGTATTGCACAGGACATAAGCCTCTAGCATTTCTCCTCCGTCACCTGTGGCAGTTAAGATTTCCACGAAGGCAAAATGCTAGATGCCCACGTATTCAGATTTGTGTGCACATTAAAAAAACTCCAAGTGATCAAAATTTCTGGAGTCCTCCACTATGGTGGTCCTCAACTTCTCACTCTTTCATTCCCTCATCATGCTTTTCAATTCAAATTGAAAAAAAAAACTCTCAGGCCTGCGCAAAGTATGCAGCACAGTCACAGCGTAAGCTTGACTTTGCTGCATGCTCTCTCGTTCTTTTTTCCCCCCTAACTTCTTCCCCAGCTGCTTCCTCCTCTTAGTGATCTTATTCCTCATCATTCTCGCTGCCTCTTCTACATCTTCACCATGTTCTTCCTCTTCATTGCTTTCTTGTCTTATTCCTCCTCATCTTCCTCTTTTTCTTTGTCGATGTCCCCTTCCTCTTCATCGTCCATCTTCTTTCTCTTCTACTCGTCCTTCTCCTCCTCTTTGTCCCTTGACAGCTGACAACGTATGATGTACCACTCCTACCATATTAGTGCCATGGCTGAGAGCATGATGTGCTAAGCCATCTGGTGAGTCTCTGATGTGTAGCACTGCCCCTACTGAGCTGGATTCAAATGTGCACAGGAATGGATTCTTTTACTTATCGTGAGTGATAGTGGCCACACAAACTGAAGGGCGGTGGCAGGCACTACCGCTATTGATTGCTGCCATTGTAAGGAGTCCATAACAGCGTACGCTGTAAAACACATAAAAGAAAAGGTCTTCCCTTTGGTCTGTTTCTTTTAGGGGCGAAGGTCCTTAAGGTTTGGGTCTGTCCGTCCGTTGTAGTAGCGCGTTACCTACTAGGAACGCGCTACTAGGAGGGCGCGTGTGGGAGGCGCACGAGCTCTCTCACTCTTCCATCTGCTGTCTTGTGAGAGAGAGAGAGACAGTGAGAGCGAAAGGCGCGCGTTGACTATGGAAACGCTCTTTCTTCGATGCACGCGCTACCAGCTCGCAAAAACGGAGAACGCGCCCTCACCTGCGAGAGACAAGCTTGACGCAGGCAGCGTCTTCTAGCGAGTTTCTCGATTGAAAAATACCGACTGCTTGCGCTGAACCGTTCACCGGCCACCCATATATATATATAGGCACTGGATCTTGACTTGCAATGAGGTGCCGGTGGGAGATTTCACTTGTGCGTAGTTGAACCATAAGGATTCGTAGCGTGCGCGTCAACTAAATTAATCCGGAACTCGGCACAATCTACGATGAACCTCCGGAGCTTCGCCCACTCATCATCATTCCCTCCGTGGATATGCTGTGAATTTTTCTCTTTTTAAATTTCTTTAAGGGCTGGAAATGCCAGAAAAGTCAAGGTTACAACTAGCCCAACTTTCTGCTTTGAGTACTGTTCATTCCCTTTCCCCCACCCTGATGGACAATAGGCCATGCTCCCTACAAAGGCTGCAGAATAATACAGGAGCGCTCTTTCCTTAACCAAATCACAATTATTATTTTTTTGCAAGTACCATTACGACACAGAAGCAGACACACTTCTCAACGCTTCTTTTGGCAATGGAAGTTATTAGTAAGCTCATAACTGTCCCACGGGGGTGAATCTCCGTATACCTCCCATTGGCTGTAGAAATGCAGACGCTCAGCCGACCGTAGCGCCAAACTCCCATTCAGTTACGACCCTGGCGAGTGGGGGCGGTAATTACGTCGGCGCAACGTCGCCATGGCAACAAAAGCAGACGCGCCTGGGCCGTCCGGCCCCCCTCCTCCTACCCCCCTTTTCTTCTCGCCCCTCCCATGCCGCACACGCTGTTTTTTTTTTTGTTATGTCTGTTGGCGGAGCGTCAGTATCTTTTTTTCTTGCACGAGCGTGCCTTGCGCACTCGCCCGTGCGTTGTGAGCCTTGCATTGTTGACTCGGCCCACGCGTTTCGTTGTATTCTATCATTTATTTCACTGTATACTTTGCGTGCTTTACGGTAACCATTTGCGTTGATTTGTTGTCGAAGGGCATTTCACGCGTGTTTCATATCTTCGTTTGCTGAGCTTTTATAATGTATGTACAGGCACGTCACGTGAATATCTTGTTTTCAGTTACATTAAAGTGCACACAGAATATTAAGTTCCCCTTGGAACACAGGAGACCCTTCGCCTCACTTTTTTGTCAATGAAAAGCAAGACATCTATATACGGGCTCGGAAATTAAGAGAAGTGAAGGATGCTTGAAATGCTCGTTACTACAAGGCAACGCAAATGGTGCAATGTACAGCACCTAAAGCACAGTGACGTAAATAATAGAACACAATGAAACCCGCCAGCACTGTCATGCTCCAACTGCAGGCTCACCCATTGTCGTAAGGAGCTCCCGAAGAATCTTGCAGGGCTTTGTAAAGTATTTGTGCATCATAGCACGATCCACGAACGGCGCGGGTCATGAAACGTACAAGCGCACCAGCACAAAGCGAGCGGTGGCCACAAAACCGCCCACGAAACTTCACCAACGCTCGCAAAAGTTCAAAATGATCTCAACGGACTTCCGCGGCGGGCGCCGGGAGAAGGGCTGAGCGGGGTTGCGAGGAGGGGGCCGGAGCAGCGAGAGAGAGGGGAGCTAACGCGCCCCCAGAGCTCAGGTGGCGCAAGAGGATTTCCCGGCTTCACCGAGGCCCCCGAGCTTCATACCCCTGACTGTCCCTAAACTTCACGTCTTGCCACTGCAAACTACCTCTAGCTCTAAATTGATAGGACATAGATGGGCTAAATTTGAAGTGGCCACACCCTTTACAACATTTGAATGCCTTGAATGTAATGGGAGCAAACATTTGCACCTCGCTCTTTGTTTTACACGGGTGAGCTGCAATGAGTGAAATCTTGTTGTTTGAAAATCAGAGGTTATCTGTTGCTCCAGCCATTAACCCTTGCCGTTGGCGTGCACATGAGAACATTCTGATATTTTCCATTTCAGCCACCTCTGAAGAGCAGTCATATGAAAAACAAACTAAAATATTAACAAAATGAAAACACAGAACTGCTTCAAGGCTGTATAGCTCATGTAGCTATGCTTTGCAATAATGTGAATACAATAAAGAAATATTCTTCAGAGACAGATGCAAAATAAATCGTGGAAACAAGTTATTTTTACTTTGTGAACACTGTGTTCAAGCTCATTTTTATGTGTGGTAAATTTCCTTAGCTTCGTTTTCTGTTGGCTTCATTACGATGTTTCTAACAATGAAACGAGCCCTTGACTTATTCCCATCTTGCGGTAATCAACACATAGGGCACACAGGCTGACTGCAATGCCCAAGTCACCAGCACATTTGGCATCACATGCAGAAGCATTTTTAGGCACTTTTGAGTACACCCCAAACTTTTCCAATGACCTTCCCAAAGAACCATGGGAAAACAGCTCCATTATGAAAATAAGCAGAGTAGGGAACACTTAGTAGGTTGACTCAGCATGTGGCCTACTGCATTATGCATACAAAGCAAATGCATGCAACAATAATGCTG
Source organism: Hyalomma asiaticum (assembly GCA_013339685.2). Classification (NCBI taxonomy): domain Eukaryota; kingdom Metazoa; phylum Arthropoda; class Arachnida; order Ixodida; family Ixodidae; genus Hyalomma; species Hyalomma asiaticum. Next base: position 95,008,322 of record CM023488.1, read on the forward strand.
CATGCTGGACTGACGAGAACAAAGTTCAATCTAGAAGAGTTAGTCAAAATTTCAATTATGGCACTTTGTCTCCTGCATTACTTTCAGGCAGCTTCTTGCTACTATTGACATCAAATTCAATAGGTTGCCTAGGGTATTGGTTCATGCTTACTGTGTCACTACTTTACTTACTAAAAGACAGCATTTTAAGAGAGCACAGAAACCCTGTATGGTACGCTGCTTGATTCAAATTAGGAGGGAGTACTCACCAAGGTGTGAGCCACAGCCCCATTCACCACAGTTTTCTTCTAATGCCTCCAGTTTGTCGGTTGTTTAAGCTGACTACCATGGAGAACTGACTGCAACAAAGTATGGCTGAGAGGCCCCGCGTGTTCAAGCCTCTGGGACAGCACCACCTCCTTCCTTATTTGCTGCCCCTCCTGCAACACCATCCGATTTTATTGCCATAAGTTTAACTGGAGATGCAGAAAACATAACACCACTGAAACATGCAATGACATCTACTTGGTAAATGCTCTGATAGACCTAGAAATCAATGTGAAGCTCCTTCGAAGCTGTCACAAGAATGAGCAGGTCTCCAATACCATCTCTTTAAAAAGCAAGGACTGATTTCGGACTGTGCATGTGTATTCACGCACCCCGCTTACAATTCTTGACGTGTCGTCATTATACGGCACTGTAGGCTTTGTTTTCATTCTTGCTAGCATTCAAGCACTACTGGTATTTCTATTTCACCAACTCATGTTTATGTAGAACAAGCTTGATAGAATTTTTGCAAGCATGCTATTTTGGAACATGTTCAGCTCTGTCAAACAAAAAGAACACGCTCTGATCCCTCTGCAGTAGAAACGGTGTGTTCAGTTACACTGGTGCGCAGCAAAACACACATGGCACAGATGGATGGGTGCCTAAATGACTGGCCAAGTGAGCGCCACAATAATGTGTACAATGCAGAGCAGTGTCACATTGGCACTCACTGCTGCGGATGCTGATTTCACAAATGCCGATGCCAGATTCTTTAACGTGCACCGAGAAAATTTGCTTTTAGAAAGCTATAGTACAGCAGACACCAAGTGTATTAAGTGGTAAGCATTAGTGGCGTTTGTTAGCTCGATAAAGGTGTTTATATGTACGTGGATGGATTGAAATAAATATTTTCATGGGCCTGGAGAAATCTGCTCACTAGTTTAAAGGGACACTAAAGTTAAAAAAAGGAAACTTTTCTTGTATTAGAAGGTCAGCTTTTCACAGTACCAAAAACACCAACCTTGCATGCCAAAGACCCTTGGTAAGCAAGAAAATGAACAAAAATGTTACAGGTGGCGCCACTGCTCTGAGTTCCACCACTAGCACACGTGATATCACAGAATTTGACAGCATGAGCTAAGGCCTAGATAACTACTTATCAGTGAGAAACAAATACATTGTGTTCTCAAGGAGCCAGGGAATTAACAAAGGGAGTTTCGGAACGCTGAGTGAATGTCACGATAATGTAAAAAAGAAGAAAAAGAACATGGCCTTCCGATGTCATGAGGCTGAAGTTCCGGATTGAATTTCCAACTAAAACTTTTGACATTCCTTTCCTCTTTTATTGTTGAACAAGAAGTTGTAAATTAATGACAATCAGGTTCTAGAAATATAAATGATCATTCTAAACTACTTCACCTTTTCACTTTAGTGTCCCTTTAAAGGGGTCGTGAAAAGAATATGGAGATGCCCAGCTGCAATTTTCACTGCTTCAATATGCATTCAACAAGCCGATTCCAAATATTTCAGCCAAATAATCAGTGCACATTTAATAATGCCCGTGAAACGACTATGTGATACTACAGGCCGGCATGGTACTATTCGGTGACGTTTCGGGAAGACATTTTTAAGTGTAAAGGTATAATGAACTCGCGTTTGCTCTACAAGAATATTTATTTGAAAGCTAGAAAGAAAGAAAATACTTAGAAACTGTGCGGTGCTGCCATATGGAAGCAAGGCTGCTGGATGGTTTGATTTCCCGTGGCCTCCGTAGGTGCACCAATCTCGGAGGCCTGGTGACGACTAACATGACGACAACTGCCGAGTTGAGGGCAGTGCGCAGTGAAACCGAAACCACTTTTTTTATTTCTCTAAATCAGCCTACACGATGCAATGAAACAATGTATAATGTTGAATAAAGGGTCAGGATCCCAAATACGCACAACATCTTCAGAAAACGTTTCACGACCCCTTTATTGTCTTTTTGGTACTAGTCAGAATAATTGTGCTGAACTCACTTTTGAGAAGGTGTTATTCAGCCAGAATCAAGAGTTTAAACTGTTTAGCCGTTCTTTATTTAAATTGTAGAAATCAGGCCGTCTAACTGAACCCAAACCGAAGACCCTACCCGAGCCGGAACGTTGGTCAGAACTGAACCTGAACACGAACAGATAATCTTGGAACATGCTTGAACCATTTTTCTAAGAGAACCATTTTCTAATAAGCCTGCAAAAGTATACCTAGTGCAAACTGTGATATTTACACTGACAAGCACCAAATGTATACATACTAATAAACAAGGCCAACTGACAGTCTGAGATTTATGCTGGTTGGCTGTGCAACTCGATGATATTGAACGCAGCCTTTAAGAAACTTGCAGGCTAGCAAGCCTCTCCTTTATGCAAATGATCAATTCTCCATTTAAATAAAGAGAAAGCTAATTATTTTGTAGCCATTCTCTGCATGCTTGTATCCACTCATAATAGTGAGCCTGCCCATTGAGATGTGCTTCACAGTAGACGCAGTTATGCATATAACTGCCCCTTTTTCCATTACTCCTTGCGATGTAAATCTCAGGATACAGTGCTAATGTGATGCACGTCTAACAATTATGTGGAGTGTTTTTCTTTTTTTTTTCTTATGTGTGGCAAGCAGATTCCACAAAACATTTCATTTGATCTTGTACCCGATACTGAACGATTGTTTTATTGCGATAGCAATTACATGGCCAGTCTCAAACACTTATCTGACGCAGCTCGACAATTTAGCCCTCTGAGCATTCGTACTAATTATTTTGCTCAATTGCTTCACAACTAGCAACAGAAAGAAAAGCGTGCATAAAAGAGCTCAAGGATGGATGTGACAGAGGTCTGCAAAAGCTTGCCATACAATGCAGTGCTCATAACATGGCCGTGTTTTTCACTATGCCTGCTCTAGCTAATTTATGTGACACATTGGTAGCTGTTTCTGATGTGCCAGTGGGCCTTTCCACTGTTTGGAAGAAAGGTAGTGTCTATATTGCTGGCAGCCGGCAAAACAGACCAGCAAAATAGTTGCCGGCAGTTCCCGCCTATTGTGTGCCCGTGACCATGTGACTTGGCGACAGCACGGTGATGACTGCCTCACCGGCGCCTCGATATTTTTAGGGGCGAAGCTCCTTAAGGCGTGGGTCGTGCGTCCCCGATGTATGTAGTAGTAGTAGTAGTAGGTAGCCACCGGCGCGTGCCTGCCGGGAGGCACGCACGCGCCGAGGGCGAGCGCCGGGAGCCACGCGCTCCCCGGCAAACTCGACACTGCCCCTGCAAACGCGAGAGACAACGTTGGCGCAGGCAGCGTCTCCTAGCGAGTTTCTTGATTCAGAAATACCGACTGCTCACGTTGGAGACGCGAGCAGTCGGTATATATATACCGACTGCTCGCGTTGGAGAAGCGTTCACCGGCAACCCATATATATATATATATATATATATATATATATATATATTGCCCCGCCACGGTGGTCTAGTGGTTATGGCACTCGGCTGCGGATCCGAAGGTCGCGGGATCGAATCCCGGCCGCGGCGGCTGCATTTCGATGGGGGCGAAATGTTGAGGCCCGTGTGCTGTGCGATGTCAGCGCACGTTAAAGAACCCCAGGTGGTCGGAATTTCCGGAGACCTCCGCTACGGTCTCTCTCGTAATCAGAGCTGGTTTTGGGACGTTAAACCCCATAAATCAATCAATCAAATCAATATATATATATATATATATATGGAAAGGGGGTGAAGCTCTGATAGATCCGGTATAACAAAGACGTAATGCCGGTGACACACGGTAGAAAAACGACTTTATTTCTAACGTTTCGGCCAGGGGCTGGCCTTCGTCAGAGTCTGACGAAGGCCAGCCCCTGGCCGAAACGTTAGAAATAAAGTCGTTTTTCTACCGTGTGTCGCCGGCATTACGTCTATATATATATATATATATATATATATATATATATATATATATATGGGGACTGGATCTTGACTTGCAATGAAGTGCCGGTGGGAGATTTCACTTGTGCATAGTTGAACCATGAGGATTCGTAGCGTGCGCGTTAACTAAATTAATCCGGAACTCGGCACGATCTACGATGAACCTCCCGAGCTTCGCCCACTCATCATCATTCACTCCGTGGATATGCTGTAATTTTTTTCAGTGAAGAACGGCACGGTTGAGTGGCATAGTGGGTTAGCGTGCCACGCTGGCTGGTGGTTTGGAGGGCCGTGGTTCGAATCGCAGCCTTTGTGAAATTTTTTTTTCTTTCGGTGTTTCATTTTTTTTTGTAAGAACTATTAACGCTAACACAACTGCTCCGAAGGAGCCGTAATGTTATTTTAAAACAGAATCATGTTGGTGTCAGCGGCAGGCGCGCTAGCGCCCGCCGCTGACGCTCCTGGCTCTGGCAATAGTGACACGAGCAAAATAGTGAGAGCGCTGAAGGCGCACCGCGAAGCGGCAACGTATGTCAACGGGCCCTCCAGTGACACGGGCGAACCACGGACACGGTTAAAATAGCTATAACAGGAAATGCGCCGGCAGGGATGCCGGCAACTATTCTGCTGGTCTGTTTTGCCGGCTGCCGGCACTATAGGCGCGGCCTTGGAGAAAATTTGCGTATGTTCCATGTGCACGGTTCAGCATAGGATCACAAATCAAGATGGAACTAAATGGAAAATTATAAATAGTAAGCTATGTAGGGCATTGTCATAAAGGCGTCAAATATGTGAGTGGCTCTCATGAATGTCCAGATACATTAAATTTCTCATGTTATAGGATACAGCCCGGAATTTTCTATGATGGACAACTCCAGTGCGACATGGTATTTTTTTTCTGCTTGTTTTATGTGAATTCCAGTCCTCATGAAGTTTTGAATGCAGTCACGTGGGCAGTGCTGCTTGGACTGTTTCAGGTCTGTATAAAAGTTAAATATTAGGTTTCGTGTACCTAAATGTAACTAATCCGGGGTGAAATGGCGCACGCTCAAGCTTAGCCCGAACCCATATTTTTTGCCGGTTTGACACCCCAGTTAAAATACAACTGCAATTTGGCATTTAGACAGAAGCCTCGATAGAAGGAATCGCCGCTTGAGTAATTCATAACAAAGAAACAAATGCCCAACCAGAGCATTACCCTAGTGCATGTGAGTGTACCTGTCAAAAAAAAAGCTATATAATTGGGAAAATTCAATAACTTTTCATTTTATCATTGCCAATAAGCAAACAATTTGTGATTCGCAGGAAAGAAATTATGCAGATAAGACAGGATCATTTGTGCACAGTGTTGTCATTTGTGTATATACCAGTGCCAGCCTGTGAACAACCGAAATCACACCCCTGTGGCCAGAAAAAGAAAGTGAAACTTGACTGAGCTACAAGGTCAAGAAGGTTAATGTACCTGCATTAAGAGAAAAGCAAGCAGACTTTCCAAAAGCAACATGAATGTAAAGTTACGTCATGAACGCCCTTAGCAAGAACAAAATTATTGCAGCAGGCACTTCTCAAAGAAATCAATTCGATGCGCTCCATGACTCAACATACTCAGGCACTGATCTATGCAGTCTTCTATGCAACACATGTTGCAAACAGTGGCCGACAGCCATCGGGTATATTTGTGCCAGGTTCTACCACGACAGAGCATGTGTGTGCAACGCCTGGGAGATGCCACACGTGTGCGCTATGGTTAAAAGCAGGGATGAGTTTTTTATGTACCGACTACAATTGTTAGTCCGAGTTATGGTTGTACGAACAGCAGCGAGCAATGTACAGCAAGTCAAAAGATTTCAGGCCACAGTACCAAGGATCCGCCTCTAGGCTAGGCCACGTTTCAGTTGTCAGTCCCTTTAATGCAAATGAAACAGGCCTGTTTATAAAGAAAAATAAAAAGAGTGCACCGTGTCCAGCAACCGCTGCGACAGTAGTACTAACAACGGCCCCTAGACGTGTCGTGGCAGTATATAAAGCACAGAAAAAAGAAGCTACTTCTTGAGAAGTACAAGCAGCCTTGCAGCTGGTTGTGCAACAACATGCCGATTTACTGGATCGCCAATATCTTTTAAATGTCTGGCTGCTGCAGTTCCATAGGCTAATGACCAGAAGAGGAAGGTGTCACATAAGCCAGCCCCAGCTAGAACAATTGACCTGGCTTGCTTTCGCTAAATATGGCATCAGTGCTCCCGCCAATGTGACATCTGGCTTCTGTCAGCGTCGATACACACATATATGCTTAAAAAAAATGTGTCAAGCTTGTGAGCTATATAACAAAATTCGCATGGAAGGGTACGCATTGTGGCTAGAATGACTGATAGGCTATAAGGTAACTTGACACATTTGGCCATTTACGTCGTCACAATAAAATCACATGTGGCACATACCTGCATTCCTCTGCCAGGTATACGATAGTCTGCCCCACAGGTGGTTGAATGTTTACCCACCTATGTCAAATTACATAAATGTGATGTCAAATAAATTTAGTGATAAATTAAAACAACCATACCAAAGAATCGTTAATACAATGCAGAATGGTCCTCACCCCCAAGCTGCCTCAGCACGCAGTAAGGGACCAGTGCATATTCTTTTCAAAAAATAAAAAGACAAAAACTCACAACATATGAAAAACACTGCAACTATGTGCTTGGAGCAAAGGACTGCAGTACCATGAAACTCATAACATAGGAAACCAAATTTCCACTTCATTGATCTGCACATATCTCTCCACCAGCACATTCTATACTTTGAGATGCATCACACATTAGCACCAAATCCTCTGCCCAACCATTTCCGTTTACACATGCAGCCGCCACAGAATGGCACTGTGTTATGACACTCCTGCTGGCCCTGCCAGAACTCACACAATCTTCTTCGTAGCCCATTTGTAGTGAGCGCTCATGTTTTTAATGCCTATTTTTTCATGCTCTAAATGCTATTATCAAGTGTCTTGCGGTTTCAATGTCCTGTTTAATACAGCAGAAGCAATGAGAACAGTTCCGCACTTTTCGGCTCCTCCCAGGCTGTTAGCAGAATGGAAGAGAGGCTTTTGTACAGCTCCCACAAAACATTGACAAAGCCACTACTTCTAAGGATGCATCAGACATAACAGGCAGAAATGCAGTGGCAAAAATATACCACATCAAGCGCTGTCACGCAAAGCAAAATTTGAAGTGCATGCCTTGAAACTGCATCACATCAATCAATCAATCAATCAATCAAAATCTTATTTTCACCATTTCATACATAAGGTGAAAAAGGGAGAAACGGAGAAAAAGCCGAAAGTTCTTCGGCTTGACAAAGCTCCGGTCCCCCAGGCAGACAGTGGTGATGTTGGTTTCAAAACAATGGAAGAAAGCATGTTACAAAGTATAAAGCATTAAAGAAATAATAACATTTCAACTGAATATAACATGAACATTGGGATGAAAGGAAGGGAAGTGTATAAATGAAAACAAGTGTACAGCAACTACAAAGTACAACCGAGAAACACTTTTTTATAACATAGAAAGAAAAGTACGATAGCAGCAGCATGAAAACCGCTGTGATTTTTTCCTTCCAAACACATGCTGTCATTGAGCCGCTACAGGAACAAGTCCAACATTTTATTTTTGTTTAGCGGTAACACATCAACACTTTGTTTGTTGAAATGATTAAGCAGGGAAGGCAGTGTATGGCAAAGGCGCTGTTGTCCATAATTAGTACGCGAAAAAGGGATTTGCCATGGGGCCTGACGGCGATATGAATATGCACTTTTATTTTCTTGTAGATCTGCGAGGGTTAGAAATGAATCTATTTTTCCTAGCATAGCACTCTTGTAGCATTGCAGAGTTTTCAGTTTCCAAATGTCACCAGCTTTTATTATTTTAATTTGCCGGAAAAGCTCTTCCGTATGTTCGGAGAAAGAAACATTTGCAATGGCTCGAACTGCTTTCTTTTGAAGTGTTTCCAGCATCCGAATATTTTGTGCGGTGGTGTTACCCCATATGAGTGAGCAGTAAGTGAGGTGTGAGTGGAAGAGAGCATGATAAATGAGGCGCTTAATTTTATAGGGTAATGTATTTCGATAGCGATTTAAAAGACCAACAACTTTTCGCACTTTTGCACAAATATTGCCAACATGATCATTCCAAGACATGTGCGCTGTGAATATAACTCCGAGTGTTTTCATAGAGGACGTAATGGTAATCGTATACGGACCTAGAACAATGTTATCTGGGAATGTAGTAGAACTTCCTTGGGCACGGAAAATGACACATTTTGTTTTGGCTTCATTGAGAATCAAGCAGTTTGCCTTTGACCAGCGTTGAATTTTGTTACAGACAGTGCTAGCTATAGGCGTTATTTCTTCTAAGTCTTTTCCTGTAAAGAAAATGGAGCAGTCATCTGCATATGCGACAAACCTACACATATCACTAATTTCTACAATATCATTAATGTAATAAAGAAAAAATATCGGGCCAAGGATGCTACCTTGAGGCACACCCGCTGTTATAGGTTTTGTTTGTGACCTGTTGTCGTTAATTTCAACAAACTGATGTCGACCTTTTAAATAAGAGCGAATAAGTTCAAGTGTTATTCCTCGGAAACCGTATCGTTCTAGTTTCGTAAGCAACAGTTGGTGGTTGACTCTATCAAAAGCTTTGCTAAAGTCTAAGTATAATCCTAACGTTAAAAGCTTTTTTTCAATGTTCTGAAGAATGAGATCCTTTTGCATATTTAATGCACTTTCCGTAGATCGTTTTTTTCGAAAACCGTGCTGACATTCAGTTAGCAAGTTATGTTTTTGCGAAAAATTATCAATACGGACGTTGATAATTTTTTCGAGGCCCTTCGATAATATAGGAAGAATAGAAACTGGTCTATACTAGCTGCCAATATTGTTTTTATCACCCCCTTTATGTATAACTATTACTCGCGCTGCTTGCATATTGCGAGGGAAAACTCCAGTGGACAGGGACGCGTTAGAAATGTGCGTTATAACAGGAGCTAGAAGGTCTATGGCATACTTAATTGGTCTGATTTCCAAATCGTCCATATCCCTACTGCGGCTATTTTTCAGACATAAAAATGTCGAAATCACCTCAGAAGTGTTAGTAGGCTTTAGAAATAGAGACTCCCTTAACGAGGTTAGGTGCAGTGTGGGCTGAATATCATGATCTACGCATCCCACTTTCACAAAGAAATCATTGAATAGGTCCGCAAGTTCTGTGCCGCCTATAGAAGTACCATCGATATTCAGTGTATCTATTGGTGTAGTGGCTGGCCTGCGACTTAGTGTATCGTTTATTTTTTCCCATACTTTGTTAGTTTTGCGCATGCAATCATTATTAAATATACGCGTGTAGTAGTCATTTTTTGCCTTTTCTTTTTTTTTGTTTAATTTATTTCTAAGCTGTTTATATTCTTTCCACTTCGACAAGTCCTTTGACTCGACAAAACACTGGTAAAGTTTATTCTTTTTGTTGATTTGTCTTACGAATTCTTTAGAAATCCAGGGCTTGCGCGATGGCTTTTGATTTCGGTAGCTCTGGATCGGAAATGATTTAAAGTAAAGCATTTTTAGTTTGTTCATAAACTTGTCATATGCCTCATTTGCATCCTTAATGGAAAATATGTCAGTCCAGTCTGTTTCGCGCACAGCTTCTCGGAATTTGTCAAGTGACTGAGCCGATATCTTGCGGTACGTTGCATTACCAGTGAACGTGCTTTTAGTTGACATCTTTCTTTCGAGGAAAAGATATATGGGCATGTGATCACTGATGTCATGGCTTATGATTCCCGATTTTGAGTTATCGATAGTCGAGTTTATTATGAAAGTATCTAGTAACGATGACGTAGTAGCGGTTACACGCGTAGGTGATTTGATTGCACTGTAGAAGTCATTGCACTCCAGGATTGACAAAAACTGTGTAGTAGCTGCTGAACTGGTCGTCATGTCGATATTAAAGTCCCCACCAAGTGTAAGTAGGTAGCCATTTTCATTTACAAATAACAGCAGATTGTCTAAAAACTGAAAGAAGTCAGAGTGGCTGGCATTAGGGGGTCGATATAAAACCGCAAATACCGTCTTTTCTTTTTTAATGCATAGAACTTCGTAATTTTCGGTAGCGATGCTATATTCTCGAAGAATATCATAACCTTTTAAAGAAGTTAAAATCGCAACGCCGCCACCTCTGCCCTCCTTACGATTTACATTGAAGTGTTCGTATCCTTGAAGTGCATAGTACTCTGAGTCATCATTATACCAGGTTTCAGTAAACATCAAAACTTCAAAATTGACGTTACATGATTCTATTAGCACAGTGACCTCATCCGTTTTGTTCAACAGTGACCTTGCATTTAGATGCATAATTTTTAGCAGTTTTTCTTTGTTAGTAATGTTGTGCTTCATAATGATGTCGCCTGGACTTACATAGCCTGAAGGCGCCATCTCTATTCTGGGCATGAATATATTGGAGTTTCTGTGAATTATGTGTTCGTTATCTTGTTCAAATCGCTTTCACGCATTATGCGGACAACAGGCGAAGTCTCTGTGCGGCGTGCGTGAATAGTGCCATTTTTCGTCCACACAAATTTCCAGCTGTGTTCCCGTTTGCGCGCTATTGCCATTCCCAGCATTTTCTTCACTTCGGGGCAAAGGTGTTCATTTACAAACACAGGAGATTCAGTAGGTGAACCGAGGGATGCATTTGTTAGCCTTTTCTTGAGCGACTTCTGAAGCAGTTGATCGCGTTTGTCCCTCCGTTGAAATTGAACAATTATATTGGTTTGACCTGCCTGCTTTGTTCGAACCCTGTGGCAGACGTCAATGTCCTCAGGGGTTACAGTCTCGCCAACTACCTCTCCAATTTTTTGGAGCACTTCAACAAGGTTTTCATTCGGTTTTTCGGTTACTCCTTTAATTTCCAAATTTCGATTTCGGGAGTACTGCTCAGACTGCAAGAGGCCTGATTGGCAGTCCGCCAGTTTCTTTTCCAAAGAAGAAACTTTGTGCTGTAGCACACAGTTTTCTTTCTTCAGCGCATTATTTTCCGCTAAAGTTGCCACCAGTTTTTCATTGGTGTCATCTAGGGTCTTGCTGAAGAAATCCATGCTCTTCTTCATTTCATCAATTTCAGCGCGCAAATTTCTTTCTTCTGATCGGATGCCTCGCTCTAGCGCTTCTTTCGTTTGCTTCCACTCATTTCTGATTTCATCTTTGAAATCATTGATCAGTCTCGCAACTTCCTTGTTCATGTTAGTTACTACCGACAACACGAAGAAAATCACATAAAAAATTACATATACTAAACACCGGGCAGCAGTGGCAGCTATTCAAGACTAGAACCAATTTTATGCTCTGAGAAGAGCCCCACTAACCTGCAAAACGCAGAAGAAATGGTTCAGCTTGTGCCTAGAACGCCGCCACCGCTGCCGAATGCAATCCTCGGTGAAGTGGCAGTATTTATATATGCAGATGGCCACGTGGTCCCGGAGATCGCACGGTCCCGGAATCTGTCGCCTCCTGGTGTTCTACAGATTGTGCTTGCTTCTTTGGGGCAGTCGATGATAATGGCACGTGTGATGATGCGCAGTAGTTTCAGTCGACCCAGCTGCACGGCGAAGCTGCAAAACGCAGAAGAAATGGTTCAGCTTGTGCCTAGAACGCCGCCACTGCTGCCGAATCCCACATGGTTTGTTTTGTTTTTGTCTGTTTAGTGGATTGGTGCATAGCGGTCTGCAGGAAAAAAAATCTGATAAGAGGGTTATGAAGTAGGAGACTTTTACGTCTGAATCTTTGATTTCAGTGATTGTCGGCTCCTTTCATATGTACGGTATGTCAAGCCACCATATATCTGTGTGCGATACCAAAGTCATTCTCTGCTTTAGACCTTCATGAACTGTCTTAACTGTCAATGTTTTACATTTTTCTTCATTGCAGTGATTTCTGCTAATACGCATAATTAGTGTGACACTGTAAAATACATGCAGATTGCTTTTTTTTCTTGGTTCATAATTTTCTGAGCATTATGTTTGATCTCCCATATGTAATTATTATTTGCGTTTTTCATGATGAATCAATTTCTGATCTCCTTACTTCTATTCTATGAGAATGAGTTATCCGCAACACACCCTATATTAGCTAAGAACGGTCACCCTCTGGTTCTGCCGCAGCGAAAAGCATTTTGTTGTTTTACGTCATTTGCTTTTTCATTTCGAGTGGCGAACTATCTAATTTCACTCTGCTGAGACCTGCAAACATTGAACACAAAGTTTTCGCAATGTGAAGCACCATGACCTTCGAGAATGGGCCCTGCAAAGTTAATTTTTGCGAATAAAGGCAGTGCAACGTAGTTTCAGAAGCTAGTGCCACCAAAACACGGTTGCTATGGGCAAACAATGAGAGCACGGCTGACATGGCAGGCATCTTAAAGTAGAGGAGGCACAGTTTCCACAAATGCAAAGCAGTACATGCTAACAACTAAAAAGAGCACAAGAAATACTAATGAGGCCAACATACACCCCAAAACATATTCCTTGGCTGTGCAAGGCAGTGTATGGGTAATGTCATTGAGGTGATGAAAGGGTGCTATTTTCAGCTGCATTAGTTAAGCGTTTGGCCCAGTGTTGAGGGGTGTAGAGGAAAGAGAGTGAAGAGAATAGAAAGGAATGGGACTCCTTCTTTAGACACGAGTTTACCCACACCACCGAGCAACATGTCCGCATCCCTCTCCCCCTATTAGGAACCCCCCCCCCCCCACCGCAAGCGAGCCACCCACCGCAATTTGCGGCTGCTACCACCAGCAGCGCTGCAGCCTGGAAATCCTTGGTCTGACCTGGAGCTCATAAATGTGGGAAACTGAAATGTTCTCAGAACTAATGGCCATCACAAGCATAATGTCATGATCAAAAAGCGCTACTCCAGTGCAAGTCGTTCCCTCTGCTATGCTCAAGTATTAAATGTGAAGCATTCCTTGACGAGCTCGAGCAACTTTGGACCCACCCACCCACCACCCACCCACCACCCACCACCCACCACCCACCCACCCACCCACCCACCCACCCACCCCACCCTACCTACCTACCTACCTACTACCTACCTACCTACCTACTACCTACCTACCTACTACTACCTACCTACCTACCTACCTACCTACCTACCTACCACCTACCTACCTACCTACCTACCTACCTACCTACCTACCTACCTACCTACCTACCTACCTACTACCTACCTACCTACCTACCTACCTACCTACCTACCTACCTACCTACCTACCTACCTACCTACCTACTACCTACCTACCTACTACCGACCTACCTACCTACCCTACCTACCTACCTACCTACCTACCTACCTAACCCTACCTACTCTACCTACCTACATACCTACCTACCTACCTACCTACCTACCTACCACCTACCTACCTACCTACCTACCTACCTACCTACTACCTACCTACCTACTACCTACCTACCTACCTACATACTCTACCTACCTACCTACCTACCTACCTACCTACCTACCTACCTACCTACCTACCTACTACCCTACCTACCTACCCCTACCTACCTACCTACCTACCTACCTACCTACCTACCTACCTACCTACCTACCTACCTACCTACCTACCTACCTACCTACCTACCTACCTACCTACCTACCTACCTACCTACCTACCTACCTACCTACCTACCTACCTACCTACCTACCTACCTACCTACCTACCTACCTACCTACCTACCTACCTACCTACCTACCTACCTACCCTACCTACCTACCTACTACCTACCTACCTACCTACCTACCTACCTACTACTACCTACCTACCTACCTACTGGGCACCTACATCTCGGCGCTCTCCTCGTCGTCTCACTCACCCGATATACATCAAAATTTCGATGGATGGGTACAAACCTACAATGGACATGAATGATTGGTCTTTACATCTCTAACATGATATACTCATCATGTACATCACAATTAATTATTCTATAATCCCATGTGGCTCACAGCCACAGTGCTCAGTCCATGGTATTTGGGTATGCACCACAGGTGTTCGGCTTTTATGCAACTCATCATACGCTCATAAGTGTGTCATAGATGCATTTCTCTTCGACAAAATAATCTGTATACCAATGTGAGTGCCAATGTTACATCCTACTATAGCAGTACAGGGTCCAATGAAACATCTGGTGAGGCACACAGACTTCTTCAGAATATGTTGCAAAGTAAAGGAAAGTTTTACCATGTTGTATTGCATCAAGTCCTACCATGAGCTACAATTCAGTCGCCACGGTGCTGCAGTTTCCTGATTATCCCACATTAAGCAAGCACCTACTCATGCACTTTGCACAAAGATGTTCATCCAATTCATAGCACTTCACTAATGCATCATGATTTACCACCGGCAATTTCCTTACTGGATGCTACGCATGATACCGATTCCCACAGTGCATAGGATCTGCAGAATTTTTTTCACTTTCTTCTTGCGTGTCTCTATTGGCAGAAAAAAGAGATGTTTCAGGTGCCTCACACTGCAAAATGTATAGGCTTGATGTGCACACTGCCGCTCAGTCTTCTATAGGCATGACACTACAAGTGTCAGTTGAGAAAAGGAATCAAATTAGTCAAGTTACTGCTCGCGGGCTTACTACAATACAAGATCTCAAATTTGATAAAGGGATCTTGGAGAGCACACAGACATGCAAGTCTATTGAGAGCGAATGGAGCAATGAAAGTAAATAGCATGCACACTTGCGCCTGTACACACCTATAGCTGTGCCCATGTTGCAAGCTGACACATCTGTGTT
Organism: Hyalomma asiaticum; assembly: GCA_013339685.2. Taxonomy (NCBI): domain Eukaryota; kingdom Metazoa; phylum Arthropoda; class Arachnida; order Ixodida; family Ixodidae; genus Hyalomma; species Hyalomma asiaticum. The sequence goes on from CM023488.1 coordinate 95,023,369, forward strand.
TCACGAAAGAGCCGAGCTAGCACTTCGACACTCTGGCAAGCAGTCATCAAACCGTTAAGAGGTGTGCACATGCACACTGCCACAAGTTTGCATTGTCTCCAAAGTTATGATTACAAAACAGCGAAATGTGTTACAGAAACAATTTTCAGCCTCACTGCCAGAGTGGCAGAGAAATAATTTCTTTTGGTGCGCTTGTCTTTCTAGGTTTGTCAAGTATCAGCTCGAGAATTCTGCAGAAGCTCCATTGGAGTCCTCTTAGTATACATAAGCATTATGTCACTTGCTCAACTCGGTTATTTGCTAATGACCACCACTTGACCACTTCTCGACCTTGCCTCAGCCACTGCTGACCATGAGTTTGATAAACTGCGCACTAAAAAGGTGTGCAATTCGAGGCCCCATATATTTGGCAGGTTGAAGTTTCGATACCTTGAGATCATGCACTGATGCACGTACAACACTGACCAAGGAAAGAACATGACGACAAGCGCGAAATGTCACAGTTTGTTGCCAGTGGTAACATGACCTTATGTACCCAAGCACAAACAACACTGCACATGAAAGCATCGGTGAAACCACAACAATCCTGTGCATGCTAGAATACAGACACATGGCACATTTTTATACTGATGCTTGCAGGCATTCACTCCATTAGAAAAAAATAACACATACAACACGTGTGCGTGGCCGGAATGTGACGTTAACTGATATCCGTTTCTTAGCTTCTTGTCTTCGTCGCTGCTACGTTAACATGTCAACCCAGCTAGCCCGCAAGTTTGAAAAACTTTGGTGAAGCGTGGTGCTACCTTATTATCCAATTCTCTGGAATCCGCCTGTACCAATCGCCACACTCAACACTGTTACTTGCACCTTTGGGAGAGAAGAGGGGGGTACCGTTGACATCGAATGACCGCGGCATTGTTCGTTACCCTCGGAATGGCGACATCGATATTCCTTGCGTGAACAGCTCACTTGGATGGCACGGAGTGCCTGCTTGTGTCAGGGCACAACCTTCTCTCGAATTGTTTTTTAGTACAGCTATCGGACGCAAGTCGCAGTATGACATCTATGAGATCTTTCACACATATCACCTGAGAAAAGAACACATGTTGGTATGCGTCATGCAAAGATCGATCTCTCAATAAGCATGCACGCAAAACAGATAGCACCAACTACCGGAACACTCGCACACTGGCACGCTGATTACGACGCACATAACATGATGCAGTCTCAAACAAGTAATTGAAGAATAAGAACACACTCACATGTAAGTCGACGTTCAACGCAGACCGGACATCTTGGCTGGAGAGGTTGATGCTGATGGCCATTCGGATGACGGAAATCGTGGCGTACCGAAAGTCAACGTTGCCGGGTCTTCGTGACCTTTTGTAATTATTGTTAGGATTGTGCAATATTGTAAAGTTTACACAAGCGAAAGGCCGCGTACTCTCACGTTGGCTACGTTCGAGAATCACGGTCGATGGGAAAATGACGGTCAGGGCGTGTGCAAATTATGTGCACTTAAAGGCATCGTGAAAACAGTATGGAGATGCCCGGTGCGCACTTAGAACAAAATCGTCAGAAAACGTTTCACGAGCCTTTTAATAGCACATTAACGCATCTTCCGGCCCGACAAACAATGTACACCTTACCAGAACTTGGTACAGGCGGCCTTGGTTCAGCGCTGATTTTCTAAATGTGCAGCTGAGTGTAGGCGTGATAAGCACCATCTCCGCTCACACACTAGTCTCCTCGTGTTTTCTGGTGGTACAGTCGAGGGTACTGTCTCAGACCCAGTAGGTCTTGCTCAGAACTACGGCGCTCTGCAGCTGACCCAAAGACGTTGGTTTGATCCCAGCCGCGGCTATTGCGTTTCGGTGTAGTCGAAGTGCGATGCTCTTTGCTTCACCCATTTTACAAGATCGCCACGAGCCGTGGTGACACGGCATGATATTGACAGGCTAAATCTCAGACAAATCTTGAATGATAAAAAAAAAAAAGAAAACGCTGGTAGCAGCAGTGAGGCTTAGCATCCCGTTGGTTAGCTACGGAAGTTGTGATGTAGAATAACAGTGGTGACTTCAAAGGAGAATGGCAGTGCGAGGTTGATGTAGCAAAACACACATTACATGCAAAGGTGACAACCCTGGTTGTCATCATTGCATCTTATTGACGTACGCCTGTTTTGTGTTTTTGGCGCTGTTACAATTTACGTGATGTCGGCATTGTTAAGAACGCAGGAATGAATACGTGCAGTTGGAAATCTCTATGCAAATGGAGCAAGTTTCCATTTTCCCTTTTTCTCTCTGTGACTTCCCTCCTGCAAAGCAGAGGAAGGCAAATAATAATTATGCTTAGTTTCATGACTTAATTAGTTCCCACTGGTACCTATATGGACAGCAACAAGCAACATTCAAGCATCCTATCACTGATGCACTCAAGTAAACAATGTGAAGAACATATGTGAGCACTGCCACTTGTCAAAGGAACCTGCAAATTCAGAAGCATGTTTTGTGGTACAGCCACTCCTGAATCTGTTTAGCATAGAAGCTACGGAACCAATAAAGCTTGCCGTGTGCAGGTTTACAGAGCATATTAATCCATATTGTGGCTAATTCCCACCTTTTTATGTGATAACTAGTGCACTAATTTATAAGATTTCTTCCACTTTACTGACACCTTATTACATATCAGCCCACTGTAATTAAGCTGTACAGGTGCCCAGCAGCTTAAAGCCAACAATGAAACTTGTTGCTGAAAGCAATATTCATTGTTAAATACGCTGTTGCCCTTCAATGAATGCAGTGCTTACATGAAGCTATAGTAAGTCTCTGTTTATTTATTTATTTATTTATTTAGTTTTTATTTTATTTCTTGTAATACAAGAAAAAGGATACAGCGGCAAAAGGCGTTTCTCACGCCTGACAAAGGCCCCTGCACCTGTAGTTCGTCACAGATACACATTTTCCCTTCTTTCCTTTTTTTTGCAGATACAACACTCAACAACAAAACCCCGACATGTCATGTATCACATGCGCGCGGAATACAATAATAGAAAAAACCAACACGTTTATACATTTAACATAATGCGGATACACTTGTCTTGCACATGAGAACCAAAGCTCGATACATCCTATACCACAGTGGAACAACACACCTTCCGAACACTAGTGAACATGTCACAGCCCAATTCTACCTACTCTTTTTGTACAATATAGCTTAGTGATGATAAGTTATTTCTTTTTTGATCAAAATTTCTTTAACTTGTTTTTTAAATGTCCTTAGCCTGTCGTCAAACCGCAAGACATTTTGCAATTCATTAACTAATCGCGTTGATTGGTATTGTAGCGTTTGTTTTCCATAATTTGTCCTGGTTCTTGGTAAACGCTGTAAGTTTCTTCTATCAGGATAACGTTGGTCCTTTTCTTTTTGTTTATACCACTTGTTTTTGTGTACCTCTTGAAGCAGTTTAAAATAATAGATTTGGTTTGCCTTTAACATTTCATGTTTATAAAAGAGCACCGAAGTGCGCAAACGGTCTACTCTACCCTGGTAATTTTCATAGCAGCGAAGTATTTTGTTTTGTAGCATTATAAGTTTGTTATAATTTTTTGTTGTTGTCGTACCCCATACTAGTACGCCATAACAAAGTCTTGAATAGAAGAGGGCATTGTACAAATTTTTCTTTAACCACTGAGGAATGAGGGATGCAATTCTGTACAGGCATCCTACCGTTCCCGCAAGTTGCCTAACTAAATGATTAACGTGGACGTTCCACGATAAGTCTTCGCTGAACCATACACCAAGAAATTTTTTATGTTTATCACGTTTTATGCTGTTCCCATCAAAGCTTATGGTGTTCCCATCAAGCTGTATGCAACCTAGCCTCATAAGAGGTCAGTTAATGTGTGGTAGTGACTACAAGAAAGCATATGCTAGTGCTGATTTAGCATTTGAGCATCTGTAATCAAGGCTCATCTGAGTTGCAGCATCCCTAGCTGCTGCCACACATGCTAAAAAACAGTACAAATATCAATCACTATGTGTTGATACCTACACACAAATACAACACATAAACACAGATACAAACAAAATTACAAATATCTCTGTGTAAAAGTACGCACAAATGTCACTGGAGCACCACTTCGGTGTTCCGCTAATACAGCTAAGCACTGCAAGGCGCAAACGATAGTTCCAGCTTATATTTCGCATTTATATGGCACCGTTACTCTAGTTCGCAGTCATGATATCTACCATTGTCTATATAGTGTTGTCACACTATCATCTTCGACTTGACGTACATAGATTATGAAGAAATCTCTACACCCGTTCCTTCAAAATCCACGTACCCCTACCCCTCAGTGTATTTCATCATTTGGCACGAAAGGTTTAAATGTACTGCAGGAAAGACATTCTGGACGTTTTGCTTTCTTTTTTAAATTTCATGTTGCATGTCAGCACACTGATGTAGTCGTATCAAACCTGTCAAAGTATCTTTGAGGTGGGGAGAGTACTCGCTCAAAGGAGCTTTTGGTTCCGTCAGAATAAAATGATTTGTTGTGAAACAGGGCACAGTGTGTCAACTAAGATTTATTTAAAAGCTTGCGAAGTTTCATGGTGCAGTCCCACGAACTCCTCAGTCACGATCAATTGAACACATTCCAAACTGTTTACAGTGTTAGGGAGAGCCACCAGCAAGATTTTTCAATAATTAAAGCTGACATTCAGTGCACTATCTGGTTTGTTCTCTTTTTGATTTTCTTCAGAGCTGTTTTGTTTATACACCAGACTGTTATTTTCCCATTCACATAGCAAAAATAAATGGCTGTTGCTGATCCATGCAGAACAACACTGAAAAATAGGGTGATGATATATCTGTGCATGGTGTGGTTGCGCTCAGAGCAAAATGAACAGCAACTGCAATTGCATACACAAGGAATAGAGTAGTGCACACACTACCTTGGGGATATGGCACAACAGTTTATCTTTACATGGACACCAGAGTGTGTGCACAGTATTATAAAAGCAGGAGTGGTGATCGCCTTTTTGCAACAGAGCACGGCCACGTGAAAGGATACTGATAATATATTTTACGCACATAGTATAGAGCTGCCACTGCCAGTTCTATGTCTGCCTCAAAGTAATGAAGGGTCACCTTGCAGTTGCTCAAGTCATTTAGTTTTTCAGCACTGTCACTATCATAAATATTTCTGTAGCAGAAATCCTCAAGGTCTGTAACAAGCAACTCACCTGACAGGTGCTCTACAGATGCGGTATTTGGTGTCCCAAGGAGAAAATTATGTCTTTATTGAAGAACACTTGAGAGTAATATGTCAGACTTGTGCCTACAATCTGCTCAACTGTCAGATGTGGCTTGCGTGAAGTGCTATATAGTCTCACGATTCCCGCTCAATCTTCTGCAAAGCAAGCAACTAAGGGAGGTTGGGGCATTATGTGCGGAAATGCATTTTACGGTACAGAATCTAGGCACATCCCACGAATTTTACATTTTCTTTCTTGTTTGAGTGCGCCTTCCAATCTCATTACACTTTCCTTCTTTCCTCTGTTTCGATATATATGCAAGTAATTGTAAATTATTGGGAGGAAGTTTTTTTTAGGAATATATGAACATACAAGACACAGATGTGTATGTTTCATTGTTTATGAATTGATTAGCAGCTTCTGACATGTTTTAAAGAAGCCATGGGACACTTTTTAACGCAGGAAATGGTGCCAATCAGTCGTAGACGCTCCTGTGAACATGTGCGTCAAATGTTATTGCACTGCACACACAGGGGAATTTGCAATTTTTTTCAGACGCAGCTGAAAAGCACCCACTCTTCTTTCAAAAAATGACATCCCTCTGGGCACCAACGTCACTGGGCTCTTTCATTGCCCTTTAAGAGAGAGTTGGAAAATTTCTTCGTTTGTTGAATTCAAAGCGAACAAATAAAGCATATAGGGCTTTCTGTGATCACAGAGTCAGCCAATGCTGCTTCTAACTCAAGCAACTTAAAAGATGCCCCCATCATTTGTGAGAAACAAAAAGGCAGCACAGCCATAAAATCCAGCACACTGAAATCCATCATGATTGTGCTATTAATCCAAACATAAAAAAATAATAATGTGCTGCTATGTACACCTGACAAGACCAAAAGAAAAAAGGAAGAAAAATGTCCTCACTTAACACATAGTGTAGAATCATTTTAAATTTCTCAGAATTCTAGCTATTTTTTTAAATTGATGGGTACAATTTATTTTAAAAAACCGAAGTTTGATTTGAATACATACATTGCAAATGCACGAGCAGGATACACGCACTTGCTCGGTTTTTGGTATGTTTACAGAGGCTAGGAGGTATATATATATATATATATATATATATATGAGAACCTGTGCTCAATCACCAAACACGATAAAATTGGCACCACAACTTATTTTTGGGGAAGCGGACCATACGAATCTCTGTGCATATATATATAATCTGTGCAGTTGTATGTGTGTTTATTCATGTGCGCGCATTTATATCTGTAACACCCTATATATATATATATATATATATATATATATATATTCCTTTCTTTCACTTTCTTTCTCTCTCTCTTTACGGCTATATTATTTTCCGAGTATAGGACAGCCATACTTGCAGTGCACTTGTAGGCCATCTCCGTCATGGGAACAAGGAGTTTCGACATTTCCCAGACGTGAACTAAAGGAGGGAGGAAAAAAAACCGGAGTCCGGTCTTCTTCACGCCTGAAGAAGACCGGACTCTCGTCGAAACGTTGCATCAAATAAATCTTCCGTTTGTACTGTTCGGAGGAGGATCTACTTCACTTTACGTAACTCCAACGGCCACTCCTCGCCATCATGCCCGCCGATATATATATATATATATATATATATATATATATATATATATATATATATATATATATATATATATGCTCTCCGGATGTTTTTTTCCTTGTACTTTACTTTTTCCTACGATATTGCCCCGATTTAATTGATGAGCTTCAGAACTCATTCCTTTCTTAACGCACCCCTTGTCAACCCAGTGTGTGACCCACTGTAGTACACAAAACACCTGAGGTGACGCCAGATGTTCCTAAAAAGAGAAGTAGTGCTTGATTGCCGTCACACATCATCACCGACGTGTGAATCCCAGCAAATGTGGTTTTCGGACAGCGGCTTGCCGGTATCGCCAGAATTTCGTAGAAAATATGGATTATGGCTCGTTTCTGGTACGAAATAAATCCACATTGAGTAGTAGAATGACTAAAGGGAGCGCGTCTGCAACGCAGCGCTCATCTCGAAAGCACTCGAGGGGTCGGAAGCAGACGCTGCGAAAGTAAACAAACACAGCGAGGGCCGTTCCGATCGACCAAGCGGCTTGCTTCGTTTTGCCAAAGCGCTTCATTCACATCGGAGTTTAGAGAAAACTAATCGCATGCGCTAACGCACGACATATGACTACAAATGTTAATTGTGTCGGCAAAAATGAGCGCTTTGTGATGGGCTGGCGGTTGATGTTTATATCGAACGACGACAGCTACGGCGTCGGCCTTGCCAGGCAAACTCGGTGTCGTCCGGGTGTCGGGCTGCTGTGATGCGTTTCTCACTCGCGGAGGCATAGTGTTACCTGAAGCAGGGCTGTTCGAAATGGTTTATTTTGTACTTAATACACGAGGATATGATATATGTTACGGGAGTCTATGCCGACGCGCTGATCGCTCGTCACCCAAATATCTCGACTACGTGATCGTGACCAGTCGTATGTCGCATGCGGGATCGCACGCAGAATTATTTAAAAAATACGTTAGTTAGCAGGATTCGAACTCAACGACCGCGTTCGTGCGGGAAGTACCTGCCACTTTTACTGACTGAGCTGTACCACTTTCACTTCCCGCCGTGCTTAGCTAGAGTGTTATGGCTTAGCCGACGGCTCCACTGACGAGACTAATCCGGGTATCTAAGCCTACGGGTGCCGCAGTCTTTCTATTGTGCGGTTCTTAGCTGCCTGTTCTATTACAGCAACCGCACTGCAGTTACATGAACCTAGTTCTCAAACACCGGACGCGCATCAATGGGAAGTCGAAAGTCAAAGCAGGGACAGCAGAGCTAATTGGCCGCTGTGCACACAGTCCGATCCGATATATGTCCTGCTATAAATCTCCGGCAGCGCGATCCGGTGTTGTCATACCGGGGCGTCTACAGTAGGAGCGCGGCATCGGACGCTCGGCACATGATAGCAAAATACATAAATTTAAATCGGTGTAACAGATCTTGATTCGGATTACGCGCTGCTGCGTGCGGTCGCTTTCAGTCGTGATGATATGGTGGCTGTCGCTTCATCGCGATTTTGCCCCCAGATCGTTATTCGGCTGACGTCAACGCCAAACTGCGTCCGGGCTAGTGGGGGCCGCATAGGAGCTCTCACTACGTCCGCGCTAGTGTGGGCCGCATAGGAGCTGTCACGCCTAAAGCTGCTCCTGCGACACCGGTGTTAACTCAGTTATTTTGCATCAGGCATATAGCCGCTACGTGTTGCTCACCCAATATACGTCTTTACACTGCGCTCAGTGCGTCACTCTTTGAAACTTTCGAAGCAAGCGTTTGAAATGGCACAAAAAGAAAGAAAAAGAAGAAAAACGTCGGGGACAGGAACTTGCTAACGAAAGGCCAATGGCTGTGCTAGTTGAGGAAACTTGGGTTCAACATTGGAAAATATCTTACGAATGTCAGCCCAATAATTCCGTTCTAATTGTATGGCTTGCCAATGATTGTTACTGCCCGGGTAAATTGGGCCAATGTGTGCCTCTCTAGAAAAATGGCTCTTAGCAATACTGGTTAATGATTCTGTAACGTGGCCCACCCAATGTGTCATGCCTATTGAACTGGCTGGACCAGTAATGGTGATGGATTCTGTAACATTGACCAATGTGTCATGTCTTTAGAAATGGCTCTACCAATACTGCTTAATGGCTGTGTAACTCGGACCTACAGTGGTATACTATAAGAGTGGTAGAGGCAATATTGGCATTGCGTTGTCAATTCCAGCCCATGGTTGGGCCCGAAACAGCCAATGCATTTCCAACATTGGCCCCTCTTACTGTGCTGCCTGGGTATGATCGTCATGCGGTCTTGTTGTGCCATAACAATTTCGGTATTCATCCCATTAACGAAACAGCAGTATAGCGCCAGGACCGTGGCATGTAAATCATGCCGCTGATGACATGCATGTAATGATTTTCATGTTAGGACCTGTCATTTATGATAGTCATGCATTCGTGTTGCGCCATAGCAATTTTGGTATACATCCCATTAACGAAACCCGTGGCATATAAATCATGTAGCTCATGACATGCATATCATGATTTTCATTTCATGACCTGACATTTAAGTTCGTCATGCAGTCACGTTGTAGCATACCAGTTTTCGTATACATCCCATTAACGAAATGGCCAGGAGAGCACCAAGACCATGGCATGTAAGTCATGTCGCTCATGACATGCATGTCATGATTTTCATGTTATGACCTGTCATTTATGTTTGTCATGCAGTCATGTTGTGACATGCCAATTTTCGAGTATGTCCCGTTAACGAAACGTAGCGCACGCCACAATTTTCACGTTATAACCTGTCATTTATGTTCGCCGTGGAGTCATATAGTGGCATACCAGTTTTCGTATACATCCCCTTAATGAAACGACCTGGAGAGCACCAAGACCGCGACATGCAAATCATCCCGCTCATGACATGCATGTCATGCTTTTCATGTTAAGATCTGTCATTTATATTCGTCATGCAGTCATGTTGTGGCCTACCAATTTTCGCATGCATCCCATTAAGGAAACGGCCAGGAGAGCACTAAGACCATGGCATGTAAACCATGCTGCTCATGACGTGCATTTCACCATTTTCACGTTATGACCTGTCATTTATGTTCGCCATGGAGCCATGTTGTGCCATACCAATTCTCGCATACATCCCATTAGCGAAACGGCCAGGAGAGCACCAAGACTGTGGCACGTAAATCATACCGCTCATGACATGCATGTCATGCCTTTCATGTTATGATCTCTCATTTATGTTCGCATGCAGTCATATTGTGCCATACCAATCTTCACATGCATCCCATTAGATAAACGGCCAGGAGAGCACCAAGGCCGTGGCATGTAAATCATGCCGCTCATGACATGTATATCATGATTTTCATGTTTTGACCTGTCTGTTACGTTCTCCATGCAGTCATGTTGCGGCATACCAATTTTCGTAAACATCCCGTTAGCCAAACGGCCAGGAGAGCACAAAATCGTGGGCGGCTAGATAGATAGATAGATAGATAGATAGATAGATAGATAGATAGATAGATAGATAGATAGATAGATAGATAGATAGATAGATAGATAGATAGATAGATAGATACGCGAAGTCGCCGAAGTTCGCTAACAAATGCTTCGCATTTAATAGTTCACGCAGCCATAGCCGCCCGCATAAACACCAATGCAAGCACCCTTTGCACGTTATTTTTGGAAGAGAAATGAGACGTTCTTCCGCTAATTAGAAGATAAACTTGTAAACAACTGAGTTTATGTATAAACAACGTTTATTATGAAATAACTCATAAGCCTTGGAGCTACGTCAGAACATCACAGCATTTTCTTTTTACTTAAAGAAGATACAATCCAAAATAGGACACTGCACAGGTGTGGAATTCAAAACATGCCACGCAGAGAACCGCAACCACATCAGTGCGTATTACCTGCTGTAGCTATACAATAGCACTAGTGCATACATGTTGCTCACATCCTTTCGCTGTTCTCTCGAAAGCGCCTATTGCAGATTCCACCACAAAAGAATTTTGAGCCACATTATCCCAATGGGGATCAGTACCTGGCCCACTAGTCATTGGCAAAATAAGGCAATTTTGCGAACTGTTGTGAGGAATACAGACTGGATTTTTAGGCAGCAAACTGTGAATTTTAGCCATTAAGAAAAAAGAAGCACTTAATATTACAGTCTTGAGTACTAATGGAGTCTTCCGTTCACAACTGTAACACGTATAGCTAAGTCTATGAACAAAATGATTTTACTTAATATTGCATATAAATTTCATGAACAAGTAATGCTTTCCTGATAGGGTTATCGGGCTTCAAAGTGTAAGGAAATCGTACCTGTAACAGACAATCCATGAAGGAATCCCGGCTGTTCCTTGAATGAATAACGTTGTAGTCCAAGAAACATCTGCAAAACGAAGCGCCTAGCTGTTCACTGTTCACTAGCATAAGGTATACACAAGCAAAAAGTAGCTCAATAACCAGAGTAAAAATAAGGATCAGGTAACCAACGTAATAGGAACGCTATATTAGGATACAACAAGAAACAGCATTTGACTACAAGTAAGACGGATCGCTTGGGTCGGTGCTACTCCGCCAGCCAATCACAGAAGCAAACAAAACATAGTACATTTTAAAAGTTGTGCAGCGGATTATTTTGGCGTGATTTCGGTAAATATATGGAAATTTTCATATTCTCCCCGGCCAAACAAGTGAAAACACATACAGTTATGCACCTATAATTTTATTTCGCGATTTTCGCTTTACTTTCCATATATGTAAATGGGAACTATGGGAACTATTCACACACATTAAATGGGAACTATTCACAACATTTCGGAGGAACAGTGGCTGCTGGTTTTTCAACTTATGAGGGCGTGGGAGGGACTTCACCGAAGACTTCAGTTGTATCCAACTATAGGCCACCGCAGCAGACTAAGGAAACATTACGACATGTTCTGACATAGCACACGCATGCCCAAACTCTCAGAGCCAACCCTTCCAGTCTGCCCCGCCACGGTGGTCTAGTGGCTATGGTACTCGGCTGCTGATCCGAGGGTCGCGGGATCGAATCCCGGCCGCGGCGGCTGCATTTCGATGGAGGCGAAATGTCGAGGCCCGTGTGCTGTGCGATGTCAGTGCACGTTAAAGAACCCCAGGCGGTCGAAATTTCCGGAGACCTCCACTACGGCGTCTCTCATAATCAGAACTGGTTTTGGGACGTAAAACCCCACAAAACAAAACAACAACCCTTCCAGTCTGTTTCAGCCTGGACAAAAGTTGCACATTCCTTTGTTTCAACACAAACCTAAGTCGACAAAGAAAAACTTCCGATACAGCCTTTTCCGCGACACTGTAGTAAGTGTGAAAGTCTCTGTGAAGATCAGCGCTCCATAATGCAGTGTCTTTAAGGGTTTTAGTGGTGCTCTTTGAGTTGAGAAGATTTGTTTCTTTGCCACGAAACAAATTCTCACAGCCACGCATAAGCCTGAGTCGTGGCTGTGATGGCACTAAAAGAGAGTTTCGTCTGTGTTTGGCACAGCATTTCAGAGCTAGCAGTTCCGGAACTTCGCTACATCCATCAACAATGGCAAAATGGCATGTGCGGTACAGCCTATGCTTATGTGTTTTGGCATATGCAATATAGCCAGATCAGTATCCTAGGCCGTCTTGCTCCTCTTAGCAACGCTCAAAAATTCCGTAATTGTCACTGACAACCTCATTTTCGTCTTCTTTTAGGGAAGTATTGCTCTCAACAACAGCACAAGAAGGATCCTGCGAATCGCCCAGTGCTGTATGAGCCGCTCCGTCTAGACAGTGAAAAATGGGCCAGCACAATCACCCTAAAGGTAGATTTAAACTCCGTCACACAGGGAACAGTTACCTTTAACATGATAGAACTGACTATTTCCAAGAGCATCTTGACTCAAACGACTTAGCATCAAAAACTTAATCATTGATATTCAATGTAGCACTAATTCAGTGATAAAGCGGGATCAGTTGACAAAACTGCCCCCAGACTGCACTGGTTTCGAGGCTCCTTTGCCAATCTCGTCTACTATAGCGAGCCCTCTAAATAAATCAATAAAATCGTGCAGGAACTCCTTGGCATCTGTCAGGGATGACAAGAAAAGTTGGTAAACAATAAGAGGACAGAAATGAATGGAATGGAACGTGAAGGGATAAAAGAAAAATTGAAGACGAAAAAGAAGGGGACAGGCACGTGGAGACGCCATCAGGCAGGCACGCGCAAGAGAACAGTGTGTCCAGGAGGGCAGAGAAGGAGGATAGTCAGTGCAGCCTGGGTCTTGCCCCAGTTCCGTAGAGCATGGAGGCCCGCCTGAGTTCTAACCACGGCGAGCGGCTCTCATCATGATCCGGTCATCTAGCTGGCCAGCAGTACAGTGAGCTGCCGGGACAAGTCAGCGTGTTCGACGCCGACCTTCAACGAACCCGGGCTTGCGACGGCCAGTCGGCTCCGCCAACTGCTCAGGGGCCGGAGTACGCTGAGTTCCATGCGGCCAGGGGTGGGCAACGTCGATCACTTTATCTCGTTTCTGGAGTGCTCCTGCCTTACCGGAGAGAACGAAGCGACGGACGCAATGAACGACGACCCCGCGCCAGCGAAGACGGCAGCGTAAGAGAACATTTTTTCTACCGTACTTCACATAGACGATACCGGACGCGATTTGGTCAGGGACACGTGTAAGACTGGGGAGCGTAGGGCATAGTGATTATTTTGTTTGAGACCTACCCATTTGTTCCTGTTACTCTGTGTGTTTAATTCATCTGTGTGCTTAATTGTCTATGCTTGTATGAAATGAAGGCTGCGTTTACATCACACCATATCACGTTCGTCAGTCCACTCTGCTGACTCGAGCGAAACGTGCCGGGCGCTTATACATTATCGTGACAACATTGGCGAGCCTGCCAGGATTCATTTAATTTTGTCACTTGTCTTGGACTGTCTTGAGCAGCGGAATGGACCTCGAACGGTTGATGACGGCTGAACATGCCGCTGGATTGTCAGCAGAGGCGATTATGCAGTTGTACCACGAGGAACAAAAGAGATTAGGAGAAGAGCGAGCGGAGGCGAGAGAGGCTGCAAAAGAGCAAGAAGAGATTGCTAAAGTAGCAGATGCAGGTGGACATATAAACCTAATGCTAGAAAAAGAGCTTATTGAAAAGAAATTACAGTTGCGTGCATTGAACAGTGGGGAAGAGGCAGGAGTGGTATCACATATTGCACCTCAGAGGGTAGACAAAGTCTGTCCCCAAAAGTTTATCGCACCGCTTGATGAGAGCCGAGACGATTTAGAGGCATACATACAGCGTTTAGAAAGAATCGCAACCGCACACAGGGTGGCAAAAGAGCGATTGGGCAACAGGGCTCAGTATGTGTCTTGTGGGGGAAGCGTTGGCGGTTTTCAGCCGGATGCCAGCGGCTGACGCACTAGACTATGATAAGTTGAAGATCGCTCTTTTGCAACGATTTAGGCTGACGACTGAAGGTTTCAGAGAGAAATTTCTAAATTCTAAGCCCTAGGAAAATGAGACTGGACAACAGTTTCTCAGCCTGCATATCCAACTACTTTGATTCGTTGTTTGGAGATAGGGAAGGTAGAAAGAACATTTGAAGACCTGAGAGACAACATGATAACGGAACAGTTTTTAGCATCATGCCATAGAGGAGTCACCTTGTTCCTCAAACAGCGCGGCCTGAAGACCGTGGCAGAGCTGGCGGAACATGCGGACCGGTATTTGGAAGCCGAAGGGCAGAAGAACTTAGGAAAGAGGAAAGAAGAAAGGGGGACAGATGAGACAGAACTGTCTCGAAGTACCGCTAAATGCTTTCTGTGTGGCAGGGAAGGTTATAGGGCTGGAAGTTGTCAGCTGGGACGTGGACGTGGTTCATCATTGCAGTGTGACAGGTGTGGACTGCCGGGGACACACATTGGAAACGTGGAGAGCAAGGCCAGAAATAAGATGGCGTGCGTGGTTGCAGATGCTAGCCCCGTGAAAGATGACCATGTGAAGATGGTCGAAATGGAGTGTAAGGACAAGACCAGCGCAGTTACGATGTCATCAAGGTTTGAGGACACAGAAACGTCGATACCCGTGGTAAATAGAATGCTGCAGGGACGCGAAGTGTCTGTTCTTCGAGACACGGGGTCGAATACTGTGCTGGTAAGACAGTCCTTGGTGCCAGAATCACTGAAATCCGGGACAGAGAAGACAGTTTGATTGGCGGACAGAACTATACGAAGAATGCCTATAGCACGAGTCTTGCTTTTGACCCCGTATTACTGTGGATGTATAGAAGCCGGATGTGTACAGCGTCCATTGTATGATGTAATTCTAGGAAACGTACCTGGTGTGAGGAGCGTGGACGATCCAGATCCCTTGTGGAGCATCCCCACTACAGGAATGGTAAACGGCATGAAGCAGGAGGAGAGTGAAGATAGGGAGGAGGACGGGATAAAAGGCCCGAACACACCTACACGGGGAGCTACCGTATGTTCCGCTGGAAAATCTGCAAGGAAGAAGACTAACGAAAAGGTCGATAAAAAGGAGGCTACAGAATCGATATTGAACGTGACCACTACGGAAATGAGAGAAAAACAAGAACCGGATAGCACATTGCGACGTTCTTTCGAACTTCAAGGGAAGTGGATTCATTGTAAGAAAAGCAAAGCCATGCATAAATTTGAGATGGTTGGAGAATTGCTGTATCGAGTGGTAAAGACACGCGATGGAGGAGAGAAACGGCATCTAGTAGTGCCAGCAGATCTTCGAAGGGCCGTGCTCAACCTGGCTCATGACTATTATGGCTGGGCACCAAGGAGTAAGAAAGACGACCAGTCGAGTAGCCGAAGAATTCTGCTGGCCACACATGCGAAGTGACATTAAACGGTTTGTTCGATCTTGCGACACGTGTCAGCGAGCCACACCTGAAGGGCTCGTGTCAAAGGTACCGTTAGGTCCTATGCCAGTTATTGAGCAACCATTTGAAAAGGTCGCCGGGATGGTCATCACAGAAGACAATACCAAAAGCTCACACGAAGCAGAAATTCCTACTTACATGAACAACAAAACTATGGGACGAGAAAAAGCGGTGGTGAGTCCCACTCTAAATGACAAACAAAAGGAAGAAGTAGATGGGGTGTTGAAGGAATTTGATGAGATATTTTCAGACCTCCCGGGCAAGACGACGGTGCTCAAGTGTAACGTTCGATTAACGACGAACAAGCCTGTCAATGTGAAACAGTACCCTTTTCCACTAGCGGTACAAAACGACATAGATAATGAGATTGGGCAGATGTTAGAGCTGGGTGTAATTGAGCACTCCACATCTGCATGCAACTCGCCTTTAGTGGTGGTAAAAAAGGCGGATGGAACCAACAGAGTATGTGTCGATTTTCGGCGACTAAACAAGGTGCTCGTGGATGACTCGGAGCCAATACCACGTGTTGATGCAGTTTTTGCGAGGGTCGCGAGCAAAAAGTATTTTTTGAAGCTCGATCTAACGAAAGGGTATTGGTAGATACCCCTGAATGAGGAATCGAAAGAGAAGACTGCTTTCTCATGCACCAGAGGATTATTTCAATTCAGGTTTATGCCGTTTGGACTTAAGACGGCCGCACAAACCTTAACTAAGCTCATGCAAAGAATACTCCAGGGACTACGAAATGTGGAGCATTACATAGACATCTTAATAGCAACGGATCCATGGTCAGAGCACTTGGAAACATTACGGGAAGTGTTTCATAGACTTCGGGAGGCGAAACTCACCGTGAAGCCAAACAAGTGCCACTTGGGTTCAGTGCTATCACGTTCCTTGGTCATACCCTAGGTATGGGCCGCATTGCTACACAGGATGAAACACTGGAAAAGATACAGTGTGCACCTCGTCCATTGAATAAGAAACGACTTAGGTCATTCTTGGGACTTACAGGCTATTATAGAGAGTTTATTCCGCGGTACGCATAGTAAGCCCTCTAACCGATCTCACGAAAAAGAGTGCCCTGAATACACTGTCGTGGCTGGAATGCCATGAGAATGCTTTTGACTGACTGAAGAAATGTGTGGCGGAACCCCCAGTTTTGTTGGCTCCGGATCTGAGCAAACAGTGTGTCTTAAGAACAGATGCGTCAGACAGGTGTCTAGGGGCTGTGCTATTGCAAGAGAGGGATTGCGTATTACACCCCGTGCTATACGCGAGTAGGAAATTGAATGACAGGGAAAGGAACTATGCCACAGTAGAAAAGGAGTGTTATTCCTCAATATGGGCTGTGAAACGGTTTCACATTTATTTGTACGGAACTCAGTTTGTGGTGCAAACGGACCATCAGCCACTGGAATATTTAAACCGGGTAAAGCATAACAACGCAAAAGTCATGCGCTGGAGTTTGGCACTCCAAGAGTATAACTTTTCCATGCAGTACATTAAGGGTAAAGACAATGTTGGAGCTTATTTCATGAGTGGAGCGATGCATTGAGCAAACAGTCACAATTGATGCAGAGCCCCGCCACGGTGGTCTAGTGGCTAAGGTACTCGGCTACTGATCCGAGGGTCGCGGGATGGAATCCCGGGCGTGGCGGCTGCATTTCGATGGAGGCGAAATGTTGAGGCCTCTGTGCCGTGCGATGTCAGTGCACGTTAAAGAACCCCAGGTGGTCGAAATTTCCGGAGCCCTCCACTACGGCCTCTCTCATAATCAGAACTGGTTTTGGGACGTAAAACCCCACAAAACAACAACAAACAACAAACAATTGATGCAGGCTGTATTAGTTTTTGACTGCAATAGTGCTTCAACATGTGTGTGAATTTTTTGTGTGTGTTGTTTTGTTGGTGTGTTGTGACTCGACGATACTCAACGAGATGTGACGTATATGGTGATGTAGTGTGGTGATAGTGCAGAATATTCGACGACATGTGACGTGCGTAGTGGTGAAGTGCGGTGATGGTGCAGTGAAGTGTTGGTGACGTGCAAGGAAGTGTGGTGCCGTGCGGTGAGCTGCGGTGTCTGTTGGGAAGGAAGTTTTTGGAAACCAAAAACTCAAAAAAATGGGGGCCATCTTGTCAGGAATGACAAGAAAAGTCGGTAAAGAAGAAGAAGAAGACAGAAATGAATGGAATGGAACGTGAAGGATAAAAGAAAAATTGAAGACGAAAAAGAAGGGGAGGGGCGCGTGGAGACGCCATCAGGCAGGCGCGCGCAAGAGAACGGTGTGGCCAGGAGGGCAGAGAAGGAGGATAGTCAGTGCAGCCTGGGTCTTGCCCCAGTCCCGTAGAGCGTGGAGGCCCGCCTGAGTTCTAACCTCGGCGACCGGCTCTCATCATGATCCGGTCATCTAGCTGGCCAGCAGTACAGTGAGCTGCCGGGACAAGTCAGCGCGTTTGACGCCGACCTTCGACGAACCCGGGCTTGCGACGGCCAGTTGGCTCCGCCAACGGCTCAGGGGCCGGAGAAGGCTGGGCGTGCCAGGAGCGTCTGCCGGCACGAGTTCCATGCGGCCAGAGGTGGGCAACGTCGATCACTTCAGCTCGTTTTTGGAGCGTTCCTGCCTTACCGGAGAGAACGAAGCGACGGACACAACGAACGACGATCCCGCGCCAGCGAAGACGGCACCGTAAGAGAACATTTTTTCTACCGTACTTCACATACACGATACCGGACGCGATTTGGTCAGGGACACGTGTAAGACTGGGGAGCGTAGGACTTAGCGATTATTTTGTTTGAGACCTACCCATTTATTCCTGTTTCTCTGTGTGTTTAATTCCTCTGTGTGTTTAATTGTCTATGCTTGTATGAAATGAAGGCTGTTTTTATATCACACCTTATCACGTTCGTCAGTCCACTCCGCTGACTCGAGCGAAACGTGCCGGGCGCTTATACATTATCGTGACAGCATCTTTTTGGGCACAAAATCACTTAATGACGTCTTGCTTGTTCGAGACGTCGTTATCGCGAACCAAAAGAATACTTGATTAAAAAATGCAGCTGCCAGAGCTGTTTGGCAGCAGAGCCTTTCCAACCAGGTAGCGCAAGGGTGCAGGTGTGGTATGACGCGTGAGCGCATGAGCTGAGGCTACATTAAATTTTTCTAATAACGTGGGTCCAAGTCACGGATATTTGGATGTGGCCTTAGTTTAAATTAGTGCCTTTCATCTATAAGGCATGCCTACCGTACATGTTCTAGAAACACCCGCAAAGAAATAATAAAGGAACGACAGTTCCAGTAGTCCTATTTGTTTACAGCGGCACATCTAAGCATCAAAGTCTACAGCTCTGAGAGAATTGCGCATAATCGGAAGTATTAACAATCCCCCGCTATGTGGTGCTTCCGCTAATGACTTATCACGCATTTTTCAGACTGGTCTTATCACTGTGTAGTTTGTTCTTGGAAACTGCAACCTTGTCGAGGATTATTTTCTTACCCCTGACCAGATGTCCCTCAAATGTTATAGGAGGTGAGATGAGTCTGCTAAAAAATGCAGCCGTCTCCCATTGCCGCAGGGGTGGTCACATGACATCTGGGGTTTGCTGTATTTTGAAGCGTGCATGCGACAAAGCTTTCAAATTGCCTATTTCCTGGGCCGCTATCAGTGACAAGTCCATTAACTGTGATCCCTGCAGCTTCCGCGTTCTTGACAACTGCAAAATGCACTCCTTCACTTGTTGGGCGTCAAATGAAGAGGCTCTCAAAGAAACACCGGCATAACGGTTAATAGGGCCCTAATTGGAAGTGGCGTACTCATGAAAAAGGACAATGGAAGTTTAAGCCGAAATTAAAGGTGTCGTGCTGCTTACGCTCAGAAGAATCCTTGAAACTTATGCACCAAAGACAAGCACACAGTAAAAAAGACAACACTGCATATAAAAGATAGCACCCTTACGTGTGAAGTGGTAAGCAACTGCCTACTCCCAATGAGTTGTCACTCCAGCCAGCATAAACACCAAAGCATGGGTCGCTAATCTCTCCGTGATGGGTGGGTTCGATGGCCTGATTGTGGGGTGCCCTGCAATTCCACGCAGTGATTTCAAGACATTACCCCACAGTGAGCCCACTTCCATATACAATACAAGAACAACTGAATGTGATTTGCAAAAGTTATTTGCACTTACTCTGGCTCTATGGAGCCTAAACATCTGCATTATGCGTATGAAGTGAAGATATATTGACACGTGCGGTTGTTTTGTTTAAGTGCAAAGTACCGTGATATGGGACTGCATGGCTTCGACGTGAACGCGCCGCGTCCGCGCCCAGGTGAGCGACCTCGCGACATCGCCGACTACATTCGCCGGATCGCAGTGGCAACGACGACGACCATCCCGTTCACCTTCGCCTGGCCGCTACGTCTCCCCGGATCGCCGCCAGTACACCGGCTCTAAGCGGGGCCGATCTCCAAGCCCCTATCCGGGAAACTAAAGGCAGCAACCGATGGAGGTGCGGTTGCTGCTCGACGCAATGCCGACGATCCTATGTCACGTTGTGGACCATGACAGTACAATGGGCTGATAACATGCATTTCAGTATACAATGGTGATACTCTGCGCCAGAGCCTCATAGAACACTTCCCGACTACCTACCTATAATGCTTCCAGACGATGCATCATAGTCCAGGCCAGGCTTCAACTGAACTTCGTCCATAAGTAAGCCAGCATGGCGCTCTTCTGGTAGCAGGGACGATGACCTTGTCTTCAGTACCCCAAAGACTCCGTCCAAGATTTCTACGAAAAATTCTCATTTCATGTAAAGACTAACCACCATCACACCATTATGTTAAAGTAGCTTATCCCGTTTACCTTGTCAGAATTTTACGTGGTCACTTTGTTCTTGAAGCGTTCGCTTAGCTTACAGAGGCGCAACGTTTTTTTTTTCTACTGAGGTAATACCCCTTGCTGCCAAAGGCAACCTTTCGATGAACCACCGGTGACCATGAACCACCCCGCATCGTGCCTTCTCCAGTACTCGAATTTCTTAAGGTGAAAGAACTCTTGAAACTGATTCACGAAACTGGTCACTCTGCTTCTGCCTTACGCCGACGGTCGTACTCTTGATTGAGCCGTTGCTCGAGCTCTGTCTCCCTCCGTGATTCGATAGCCGGTGTGTTCCCTGCGGAGAGACAAATGAACAACCTCAGTGGCAACGTCAACACTGATCTTTTGGCAACAGAACTGATCTCTCATCTGTTATCCTACCTTACGGTGTAGAACGCGAGTCCGTTTCAAGAAAATCAGTGCTGGAAAGTTTGCTCTTGAGTGCCCCTGTTAACAAATATGTAATTACCAATTATATTTAATGATACTCTAAAAGAACTTGTTGTTGGGCTAGTTGGTAGAACATATCTAAACCTTATTCTGAGCGCAACCACACGACACTTCCACACACACACCCACACACCTAGGCATCCACCACGCACAGCGCTCACTTCCAACTGAATTTATTCAACGCACGAAGGCTGAATATATACATGTGGCACATGCGCGCATACATCATGTGAAGCCAACACACACAATCAACATATACATTTCCTTCTTGCTCTTTCTATCTTATAGTCTTGATCTTATGAACTGCATTTCACTAGGAAACAGAGATAGAGACGGGGTGCTTACACAGTGGTCCTTATCTTTTTCAATGTAAAAAGCCTCCAACACTTCACGTGCAGTTTTTCTTTTGCTTCTGCCCAGAATCTTAGTCTCGGAGAATCCTGCGTCACAGCCACACATTATACAGTGCGCAACCAGGTGCGCATACTCATCATCTCGTTTGATTAAATTTTGGGCGTGTTCCCTTAACCGGTCATTAACACACCTTTCGGTTTGACCGATGTACACCTGGCCGCAGGATAGGGGTATCGAGTACACGACCCCCGTGGAACACTTTTTGAGAAAAGGCCTCTCATGCTTCTTCTCGCAGTCGCGTTTTTTGCTCACGCAAATGCGTTGGCACAACTTCCCGATTTTCTCGGGCGCCGAAAAAACCATCGGTACACCGTGCCTACCCGCGACTTTCTTGAAATTGTGCGAGAGTTTATGGATATATGGCACAACTTGTGGCCTAATCCTTGAGGGCTGGGTAGCAATTGACGCTTCCCTTGTTCCACGTTTTAACTTCTGCAGCAGTGATTCGACAACGGCTGTGATGACCGATCGAGGGAAGCCTGCAGCCTCTAATCGGCTAACCTGATTATGAAAACTACGTTCCATGCTGTGTGGGCAGGAACTCCTCAGCGCCGATTCCATGCAGAGAGAGGCTACGCCCCTCTTGACAATCATTGAGTGGGCAGAGTCGTACGGCAACAGCTCCTTCTTAGCACGGGGATGATAAAACCAGCAGAAGTGCACATCGTTCCACATGAGGCTCAAATCTAAAAATTGCAGACAAGCTTCTTGCGGTGTTTCGACCATGAAAGATAGGCCTGGTCCTAGTCTTTTAAAGACGTTTAAAATAGCTTCAGGGGATGTAAGGTCTCCCTGTAAAAGAATCAAAAAATCGTCTACGTATCTAAAAACTTTCACAACGTCCCCCCCTTTAAAAGCATTATCCAAGTCCCCATCTACTTCAGCTAAAAAGATATCGCAGAGAACCGGCGCGACACACGACCCAATGCAGATTCCCTGTCGTTGAAGATAGGGCTTTTCGTCAAAAGTTATAAAAGTAACATTGAGGTAAAATTCTGAAAGCGATAATAAATTGTCAACGGTAATTCCTGAGTCATTGATAAAAGAAAAGTCGCCATTCTTTTCGATGCAGGATTTTACAGATGCAAGAAGCTTGTCATGCGGAACAGAATAATACAAATCTACTACATCCACTGAGAAGGCGTTGCAAGTACCACTGTGAGACCGCAAAAAATCGCACACATCACTAGATCCCTTTGTACGGAAGGGATCATTCACTGCAAGCTTTTTAAGCTTGCTCTGCAGAAATCTACTAACATTGATTTGCCAGGATCCCCCTTCACTTACAATAGTACGAAAAGGTGTATCAGGTTTGTGTGTTTTAGCAGAGAAAAAAAAACGTTAAGGTTGCTCCCTTTGCTATTCTCTATTTCCCTGGATAACACCGTAAGCCCCACATTCTTGCAGAAACGAACAAACTTCGATTTAACGCGTGTCTCACCCTTCTTAACCGCACGGAAGTTCTTCTTAATAGCCTCTACAGCTTTTTCGTTAAACGCTCCCTCAGGTATGACAACAAAGCAACCTTCTTTGTCGGCTAGCATTAATTTTAATTTGTTGTCTTTGAAATACGACACAACGTTATTTAATCTTTTATCTTTAGGTCGACCTAGAGCCTGCGGTGCACATTTTAAGAAACAGTCCATACCATCTTGTAGGCACCTGTCACGATCTTGATTCGCCTTCGCGGACACGTCCCTGTTTTTTTTATTTATTTTATTTTTTATTTATACATACTGCAGCCCTATTCAGGGCTATAGCAGGAGTGGGAAGTTATATAATACTAGGCAACAGAACACAAAAAAGCGAAACAAACAGAAAAAAGGTGCAAACAAATAATACAAGTTGTAAAGCAAGTACACACGTAACAAAGCAAAAATGAAGTTGATTACACGTTAGTAAGATGTTCGTCGACGGCAACTATGAAGTCTTTTAATGGTAAGGAGCGGATGTGTCCAGGCAGGGAATTCCACCGTTCTATGGTGCGTGGAAAAAAACTGTATTTAAAGGTATTAGTGCGAGCAAAGAAAGGTGTTACGTTCAAAGCGTGGGAACTACGGGTGCAAGTTTCATCGGTAAACGTGATGAGATTACCATGAGAAAGGCCGGAAGAGGAGTTAATAATTTCATGCAAAAATTTTAAAGCTTCGTTCTGGTATCGCGAGAGTTGTGATGGAATGTTTAATGATTGAAGGGCTGTGGTCGGTGAAAAATTGCGGCTATAATTGTGATAAATAAAACGGATAGATTTTCTCTGTATGTTTTCCAGAAGGGTCATTTCGCAGTGTTTGTAAGGGAACCAAACTACGGATGCATATTCGAGAACAGGGCGAATGAGTGATTTATATAAAAGCAGTTTAGTATCAATTGGGGCGTTAGGTAAGGTGCGGCGCAAATAACCTAATTTTTTTAAAGCTTTACTGCATACATAATCAACGTGACTAGTCCATGAAATGTGTTCGGTTAGAATTACTCCTAAATATTTATACTGTGAAACTCTGTTAAGCCGGTTGGCACCTAGAGAATAATCAAAATGCAAGGGGTTACGACGATTGGTGAAAGACATAACGACTGTTTTAGTGCAGTTAATGTTCATTTGCCACGAGTCATACCAGTTGCTAAAAGACGTGAGTGAATGCGCAAGACGGTAATGATCATCAATGGAGTTGATAATTCCATAGAGAACACAATCATCTGCGTAGAGTCTTATTTTAGATGAAATACTATCAGGTAAATCATTAATGAATAGTAAAAATAATAAAGGGCCTAGAACGGATCCCTGAGGTACACCGGAAGTGACGTCAATGGAAGATGAATCTGTCGAGCTGAAAGAAACAAACTGTGAGCGCGAATGAAGAAAACTGGCTATCCATGAAACGATGCGAGAGTTATCGAGAATGACGTTTAGTTTTAACAATAGCTTAGAATGAATGACGGAATCGAAAGCTTTGGAGAAATCAATAAAAATAGCGTCTATTTGATTACCTAGGTCTAGATTATAAGCAACGTCATGCATGAAATCGACTAATTGTGTTACAGTACTATGACCGCGACGGAAACCATGCTGAGCTGATGATAAGATATTATTAGAGTCAAGGAATTCGATGATGTGCTTATGAATGATGTGTTCTAACATCTTGCAAGAATAAGGTGTAAGAGATATTGGTCTGTAGTTAGAAAGAAGTTGTTTATCGCCTGATTTATGCAAGGGAAGTACTTTAGCAGATTTCCATGAGCGTGGCACTACACCAGAGTCCAGAGATTTCTGAAAAATTAACGTAAGGTATTGTGCTGTCCATAAAGAGTATCGTACGAGGAAAGAATTAGGAATGCCATCGGAACCGGGACACTTTTTAGTATCAAGTTTCAGGATAAGGTTTAAGACACCATCACAACTTATTGTGATATTTTCTAGCTTATCAGTCAGAGCAATGGAACTAAACTCTGGAACTACATGGTTATCGAGGGTGAAAACAGATTGAAAGTATGAGTTGAAAGCATTCGAAATGACAACAGGGTCGTTGGTTATAGCGTCGTTAATCTTAAAACAGGTACTGCCGGTCGTGCTAGGCGATACCGACGTCCAGAACTTGCGAGGATTTGATTTGAGTAGTTGAGGAAGTTGCACTGAAAAATAGAAGTCTTTGGCATTTTTAGTAATGCGGCGAAGTTCGTCCTTAGCTTGTTCGAAGGACGCGAGAGCCTCGGGATTAGAGTGTTTAGATTTACGCAGCCTGCTAACACGTCGTGACAGGTGCAGAATATCACGGTTTATCCAAGGGAGTTCAGGGTTTAGCTTCTTAGTTTTCAGCGGAACGTGATGAGCGATGCATGCCTTGACTAGCGACTCAAAGTAATCAACGAGCACGTCAACATGACACTCGGTACTGAGCGACGCAAAGTGATCAAAGTTATCTGCCAGGGTGTCAGTTATAGACGTATCATCAGCCTTAGTAAAATCATGATATGTGGTATATCTGAAACGTTTATGTGGAATGGGACAGTTAATGTGCACAAGAACTGCGTTGTGATCAGAGATACCTTCTAAGATCTCGTATCTGTAACCTAAATGAGCAAGACTGTTGCTGATAAAAACTAAATCAAGAATGGAGTTCTGCCGAGTATTTTCACGAACCAATTGTATTAGATTATGTGGCAAGGAAAAGGTAAGCAGATCCCTGCAGACAGGGGTAATAGAGGCGGAATACGTAAGCGAGGGCCATTGAATGCCGGTACCATTGAAATCGCCTAGAAGGATTAGGTTAGTACTTTCAAGGTGATGCTCAAGCATGAAATGTGATAGATCTTCGAACAGATCGCTAGGACCATCGGGGGGGCGATAGAGACCACATATAGTGAAATTGTGCTCATTTATTATTAGCTTGCACCAAACTGATTCAACGTTAGGTGGGCCATTTAGAACCTTAAAGCTAAAATCTGAGCGTAAAAGTAAGGCGACACCACCACCTCTTCTATTCTGACGATCACAACGGAGAGCAATGTAACCAGGGGGCGTGAATTCAGAATCGTGGATTTCATCGTGAAGCCATGTTTCTGTGATGCAAATAGCATGAGGAGAACATGAAGAAACAAGCGAAAAAAATTGCGGGAACTTGTTAGTAATGCTTCTGGCATTCACATTCAAAAACGCGAGATCAGAGGCGAGTTGGTGGGATGGTCAACGTAGCGACGAAGATGCGCTAGTCGTTCTAGCTTTGGGGTCAGAACCACGAGCAATTATCAGTCTGTTTGAGAGACCGTCCCAATTATATCGAATGTTGTCAATATATAAATGGTCAAACCTCATCTTGACAACCGATCCGTTACTACGATGCTCAGCTGAAGCGTCCCATAGCTTTTTACGTACAGCGCGCACCTTCGAGGAAAAGTCTTCGGACAGCTTGAAATCAGAATTTTTCAACTTGTAGGCATTTTTCAGCAACAAAAGTTTGTCGTTGAAATCTAGCAACTTTAGAATGACAGGCCGAAAGCGCCCGGGACGTGTTCTACCTAACCTGTGGGAACGCTCAATCCGCGGACATTCAACGGCAAGCCTGTTCAGCACGTTCATTACCTCGGAATGCAGTGTGTCACGATTCTCATCCTTATCTTCTGGTATGCCATGGATAATTATGTTGTTCCTTCGCGAACGGTTTTCAAGGCCTTCAAATTTAGCCGTTACGTCGGCCACTGTGCGTTTTAAACAAACTAGTTCGGAACGAAGCTGCTCAGAATCTTGCTCAGTAAGAGTTTTGGAACATGTGTTTTCGAGAGCAGTCACACGCAATTCCAAAGCATCGAAACGTGTCTTTACAGTATCTTTATTTCAGATATGTCTTCCGATAATTTTTTCTGGCAAGCAACTAAATCGGAAAGAACCTTCACGAGGGAAGTGTTATCAAAATTTGACATTGCCAGCTCAGCCGACGACTCCAGAGCATTAAGGGAAGATTCATGAGACTCATCAGGTTTGCACGATTTCGAAGGCAGCATTTTCTTTGGGCCTGGATTAAGCTCTACGTCACCGCTTAGGAGTAGGCGACTGAGGCAGTCAACAATATGGGAATAGTTGCACAAAAAAACCAATACGTGAATAACCGTGTGGGCAACACAGCAGCAGCAAGAAACGATCATCAGACCGGATACAGCGTGAGTTGTCGAGGTAACATACCTGTACAAACAAGAAGATGCATTTAGGCAACATGCCGAGGCTGTTGATGCTGCTGCATTGCCAACCCCACAAGTTCATGGGCAGACAGGCTAGGCGGCAAAGCGAACTTAGGTCCCTTCTGGAGCCATCTCTCGACATCTGCCGGAATGTAGGCGTCCTCGAGCACAACGATGCGCCTCCGCTCTTCTCTTCTTTGCTTTCCACATACCTTGAGTAGTGGGGTCAGGACCTGTTTCCACCTTGCTTCCGTGAGTTCGCCCACATGCTGCCTCAGCCTTCGAAGAGATTCAGCAGCCAGCCATTGTGGAAACAGACTGTAGTGGACCACGCGAAGCCAGTCGTGGAACAAACGCACCTGACGCCATAATTCCGCCTTAAGAATCTTGCACACTCTTTTGACGTGCCTCCAGGAAGGTCGTATAATTCCGAATAAGGCACACACTTCGTCAGGGGTGATGCCCTTTCGTATGCAGAAGGAGCACTTCCTTGCTTGGCAGGTGGCCTCGATGATGTTGCGCACAAGTCCATCAGTAAACGACACGAAATAGGACGGGGAACACGACAGGCCCACTGTACTAGAAATATACTCTAAAAGAACTTGTTGTTGGGCTAGTTGGTAGAACATATCTAAACCTTATTCTGAGCGCAACCACACGACACTTCCACACACACACCCACACACCCAGGCATCCACCACGCACAGCACTCACTTCCAACTGAATTTATTCAACGCACGAAGGCTGAATATATACATGTGGCACATGCGCGCATACATCATGTGAGCGCTGTGCGTGGTGGATGCCTGGGTGTGTGGGTGTGTGTGTGGAAGTGTCGTGTGGTTGCGCTCAGAATAAGGTTTAGATATTTATTGATGTAGCTTTCGTCACTTAAGAGAGATTTACGTGGTAGCCAAAAAAAGAGGCTGGTTCCAAGTAAGGACAGTGCAACAGAGCTTTTCCTCACCATCATAGCAACACATCAGCGCATGAGTCGCAGTGTGTGTGAAGCAATTCAATCCAGCCGCCCGAAGATGGCATCGCAGCGTGAAAGATGGAAGGTAGGTAGCACAGGCCTCCTTCTGAGCTGCATGAGAAGTTGAGCAGGCTGCATGGAATGGAAGCGCAGTTTAGGCGAAGAGTGGCAAATATAACTTGCACTATCGAAATAATACAGTGGCGGCGCAGCATTCATCAAGTACATGATTCGTCAGCCGCAATTGTTTCTGTCCATTTATACAGAATAAAGAGAAGGCTTCAAATAGTTATAACAACTGCGGGAAGTAATTTGAGTGTTTACAATGAGTATTATCTCACCTCAAGATGCCGAAAAATCGTGTAATGTGCCAAGCGCTTCTTGATGCACAGAGTGGTCTGTATGATAAAAAAATATAAAAGAGATAAGTTACACTTGCACAGAAAAAGGCTGTCAGCGGGACTCGCAACATCTCCAGATTTATTATTTAGTATTCCATTCATCATTAGAAAATATTTCCTTCACTCATGAGGACTGCAGTGTAAGCTCCACAACGTGATAAAGCCAAGAGCTGCTCGCCTGTAGGAGCCTCTGGTGCTGCAGGTGCATCTTGCGATACTGAGTAGTCTGCATCATAAAAAAGCATACATCGGTAAGACTGAGAGAACATATTACACTTGGACTAGGTGAAGTTACGAAAATGGTATTTGTAATGCATGGGGCATATATCATTTGGCATTCATGCTCGGCTCAAACAAATATTTATCGCAAGAAATGCCGTCATAGCACGAGCAGACAGGGACGACAAAGACACAAGGGGACAAGCGCTAACTTTCAACTGTGTGTTTATTATCAAAAACAACAGTATTTGTAGACCCGCGTAAAAAGCGTCCAGTGATCAAACATAGAAACCTGCCGCGTCCAAAAATGCTACCTCGTCAGCGCCACAAAGGGGCACCTGACGCAAATTTTGCCGCCCTTTGCTATTAGGGCGGCTTAAACAATTTCTCGTGTACATGTATCTGCATTCTTGTACAACACAAAGCACTGTTTCAATAAAGGTTTGCAACCACAATCGCTGCCATGAACAGACACATGTCCATCCCGATACCGGTTCGATACCGGTGCTCTACTAATCTAAAATTTAGGCGTATTCCAGACTGTCCAGTGTGCACCTTTCCGCATGAAAGTGGGAAGCGACACGCCACATTCTTTACGCACGTCACAAACGGAGACTCACACTTCGTTTTGCACAGTGCACGTGTTTTAGCTGACGGATCAGTGGATTTGCAAATGCGGAGCAGTTTTTGTGGAGTAGAGAATACCGCATCCACATTAACATCCCTTTCTATTTTCCTCAAAGCGTGTGACAGTTTGCCTAAATACGGCACGACAACCATTTTCATGTCATTGGTTCTGCTCCCGTCCGTGCCATTCTGCTTGTGAAGTTTCTTCAACGCGCTCTCTGCCAGAGCAACTAGAACATGGTCAGGATAACCTGCTATTAAAAGGCACTCTTTCTGTTTGTCAAAACTAAAAAAAAAGCTTTCTCGGTGCACGATTTCCGGAGCGCATTGAGGAAACAAAAATTTGCAATTGGAGTCACTATACTCATGTTTGCTGCAAGTGTCGCGGCACACCTGCGCTTTATGAATGGGACTTTACTGAAAAACAAAGAATGAACCGTAGTAGCATAAAGTCCTTGCCGTTTTGTGACCCCGCGCAGAAAAAAGCAGGAATGAAGCATGCTCTACCTACATTCGGCAATTCGCCAACACCAGGGGAACTTACTCTGCATACCCCAGTAACATCTATGGAACTCGTTCGCAAACATTCGCTTACGGTCGTCTATGGAGCAAGAGCCGTTGAGGAAGGAGAGGACTTATTTTCACTCTAGCGTTATGTGGCTATTCGCTGTGGCCTTCGCCTGCTCCACTTTTAATGGTCACGTGTATGCTTCTGACGTGGATCGACAAGCCACGATGACCACCGTAAGTCGCGCTTTCCTTTTGTTATTATCGATGCGTGGGAGATGTAAGCCGGAGCTCAGTAGCACTCACGAGACTTGCAGTGCATCGCTACCTAGAATCCAGGAAATTGCACATTTAAGTAGAAGTTCCTCAAGCCACAGTTTAAACGGAGCCTGACATTTCGGTACCGACTGGGTCCCTTCTTCATGGGGTGACTGTATTGGTCACGGAAGTGTCGCCGCGTCTTGTACTCTCACCAAGGCTCCAGATTTCTCTTTCCCTCACGGTTTGGAGACCGTGAACATAGTACCGAAGGCATTGTTCCCAGCGAGCGGTTCATGTTTGCAGGTGTGTACTGAATGTTCCAGGACTCCAGCAAGAGCCTCTTTCCCAAGTTCTTTTCTGTTTCAATAACATAAGCGCTGTCAAAGTCAATTTTGTGGCCGTGCTGTCGAAATGTTTTCATTGAAGACATTTAGTCAATTATCCTAGTCTGAGTGATTATATAATATATGAACGTATTTTTGCTCGTAGTGACCTCTTAGGTGCTAGTTTCCCGTCAAAAATAACATCCTAGAATTCCTAACCGCGGCACTTCATCACCTGCTGCAGGAAGAATTCCTAAATGTCTCTTCATGAATGTTCATTTTGCTTTTTTTTCCAATGCGATAGCAATTGTGTGGACACTTCAGCAGGGTTTCCGGCGTTTTCACCATGCCCTTTATATATTATAGGAGCCGCCGCATTTCCCCTGTCCTGGCTGCTGGTGAGTCCATCGCGACCACCCCCATCTGAGGGTCCGCGGCGACGTAGAGCACGAATCTTGCCACCATCGCTTCTGCTGCCTTTCCTCTACTTAATTACCACAACATACAGGGTTTGCCATATAAAAGTAGACATGTTTTTAAAAGCAACGGTGCTGCCTAGCGAGTTGCAACAAACTAAGTCGTGCCGAGGATCAAGTGCCCTAGTGTGACGCGTTTTTCTCGTTTTGCAAAATAAGTTAATTGGCATAGCCCGTTGCGGTGGTCTAGTGTATATGGTACTCGGCTGCAGATACGTGGGTCGCGGTATTGAATCCCGGCCGCGGGTGCTGCATTTCGATGGAGGCGAAACGTTGAGGCCCCTGTACTGTGCGGTGCCAGTGGACGTCAAAGAACCACAGGTGGTTCCGGAATCCCCCACTACGGCGTCCCTCATAATCTCAGCTGGTTTTGGGACGTAAAACCCCACACATCAGTAAATCAATTAATTGGCGTAAGCCAGTTTTCTAACATTTTAACTGTTTGCTACCGCGAGATAATGGCAATGC
This sequence comes from Hyalomma asiaticum, assembly GCA_013339685.2. NCBI lineage: Eukaryota > Metazoa > Arthropoda > Arachnida > Ixodida > Ixodidae > Hyalomma > Hyalomma asiaticum. The sequence goes on from CM023488.1 coordinate 95,054,821, forward strand.
AGAACTCGTAGATGAAATTTAGAAAAGATCAACTGCAGTGTGTGCATCTAAGTACCAATCATGGATCTCCTGATATGCGCCCTCAAGGAAAGCTCGCAAACTAGAAAAAATGGCTGCGGCTTAGCTCGGCTAGGGCCGTTTCTGCAAGCAAATGCTTCTTGTGCTTTGTTGCTAAGAGTGTTTGGACTTATATACACAAGCAGATGTTTTGCATTGTTTGATCGTTTATTCACGGTTTGGTTTTACGGCAGCAAATACTGTTCTGTGGTCCGTGAAATAGTTTACGTCGTTTCAATATCGGCTGCAGAGTAACTCGACCTCTTCGCTCTTTCTGAGATACCACATCTGTTACACCAGGACTGTTACATCCACAGGGTGGTCCGGCACCATTAACCGTTTGCGCCGCTGCGAACGCGCACACAACTGTAATACGGATGAACCAGCGTCCTTACTCACTACTTCCATTGGGCTAACATGCCAGAACAGCCGAACAGAAGAAACTGAAGATATTGAACCTCCAACCCGCTAACCGATAGCGAGAGAGCTTGCAGAGAGCGGTGGATGCAGCTAGCGAGGTAGCAGTAGCCAGCAGTGGCAGCTGTCGGGGCAGCAGCTGCGACAGAGCACGGCGTGCGTGGCCAGTCAAGCGCGCACACAGACGCGCACACACCGCCCCACACACATACGCGCACACACAAGCACACACATACGCGCAGCGCGTGCCCCACCACGGTGGTCTAGTGGATACGTACTCGACTACTGATCCGAGGGTCGCGGGATTGAATCCCGGCTGCGGCGGCTGCATTTCGATGGAGGCGAAATGTTGAGGCCCTTGTGCTGTGCGATGTCAGTGTACGTTAAAGAACCATCATCATCATCATCATCATCATCAGCCTATTTAGGTCCACTGCAGGACGAAGGCCTCTCCCATCGATTTCCACTCCACCCTCTCCTGAGCGAGTTGGTTCCACTTTACGCCCGCAAACTTTTTAATTTCATCGCTCCATCTAACCCTTTGCCTGCCTCTGTTGCGTCTTCCCTCTCTTGGTATCCATTCCGTCGCTCTTACTGTCCATCTGTTATCTGTTCTCCTCATGACATGTCCTGCCCAGGTCCACTTCTTTCTTTTAATTGATATAATAATATCGGCTACTCCTGTCTGTTCTCTGATCCATTCCGCTCGTTTTTTATCTCTTAGCGTTACCCCTATCATTTTTCTTTCCATTGCACGTTGCGCGCTCCTTAGAACCCTAGGTGGTCGAAACTTACGGAACCCTCCACTACGGCGTCTCTCATAATCAGAGCTGGTTTTGGGATGTTAAACCTCACATAACAACGACGCACAGCGCGCGCATACGCGGGATGACGGAGGGTGCCTAGTCACGAGGTATTGTTTCTCGCTTTAAGGCCAAGCGGATATACACGGCAAGACTTGCTCGACTAGGCCAGTAATGCTCTCGCTTTATTAAGCATGTGACAGTGACACTAACTAAACGCTCCAAACAAAAGAAAAATAAACCACATGCGCTTGTATATGCAGTGATATCGCATTTGGGCGCACACAGGGAGTGGCGGTGAAAGTGCATCGCGCTTAACGTGATGTCGTATAAAGATATCAGTCGCTTTGCCGCGTCGAACGCAGCCCGAATACTCAAAGCAGCTGCAAGCATGTACGTAGACTTACAGATGCGCACACACGGGAGATTGGTTGAGTGATTTGTGGGGTTTAACGTCCGCAAACCAGCTCTGATTATGAGAGACGCCGTAGTGGAGGTCTCCGGAAATTTCGACCACCTGGGGTTCTTAACGTGCACCGATACCGCAGAGCACATAGGCCTCAACATTACGCATCCATCGAAATGCAGCCGCCCCAGCCGGGATTCGATCCTGGGACCCTTCGGATCTGCAGCCGAGTACCATATCCACTAGACTACCGTGGCGGGACACACACACCGGAGGGGGGGGGGGGGGGGTGCCACTGTCTCGGAAGCCGACTAGGTCGAGCTCTACATGGACTTGGTATGTTTTCACGCGCATCCCCGGAAATTCTCATCTTAGCGAATTTACACCCATGCCAGCGGATTGCTGACGCCTCCTCGAATCTCGGGAACCCTTACCCGGCGTAAGCCGACCGATTTGAAGTCTTTTCCGGCAAGTTTTCCGTTCCGCCACACCCCCGGTCAGTTAAGCCTAACGCGCCGTGTCGCGCTCGTAATCTCTGGACGTGGCCTCGCCGCCTGCTTCGCTGGGCGTCGAGCGTGCTCGCGCGCTGCCGGTATGCCGTGAAGGAGATCGTCGCGGGCACGAAAATTACCCCGGAAGAATTTGAAGCCAGCTGATGGCTCACGCAAGTCAACAAGAGCCCTGAAAGCCTCACGTCGACAGGGACCACCATCCCCCCAGCTTCCAATTTCCAGGACAAATAAATCTTCGTCCCATACTCCTTGAGCTATGACACCGCAGCGACCGATCGTTCGTCTACACCACGGCAACATGGGCGGTGACTAGCCCTCAACTCGGTGGCTTCAAAGCAGACTTGGCTGCCCAGCAATGCCCTCAAGCTCATCGTCCGCCCCAGGGGAGGACTCCTACTCTCCAAGATACCTAGTTTTCAACTTTTCGAAGCGGTTTGCACTGCAGCAAACTTCCCCAAGGCCTCAATTCGCGGCGAAGACCTTATTTAAGTAAACCCCAAACAGAACACGTTCGCCTATTGCAACCCGACTGTCGAACGAGCCGAACGGGTTCTCCGACTTAAGGAAATGGTGATTGAAGCCCACACGTACGAAATTTCGGTGTACTGCGCACCCGATGAAAGTCAAGGACGCGGTGTGATCCGGGGCGTTGACCTCGGCCTAGACCACCAAGACAGTACAAATGACTTTTACGAACAAAAAGCAGCCGCTAGTCTTCAGTTACAGTTACAATGGGCACTACCTTAATTCTGTGAATACCTTCAAATATCTTGGACTTACCTTTACCCAAAATCTAAGGTGGCATCTTCATATTGAAACCATTTGTGCTAGGGTACTTGGGAAACTGGGATACCTGAAACGAACTCTCAAGCACTCTACCAGAGACTGCAAGTTAACTGCTTACAAATCCCTCGTTAGGCCGTTACTAGAGTACGCCTCAGTGGTATGGTCACCCTACACTGCAGTTGACACAAATAAACTAGAGGCCATACAGAAGAAAGCAATACGGTTCATTTTCCGTCGATATGACCGCGATTTTTCACCTTCATCTCACGCATGTGCTTTATCGTTAGAACCCCTGGCTTATCGACGCACGCTTGAATGTATCACATTGCTGCATCAGATTGTACACGGCCACAGTCACATTCAAGCGCCGATTTCGCTGAGTCCTACTACTAGGCGTGACACCCGCCGATCCCACCCCCTTAACATTGTTCCTTTTCAGCCATTTGTGAATTGCTTCAGGCATTCTTTTTTCCCAAGTGTTGTCGACATTTGTACAGCCTAGATGGTTCCCTGCGGGAAAAGCCAAATGAACAGTTTGTGAAAGAATTGCCGAACTATATCTCGTGATGCTTTTATAAAGTACTGTGCATTTTGTTAAGTAACTCATGTGCCCTCTTCTACTTCTTTGTATGATTGTATGATTTTTGATGGATTTAGAACTGATGTACCCACTCCTGCTATGTCTCGTCTATCGAGACAGCAGTACGTGTAAATAAAATAAAATAAAATAAATATCATAACACTCCCATCGCTGACTTTCGCCATCTGGGGAATAGCACCAACCTTGCTGTTAACCTTCATGGAACCTCGTGTTCCCACGTGGATCTACCTCTGCAATGCCCGTCACCGTTGCAACCTGTACAAGAAGTCCGAAGTGTGTTACCGGTGCACTGAACTTGGCCACAGAGCTGACATGTGTGCCAGAACATTGATCAAGTGTCGGGGCTGCACCATCCCCGACCCACCTTGTGATCACGTGTGCCTCCTGACGCGCCGCCTTTGCGGAAAGCAGCATATCACCGGCGACAGCCGTTTTAAGGAAGGAAATCTACAGGATCCCGTATATTATAAGGCGGCGCCCATGGGAGACCCTCCAGCAGGAGGAAGACTCCAAGCACCAAGATCAAGCGACCTAATGGCGGGTCACTCTCAAACGCTCCAGTCCGCGGGACCGTGAACTGTCTGGTAGTACCCAGCACAAGCACAGGGACCGTTCTGCCTCGTTCCTACCTCATGGGGCCCACTCTTCCCACAAGACACCAGAACCATCATCCAGCTCGAGGGCGCCTACCTCTGCTACTACTCCGCCAGGCCTACCGGCGGCGAAGCCACGTGGACCTACAGTTTCCGGAACTCCTTCTGCGGCGGCGCCGGTGAGTACGCAGGGAGGGACTACCAACACTACACTTGAGAAAGCCATTGGTCACCTCACTGTGGTAGACACACAACAGTAGAACAGTGCATAGGGTAGGTGCTTTTTCACATCAACCTTCCATGACACAAACATCCACGTCCATAATCAAAAGAAGAGGCGTGCAGGACACGGACACAAGAAGAGCAGTGAACACCACGAACGCCGACTAACAACTGAAGCACAGCACAGAGGCGAAAAAGAAAGAAGACACACAGCTTATCTGCGCATGCTCGGAAAGGTAGCGCCACCTGTCATACTGTTACACGTGCCGTTCTACGCGATAGACAACTGCTAAGACATTCTATCTCCTCTCTGTTTAAGATAATCGACGGTTGACTCACGCATGCACTTCCACTAATACTAATATGCCAGGCCTCAACCAATAAACGCGTATCTTCGTTCTTATGCCTGTACAGGATCTCGGTTTTGTCTAACTCGGGCATGCAGCTACAGACCTGGCAGTGCAAGGATAGATTGGACGGCGTCCCACCTGATAGCGACCTTCTGTGTTCAATTAATCTTTGATTAATACAACGCGCGGTTTGTCCTACATAAAAACGTCCGCAGCTAAAAGGAATCTTATACACCACACCCATGCGACAGTCGGTGAAATTGTTCTTGGCTAAGTGCTTAACCGGACAGATATCTGTTCGCTTCTTACCTTCCATCTGCTCATTTCTTCTATGCACGGCAGCACAAACCCTTCCTAACTTATTGGGAGCCGTAAACACAACATTAACCCCATATTTACTTCCTACTTTCTTAAGCCTGTGCGAAACTGCGTGGATATACGGAATACTCACGACCTTTTTCTTGTTAATGTTACTCTCTGCTACAGCTTTAGTTCCGGTCGAAATCGACTTCTTAAGACGTTCTGCTACTGTGGCTATGGCTAGTCTAGGGTAACCTGCATCTAAAAGGCGCTCGACCTGCGCATTAAAGCTAATGGTCAAACGGTGCACGCACGACTTTGATAGGGCTGACTTTAAACAGGACAAGGCTATTCCGTTTTTTACTACTTTGGAATGCTTGGATTCAAAGTTTAACAACGGCTTAGATGCTCTAGGGGAATACTGCCAACACACGTGATTCTGCTCAAATGACAACGAGATATCTAAAAACTGTATTACGTTTCTCTCCGGTAGTTCTTTCGTGAACCTTAGACCATCTCCACTAAGTTTAAATTGATCGCTTACATAGGTGACGACTGATTCAAAATCATTCTTACTAGAAAGTACCAGGTAATCGTCCGCATACCGAAATACCCTGATGATGCGGTCCCCTAACGCCTCTTTTATCCTTGCCAATCTATCCTTGCACTGCCAGGTCTGTAGCTGCATGCCCGAGTTAGACAAAACCGAGATCCTGTACAGGCATAGGAACGAAGATACGCGTTTATTGGTTGAGGCCTGGCATATTAGTATTAGTGGAAGTGCATGCGTGAGTCAACCGTCGATTATCTTAAACAGAGAGGAGATAGAATGTCTTAGCAGTTGTCTATCGCGTAGAACGGCACGTGTAACAGTATGACAGGTGGCGCTACCTTTCCGAGCATGCGCAGATAAGCTGTGTGTCTTCTTTCTTTTTCGCCTCTGTGCTGTGCTTCAGTTGTTAGTCGGCGTTCGTGGTGTTCACTGCTCTTCTTGTGTCCGTGTCCTGCACGCCTCTTCTTTTGATTATGGAATGTTACCAACTCGCTCAACTTTCTGTCCTTTTGATCCACGTCCACCTCCATGGACACTGACTCGGTGGCAGGCACAGCTCCAAAACGAAAGGCCCACGAGGTGGGCGGTACACAACCGGGTGACACTAAGGCTCAAATTGAGCGACTATGCGTCAGCTCTGACTATATGTGAAACACTCACAGACCAACGCTTCGCCGCTCTGGAGGCGACTATGGAGAAATATTTCTAAACACTCACAGCGCAGTTCACCCAGCAACTCAACTCGTTGCGTACAGCACTAAACGCTCGGTGCAAGACTTAAGACACTGCCCTAGGCCCCGCTTCGTCCTGGGTGACAGGCATCCTAATCATGGCGGGCCTCTAGCATAACACCACCACCTGCCAGTGGAACTGCCGGGGCTTCGCACGTAAGCGTCCTGTGCTCCAGCACTTTCTTGCCTCCCGCGATCCTCCGGAAATAATAGCGCTTCAAGAGGGTGGCAACTACACTCAGTCAGCCGGATACAAGACATACACGTCAGGCGCGCCAACTCTCAGATGTCAACTCTAGTAAAACACATCATGAATGTCATGCTCCATGATATTGGCTCTAATTTCCCCGATCACGTACTTTTAGAAATTCTGTCCCGCCCTTTTCGTAAACATGGTCACTGTCTTTTTGTGCTCAACGTCTATAGCCCTCCCCGGGACCGCCGGATAGAATTAGGCCCCTTATTTCTCCGTGTTCAACAACCAGACCAGCACCAGCTGCATATCATAGTGGGGGACTTCAACACTCCTCACCCCTGGTGGGGTTACCACTGCGACTCTCCCAAAGCCCGTTCTCTATGGGACGAGTGGCACTCGCTACACCTAAATCTTTTTACCGACCCCGCCCACCCCATGCGTAGAGGGTGTCATGGTAGGTTCGAAGGAGATATTATATAAGCTGGGAACGCGCGCGTTCCCATCGAGGAGACGAGGCTGTTTGTGCGTTCCAGATGACAATTTATATAGACAGAAGAAGAAGAAGACGCGCATTACACACACACGCACGTACACTCAGAAGAGCGGATAAACAACGCAAACGAAAGACAAACTTAGCGTCCCTACCACCAGTGCAACCGTCTCGGCCGACACGGGCTCACCGTCTGGCGGGACAGGCGACTGGAAGGAGCCGAGGTAGCGTTGCCTGGCGTCGAGCGTGGTGGAGAGCGCCGAGGAGACAAAAAAGCGAAGGCTTGATGGAATATTCCTGGATCCCGAAGGGCCTAGCAGCAAGTGATGTGATGGGCAGGACCCACAGGCGGCCACGTGAAGCCTAGAGCTCCAACTCGTGGACCGCTGGCAGAGAGCCTCGACACTCGCGCCCGGGCACCCGACTGTGTCGAACGCTGCAGTCCGTCTGTTTGTTCTTTCCTTCCTCTCACTGCTCTTGTGCTCGCGCTCGCGCACGTTTGCGCGTGCTCCAGCCTCGTCGTCGTCATCGTCGGCGACCTTGCCAGCTCCTCTAGGGCACACACTTTTGCGCGCACATGACAGAGGGGTAGGAGCGGCCCGTGACACCACACCGGATCTAACCTTCGTAAGGCCTTGATTAAATGCCACGTAGTGCAATACACTAGAAACTTTCGTCAATGATCATTATGTTCTGGAAATAGTCATTCAGGAGCCCACGCGTGAGCGTCATTGTTCAGCCAGACTGACCGACTGGGACCACTTTCATACCCAATGACGAGCATCGGAGACCTCTCAGTGTATTCCTGATATTTCCACCTGGTCCGCTACCCTCTTCCAGCATGTCACGGACGTCACAATGGAAGTCGAAGTTGAGAAGTCGGTGCCTAGCTGTGACCGACACTATGCTAAGTTTCGGGCGAGGAAACACAAACTTGAGACACTTCTGCAGACCCGAAAATGGGATAAGGACATCCGCCATCGGTTGGCTCGGGCCCACACACACATTAAAAAGGGTGCTAGACCCCACCCGTCAGAACTGGAATGACATCTGTTCCCAAATGGATAAGCCTCCTAACACATGGCAACTGCTCCGCCATAAGCTGGATCCTGATAGTGGCAAACTGCAAGCTAAATATCAACTTCAACGTATCTTTCGTGATTTTTTCGGCTCCGTCGCTTTTCTACGTCAAGAGCGCATTAACACCTACATCAGTCCTGGAGCCGTCATCTCTCTTCGTACATATCAGGGGGTTGGTAACCCGCTCCTTGATGCCCCTATAACCATAACAGAGGTGCGGGAGGAACTAAATCGTCTCAAGACAAATTGTGCTCCAGGTGCAAATTGGGCCACTGATCGCATGCTCACAAACGTTGACGATTCTTCTATTCATGCCCTCACAGACTATATGTAGCAATGTTGGGAGCAAGGTACCATGCCCCAGAGCTGGAAACTCGCCAACCTCATTCTTATTCCCAAACCGGGAAAGAGCCCCACGCTAGTCAGTTTGTGTCCCATTTCCCTCACATCCTGTGTGGGCAAACTGATGGAACATGTTCAGACCGGTCTTATCCGCTACATGGAGGATCATCATGTGCTTCCCGATACCATTTTCACCGGATATTATGCTCAAATACCAGATGCTCTACAACCGCACTCTAAACACCCAAGTCATTCTCGGTCTTTATGTTTCCAAAACCTTTGATAATGCACAGCACACTGCTATACCGCTGGATTTACAGGCTTTGGGAGTGGGGAACAGGACGTATATATATGTGAGGGATTTCCTTACCAAACGCCAAGTGCAACTTGACATCGGCGAAGGGGAGTCTTCCACCATCACCACTGGCACCCGTGGAACACCTCAAGGCTCCATCCTCCCACCACTCCTCTTCAATGTTGCACTGTTAGGACTTCCCAAAACTTCTGGCCAACATCCCAAATCTGCATCACACACTCTATGCAGATGACCTCACCCTGTGGGTTACACGATGGCCAAATTGAAGAAACCCTACAAACAGCCATCAACCACGTGGGCAGCTATCCCTCTACGCTTGGCCTGCCCTCCTCGGCAACCAAATCCATGTACATTGTTATTACATCACAGGGACGCAAACCTAAACAGGTCTCTTTCCATCTCCAAGTGCAGGGGATACAAATCCCCCAAACAGATCACATCTGCATCCTTGGACTGCACCTACAGGCTAATGGTGGCAACTCCACCACTCTTCAGCGAATCAACCAATCTGCCATTCAAATTGGTCGCCTTATCAAGCGGGTTGACAACAAGCACGCAGGCATGCGCGAATCCAACCTTCTCCGGCTGGTTCAGGCATTTGCACACTCATCACCTACGTGGCTACCTACCTCCGCCTTACGTGCGCTGATCTCGATCGTTCGATGCTTAGCTTCGCAAGGCATACAAGACCGCCTTAGGACTCCAAATGTTCGCTCTTACCTACAAACTCATGGCCGTTAGGGTATCGAACAAGGTCAACGAACTTATTTAAGCTACCTTTATGTCCCAGTGCCAGCGATTCTCACTCACGCACGAAGGATGTGCTGTCCTGCACCAAATTGCACTCATCCCCACGCGAGCGGCTACCACTTACCAAGACATACCGACAGCTGAATGATTCAGCCTCTGTCTATAATCCTCCACTCCCCAAACACATGCACCCCGAACGTCACGCGGATCGCAGGGCCGACCGTGCGCGCCAACTACAGAAACGTTTCGCAAGTCGCTCCGATGTCACCTACACAGACGCCTCTTGTCACCCACATCGATCAACAATGTTGGCTGTCGCCCTAGCCCCACACAGCAGTTAGAGCACGGCATGCAGTGTAATTCACTCCACCGATATAACAGTTGCTGAAGAGGTTGCATTGCTTTGGCAATGACAATGACTGACCGTACAACCAAGGTGATCGTAAATGATTCCGAAATCGCCATCCGAAATTTTGACGCAGGCCTATCTCTACACAGGCATACTCAACCATAAAGGACCACACCCCGCCTACCTCACCTCGCCTTCTTATCGGGGCCCCCAGCCCATGAATCTCTTAGAGGAAATGTGGTGGCACACACTCTCGCCCGAGATCTCAACTGCCGGGCGGAGTTCCTTACGCCTCACACATCCCATTCTTCGCTCTCCCAGGCTTGCGAAAAACTAACTGCTTTGGTTGCTTACACAGACATTCTACAGCACTACGGACTAGGCCGTCTCCACTACCCTCCAGCTCATAAAGACCTCCCCCGACGTGATGCCGTCCTGTGGCGCCAGCTTCGGAGGTCTTTCCCGGCCCCTGGCTTTATAGCAAGGTGTACCCACACCTCGTGACACCACACTGGAAATACTGCTCACAGTCAGCCACCCTCATACACATGGCGTGGATGTGCCCACAGACGCTGACGCTTCACACACAGAAGATACGTGGTCGTCCCTTCTGCATACTACCGACTCGGCACAGCAACGCCGGATTATCTCAAGTGCATTGGAGGCCGCGGAGTCCCAAGGGATTCCCGCTGACCTCTTCTAAGCAGCGTAACCGATCTCTCGGTCGGACCCCTCTTTTAGGAGAAATAAAATTTTGATCATCGTCATCATGTACACAGGAGACAAAGACAAAAAGCGATTGTTGCAGGCGCGTATCTCGCGGCTCCCGCAAAACAGCTCGGTAGAGCCAGGCCGACGTTCCCTGAGTGGTTGCCTGGGAATGCAGAATTAGTGGTGATATCACGAGATTATTTGGTATTTCACAGGTTTTTGTTGACGGAAGATATAAGAAGCTCCATCAGTGGTTCTTAGTTCGAAACGTTTCAGTCCGTCATTTTTAAATTTGAGGTTTGAGGTTTATTTTATTTTCCTGTTTGATCTATATTTGATCTATATCTTCCATGTTGAGAATTTCTTGCCGCGGCGAATTCTTAAAATATTAGCCAATTTCTTTACACTAATTAATTATTTTGCAAAACGAAAAAAGGATGCGTCGCACTAGGACACTTCGTATTGCTTCGGTGTTAGAGCTACAAGGAAGAAGAAGATGGTATCTGTGTAAAAGTCGACGAAGGATGCTTGAAACAACCACCTTGGCGTAACCCACGCCGTTCCCCAGAGTGGGTTGCGCCAAGGTACCCAAGGACCAACCAACCAACAACCACCATATTGGCTGCTTGCCTATTCTGCTTTTGTAAATAGTTTGCAACTATATTTGTCACATTTTGGTGGACGTGCTGGGTACGCCGCAAGACGAAACTTCGCAGTGGACGTGCCCTGAACAGCTCCGTCATGCCAACGGATGGAGACGCTGCCTGCTGTGCTCCAACCACGAGTCCGGCAAGTCAGGCACAGCTTGTCGTATTGACGCAGCCGCGCGATCCCGGTAACTTCTGTGGCACCGATGGTGTTCATGTTTATGACTGGATTTCAAAGTACGAGCACGTTGCAGCGCAACTTCGATAAGACCCCACACTGATGCTCGCAAATGTGGCCTACAACTGCGGTGCAGCGGGCGTCTGGTTTGAGTCTCAAGAGTAAGACCTTACCAGCTAGGACACGTGTAAGGAGAAGCTTCGCGACCTGTTTGGCAGATCTGCCGGCCGGTAGAGCGCTGCTTCGAAACATCTCTTCTGCCGGGCGCAAACTTCGACCGAATCGTATACTTGATGTTGTTTCCCTCTGCCACCGGGCCGATGCCAACATGACTGAGGCAGACAAAGTAATCCATGTGCTCAAAGGCATTGCAGATGACGCTTTCCATCTGCTCGTGTCTAAAGACTGCTCATGCGCAGACGACATTAAGGAATGCCGGCGTTTTGGAGAACTGAAGAGTCGCCACGTCGTCCAGCAATTCTCTCGGCTTTCTCACACTGCCGCGACGTGATCTTGCGAAGACGTTCAACCATCACCTAGTCAGCCACTTACTACCGACAGCATAGTCCACCTTGTGCCACCCGAAATCGAGGCGGAGTTCCCGCCATCCTTCCTGACGCGCCCTTGCGAGGGCCCTCAACCAACCATTTCGTTAATTTCGTGTTGTACGGTAGGAGTTTCCTAACGTAAGACTGCAGCCTGTGTGTTCAGTCATGCAGCCCCGTTTTAGTCTGATGCCATACCATTCGCGAATACCGGCAACTTTTCGACCATCATCGTGACACCGCCCAGGTGAAGACACCGGACAACAAACCGATCTGTTTCCGTTGTTGTGGAGTTGGACATATCTGCCGCTACTGTCGCTATCAAGGCTCTCCGTCTCGCTCGTTCAGCGCATATTGGCGAGACGACAACCGTTTACACCAGTTTGCAACTAGTGAAAAGGGACCATCTGGTGAAGCTACTACATCAGTCCGACGCTCCAGCCGTTGACCGTGCACGCATGATCAGGACCATCACTCCTGCTCACCTCTGCACCGTCGCTACACGTCCCCTCTCCAACTGGACGCTCCCTCTTGGAAAACTGACAGTTGCAGCTCCCAGAGGTGACGCTGTATTCGACCCCAGACCCGAAAATCCTCTCCTCACCCCGTCAACGGACCAAAACCTGGTTGCTGTGGAAGTGGATGGTCTGCCTTTTACTTCCCTTGTTGATACTAGCGCATTTATTTCTATTATGAGCTCGAACCTCCGTGCAAGGCTAAAGAATTTCCTAACGTCACCCGAGTGCAAATTTGTACACGTCTCTAACGAAGGAACTGCGGCCGTGCTAGGAATGTGCAGCGTACGTGTGCGCGTGGGCGACTGCCGCACTGCTGTCCTGTTCCATGTTCTTCAGCAACGTCCTCATGACGTCATTATCGGTCTGGATTTTTTATCTGACCATTCAGCCATCATCGAGTGCTCAGCCGGGGTTGTACAGATCGACCTGTCTGACTTTTCCGACGCCCCCAACAAATTCCAGGGCAAGCTATCGTGTACCGAGTTTGTTTGCCTGCCAGCCCAAGCTCTATTCTGCATCGCCGCTGAGCCTAGCCCCACTGTGCCGGATGGTGACTATGTGGTCTCCCTGCGGTAGTGTGTTGCTCTCGCACAACTTGTATTTCCCATACATTGTTGTCACCGTAAGGGCAAACAAGACATGCCTTCCTCTGTTGAACTTCGGTGTCAGCGCTCAAGTTATACCTGAAGGTATTTCCTCTCACCACTTTGTCGCCAGCGCATGACTGCGAGATATCACCGTTTTTACCAAAAGTGGTGGCTGCCGATTCCTCTACTCCACAATGTGCCAACAAAGTTCAGTCATCCCCATTGGAACACAGAGTAACGAAGCTGATTGCCTAAGATCTTTTGCATTGACAAGTCAACGACTTCTGTGTTCTGCTTGTCACATACTCTGGCATATTTGACTTTAACGGTTGGGCCTTTAGGAGAAACATCGCACGTCAAGCAGCTCATACATACCGGTAATGGACTCCCATTCACAGGCGGCCTTCCCATGTGTCACCATTAGAGCTCCAAGTTATACCACAAGAGTTCGACAAGATGCTCACAAAAAGTATTATTGAGCATTCTTCGAGTCTGTGGGCTTCACCTGTGATCCCAGTTAAGAAGAAACACAATACCTGGCATTTCTTTGTAGACTATCGGCACCTCAACAAAATCACCAAGAAAGATGTCTATCTCGAATGCTTCCACGACGCAACCTGTTTCCCTTCAATAGATCTGCACTCCGGTTAATGGCAAACTGCCATAGACGACCTGGACCGGCATAAGAGTGCGCTTCTTACACCTGACTACCTCTACCAGTTCAAAGTGATGCCATCTGGATGGTGCAATGCTCCAGCCACGTCTGAGAAAACGATGGACACGCTCATATACAGCTTGTAGTGATTCATCTGCCTATGTTACCTGAACGACGTGATTGTATTCTTGGAAGCTTTTAACACTCATCTCGAGCGACCTTCGTCCATTCTTTCAGTGTTTCGTGAGGCTGGTCTACAACTCAACTCGTCGAACTGCCGCTTCGGTCGCCGCCAAGTTACTGTCCTCGGGCACCTTGTCGACCCATCTGGTTTCCGCCCTGATTCGGAAAGAGTTCGTGTTATCCTTGACTTCTCTGTAGCGACGTGTGTAGAGGGCGTCCGAAGATTTGTAAGATTGTGTTCCTATTTTCGACGATTTGTGAATTACAACACTGACATTGCCCGCTCTCTGAACGATCTCCTCAAGAAAGACGTTCCGTTTTTCTGGGAATAAGAGCAAGCCATCGCCTTCTCACGACTCATTACGTTGCTAACCACTCCGCCAGTTCTCGCCCACTTTGATTCATCAGCCCCTACGAAGGCCTACACTGATGCAAGTGGTTATGGAATTGGCGCTATTTTCGCCAAACATCAAGTCAGTCATGATAGAGTTCTTGCTTACGCCAACAGGCTCTTTTCCGAGTCTGAGCTTAATTACTCCATTGCCGAGTGCGAATGTCTTCCGCTCGCATGGACAGTTAGTAAATTCCGCCCTGATTTATATGGACGGTCTCACCGTTACCACCGGCCATCACACCCTATGCTGGCTGCCCAAGTTCAAGGATCCCACAGGCCACCTGGGTCCTCTTCAGGACTCTACGTACACAGTCGTGTACAAGTCCGGCCGACTACATTAAGACGCCGACTGCCTGTCCAGGTACCCCGGCGACGGCACCAAATACTGCAGCGGACGACACGTCAACTAGCATTCTTTTGCTCTCCGCTTTCACCAACATGGCTGACGAGCAGCTGTGTGACATGGTTCTGAGACATCATCAGCCGCATGCATTCTGCATCGTCGAACTGTAGGCTATACGCACGTTCGTTATCGTTCAGGGCGTCTTATATCGCCGGAATACACTCCCCGTGGGACCGAAACCATTATAGTTCTCACTATAACCAAGCTCAAGCTGAGGAAGAGGAAGAAGACGGAAAAAATTCCAATGGGGGAGCAGGTCAAGGGAATAAAGGGGAAGTTAGAAATGGCGACACGATGAGTACTATGTCTGTTTACTAAGTGCAGTATTATTACATAATTCGGCGTAGTCGACAGCACAGACCCGGTATGTGGGTGACTTTCCTTTTAGAAAACCGCAAAGACTCTGTGGTACTCAAGAAATATCAAGTGCAGGATGAAGTCGCCGTCGAATTTCCTAACCACGTCACTACAGGTGAGCTTCTGAACCTCATCATGTCCTCAGAGGAACTTTTGGAACGAGATTCCGTAAAAGTTAGCATTCCGCTACGTATGTTCAACAAGCAGGTGTTGGCACCCCTGGAAAGTACTTCCGCGGTCCGCCAGTGTTCATCTGATGAGTGGCTCGCGGTGCACCGAGCCATTACAGTTCAACAGCAGCAACTGTCACAGCAAAGTGCCGTTATTGAGACTCGGGCTACTGTGTTAAGGCAACAGGCAAACAACCCATCACGATCAAGAAAAATACGCCCAGACACATTTGACGACACGTATGACAACCAAGAAAGGTGGATAGCGTTTTATGAAGAAGCTGCAAAGCACAACGGGTGGTTGTCTGTCTGAATGTGCCATGATTCAGGCGACACCTGGTAACGTGAACCGGTCTGCAGGTGCAATGCCAAGTGTCTACTTTAGCGCACTCCGGCACCTGGTTCAACACTAGCATGACCCCCCTCGGTTTGAAGAACCAGAAAAAGAGAAAGTGAGAAAGGAAGGATGAAAGAAGAAGAAAAAGAAAAAAAGAAACAAGAAAAAGAAGGCCTTATAAGCACTGCTGCTGTCTGGTGCCCTCCAGTCACCCCTGAAGAAGGGTCTGAGTGGGACCCGAAACGTCGGGTTTTTTGTCATCTTTAGGAGTAAAATTTTACTTTTAATGATTATAATTTGGTTGGTGTTCCCCCTTTTTTCACCTTTAAAAAGCCCGTTGTACACCCTGCCGGGCTGCCTCAGTCCTTAAATATACCAGCCGAGCCGTTCTAGAGTGTTGGTCTCGACATTCGCGGTCCTTTCCCTCACATCACAGGAAATAGATGGATTACCGTTGCTACCGATTATTCGACCCGTTACGCTACCACGACACCTCTCCCGGCCAGTTGGGCTACGGACTTCGCCGACTTCTTAATTCATGACATCATTTTGCGCCCACGTCGCTCCTCGTGAGCTTCTCACGCATCGAGGTAGTTACTTCTTGTCAAAAGTAATCGATGAGATAGTTCGCTCTAGTGCCACAAAGCACAAGCTAACTACAGCCTACCATTCCCAAACGAACGGTCTCACTGAACTTTTTAACCGTACCATCACTGATATGCTCGCTATGTATGTTTCGACCGTTCACCGTGACTGGGACACTGCACTTCTTTTTGTGACATTCGCATATAACACGTCCCGCCATGATACTGATGGCTATTCCCCCTTTTATGTCGTATATGGCAGAGAACACACCATGTCATTCGACACACTCCTTCGAACCCATGCGCAGCTCTCCAACGGGTAGGCTGTTCGCGCTATCACTAGAGCAGAAGCGGCACGTCAGATAGCCCATCGCCGCCTTTCCCAATCATAGCGACGCCAGAAGCATCGCTACGATGGTTGCAACCGGCATGCCCACTTTCAAACGGGTGAACTTGTCCTCCTGTGGTTTCCTTCTCGGCATGTTGGCCTCGCTGCAAAGCTGCTCTCGCAGTACTCCAGTCCATACCGTGTTCCCCGACAAGTGACAGACGTGACATGAAATCGCGTCGCTAGACCTTACCGCGTCTTCGGCATCTTCCGACGTCACCCACGTCGCATGCCTGAAGTCATACCTCTCGCCACGTCATTTCGACAAGGGCCGGGACAGCGGTTTCACCGCCGGAGGTCCATGTTGTGGTGTTAGAGCTCCAAGGAAGAAGAGGATGGTTACCTTGAGGAAGTTGCTTCCAACAACAACCGAATGAAGTGTGCTTCGAACAACAACCACCCCACTGGCTGCTTGGCTGTTCCTCTCTAAATATTCGTAAATACATTTGTAACACTATTTAACAAGTCTCAGTTTGTTGCAACTCGCTAGCACAGTTAGTCACTTTTAGGAAGTTCATTACGTTTAAGTCGGCCTCCATGTATAAGTATATATATATATATATATAGGTATTGAGCTAGAGAGCCCTCGTAGTAGAAGCCAAATGTGCGACCTCTTGGTCTCCAAACATGCGCCTTAGACGACTAAGCTCAATGAAAGAACAAGTGGCCGTGCATATTTCAGCATTACCGGAGACGCGGCTCACAAGCACCTCTTCTTACAACGCGAGCGGAGAATTGTATATACAGCGCTAGAAGCTGACGACATGTAGGGCGCCTCAATGTCAACACCGCTGCCGTGCATCAAGGAACCCTTGCAACATGCCGAAATTTTTAGCTCCCTTCCGCCGAGGAGGCCTGTGTTGCATGCAGCTGCCGAGACGGTGCCGCGCCTTCACCACGTGGTTAGCGTGGGTTGCGGACGGCACGATAGCTCAGGCTTGGCTTTCGTTACAGCGCATGTGGAGAAGTATTTGCATGCAGCGCTTGAAGGGGAAACCATGGAGAATGTGGAGCTGCATTGCGTCGATCAAAGCACCTTACGAAAGCTTCGGTGAAAGGCTGGCTACTCGCGCTGAAGAAAAGAGTTGTGGCACCCTTAAGCCACGCGTAAGAGTTCATCGCGATAGCGATGCGTCGCACCATTCTCATTTCGGTCGTTCGCTTGCCATGCTCCTCAGTCACCTAGCCAGGTAGCTGTCATGACAACGCGTGTGTTATTGCGCGTATTTCCTCGTGGAGTGCAAATTGTCAATTACTGCAATGTAATGGGAAAAGTAAGAAGTGGCGATGCGCCATCAAAACTCGCCGTTAAAAAAGGCACCGCAGTTCACTTAGTGCTCTTCACAGCACAGAATCCATCACAAACGTGTCAGTTTGGCGACAAGGAACGTTTACAGGGTCGCGAGTACAGCCGCAAGCACAAGCGACCATGCCCTTAAGACAAAGAGCGAGCGTCCTCCTGCGTGCTCCATGCATACGGGGCGGCGAAACACGCCGCCGTTAGTGTCCCTGTATATGCTCCGATGTAGGCGCCGTGGGCCCTTTTTGCGCCATCTCGCGTGTGATAATCAAGGCTCTGTCACGCTGAAGCACCTCCGAGATGTGCACATCACCAACGCGAAATGGTGTCTATAAAACGCTCGTGTTTATCCGTTGTTGCAATGCTTGCGCCTTGGTCGAGTGCGTAGTGGGTCGAGCTCTGGAGCGAGGGGTGGTACGTCAAAAGGTGCGTCAAAATGTGCGTATATCCACACTACACAAGGAGGAACTACGTGCTGCAGCACCTTGAGCACGCTGCGGCTCAACGGCGGGAAGGACCGTGCAATTCGGTTCCACGAGTCGTAAGCCCCTAAAGCTGGTAATCTCACTCAGTTAATAATACATGTGTTGTCGCATTCATTGCTTCGCCCTTCGGGCGAAACGGTGAGTTTTTGCAGTGAACGACTGATATTGTCTAGTTCAGGCTTTTCATCGTACAAATAAGCACAGGCTGTTCTCTATAATTTTGCAAGATGAAAAGGTCGTTCCTGATACACTGGCCCTTTGCTTACCCATAATAATTTATACCGATACATGGCTACAAGCTCGCATGGCGCGGCATAGCCACCAAGTACTACAGGGAAACATGCAGTCGCGTTGGATTCCCTTATTCACGTGAACCAGTTCATGACACGCTGCAGCTTGCCACTCGTTTCTGCCGTACGCGCTTGTTCACACTTTTCACATCACCTTTTCTGCTCACAGTGCCAGTTTCACACCAACATGCATGCGTGAAATATCGTCGCAGGTGCAGCTGCAATTTTAACCTCAATTATTCCGATTCGCATTTTTAGGGCACGTGCGGTGTGTTTTGACTTCGGAAACCCAACATAAAAAGAGTTCATGACCTGCAGAACTACATAAGAGAGGCCAAAATGAGGCATATCCTATGTCTTCAGTTGACAACTCGTCCATAGCGTCGCTGCCTTGTGCTTGCGGTTGATAAGGTGCATTAAGCATATTCGAAACGATCGCTCAAGCTAGAAGGTTGGCGAGACAGGAACAATTACACATTGTGCCATTCCATGAGCAATCTGTCGTGGCATAATAAATGTTTATATTGAATTTGTCTGAACTAAATATGAGTGCTAAGGCCCGCCAAATCATTTCAGATATGGCTCCTAAGGCTGCTGGAGATATGGCAGCTGGGTTGAGGAAATACGTAAGCGCGTATCTATGTCAGCAGCACACTAAATTGTGTTGCCTATTACTAGATTATAAATGACGGTGACTCATTTTGAAGGTTTAGTAACCTGGTGATGAATAACTTGTGAACGTGTCTGTACGTGGTTGCTTAAGAGACACACCGTAGACGCAAAGGCACACAACGGCCATGCCTATGTGACGGTTTCGTAATTCGTGTCACACATTCAGCTCTCGTCGTTCTTTATCCCAATTGCTTCCACATGTGCAGACTCTACATGTACAGAGTCGAAAGAGGTGTTTGCTACGTAATACTGTCGTTAATCAACAAGGCCGAGGTGCGGATATAATCTTTGAACCTTTTCCCCCAGCTTTTGCGTTGTTCTCGCCATTGTCGTGCTCTATCGCCTGTATTCGCTGCCCCAAAATGAACATGGCGGGCGCGTGTAGTGGCCTTGGCTTACTTCGTCGCGCAGGGCACGCTTCTCGCTCCCGGCGTAGTGGATGGATGGATGGATGGATGCTATGAGCTTCCCCTTTGTAACGGGGCGGTGACATGTGCGCCACCAGGCTCGTAAGAAGATTTAAGAACTTTTTTTTTCTCTTTTAATTTTCCTCATGCCTTTTAAATTTACTTCAATCAAATCGATCATGCCATATCAAAAACGGATTTTCATATCCCAGTTCCCTGCCCCTTATGGCAGAAATTCCATATTTTTCCCTATAATTATTTTTGTCCGTTCTCTCTAGTTTTCTGCCACCAGTATTCTAACCGTCTCTTACTTATTTCAATCGCGGCTATGTTCAGCTTCCCGTTGTTCGCCCTAAAACCCAAGGCTTCATGTAGGGTGGTGCCCAAACGTACACCTGGGTGGATATTTCCGCATTCAATCAGAACATGCTCTGTCGTTTCCCTATCTTCCTCACAGCATGTGCATTTTTCTTCTTCTTTACTGAATTTCGCTTTATAAACACGCGTTCTAAGGCAGCCCGATCTCGCTTCAAACAATAAAGCGCTTCCTCTTGAATTATCATAAAATGCCTCCCTCTTTATTTCGTTTTTGCCCTCTCGGTAGTTATTCAGAGTCGGTTTTTTTTCCATCGCTGTCCTCCAGTAAATCTTCTCCGCCTCTCTGACTTTTCCCTTTACGCTCTTTGTTGTCAGTTCTCTTAGAGCCGTATATTTACTGGTGAGCCTCCTAGTTCTCTTTCTCCACTGCGTGTCAACGCTCTTTCTATATAAATAGCGGAACACCTTCACTGCCCACCTAACCTCTTTCATATTCCTTAGCCTCTCTTCAAACCTTATTTTGCTCTGCGCTTCCCTTGCCTCAAAACTCGCCCATCCCATATCGCCCTTTACAGCCTCGTTTGTAGTTTTCCCGTGAGCACCCAACGCGAGGCGTCCCACAGTTCTTTGATTCACATCCATTCCTGATTGTATCTCTGGCCTCATGCACACCACTGAGTTCCCAAATGTAAGCCCCGGTACCATTACCCCTTTCCACAGACCCCTAAGCACCTCGTACCTATTGTGTCCCCATAACGCTCTGTGCTTCATTATTCCTGCGTTCCTCTTTCCCTTTGCTGCCAAGGCTTTTTCCTGTACCTTCATGTATCTATCGCCCTCATTTACCCATACGCCAAGGTACTTGTATTCGCTTACTCTCGGTATTTCTTGGCCCTGTATGGATACCGCCTGGTCGTTGGGATCATTGAATACCATCAATCCGCATTTTGTTACACTAAATCCTAGTCCTAGATCCTCGCCTTCCTTCCCGCATATATTCACCAGCCGTTGTATATCATCTCGACTGTTTGCGAATAAGACAATATCATCAGCATAAAATAAACCCGGAAGCATCTGCTCAATCATCACGCCGCCCTGTTTGTGTGACAGATTAAAACCAATGTGGCTATCTCCTAGCGCTTTTTCCATTCTAACCATGTACAGCATGAATAACAGCGGCGACAAAGGACATCCCTGTCTCAGCCCCTTGCTAATATCAACGTTCTCTCTGCTACTTATTCCTTCCCATTCTATGCAAACTGTATTTTCTCGATATATTTCCCTCAAAAGCTGTACACAATCGTCGCCTATGCCCATTCCTTCCAAAATTTCCCACAATATTTCCTGATTAACATTGTCATACGCCCCAGTGATGTCTAGAAAACTTTGAGTGAGTGAGTCTAGAAAACTTTGAGTAGACGCCACCTGTCGAGAGATTCTTGGCTCGCACTTTCCTCTTCAGTTTGATCGCAGTTAGAGGTGTAACGTCGCCGGGAGGTGTTCGCAGCGCAGCATTCTAGTTAAAACGTGTAACAGGCCGCGTAATGGGCTTCGACTAGGTGAACTGCAAACATACTGTTGCTGTCAGAAACCAACAGTCCCACTTACAGGCCAACTGGACCCATCACTAAAAGCCACTGGATGCCTTACAAGCGAACGGGGAATTAAATGGGCACCAAGGCACTTTTATTTATGGAAGTTTACTCAAGTTGGGATGTCGTACGATGCGTACAGGAATTAAATTATTTACTAGAAAAAACGCAAATCTAGGTGTAATCAGAGCGAAGTTCAAGTCGCCCTAAACAACAAGTTCGAGGCCTTAGGCCAAAATGAAGATTTCGAAGAAATAAACAAAATCATAATGAAAAGAGTGCTTGAAACAGCGATAGAGGTCGGATGTAAAGCAACAAAGCAAGTAACAAGTACGTTGTCCCAATCTACCAAACACTTCATAAACAAATGCCAACAAATGAGAGTAACTTTGTCAAAAGATAAAATAGAAGACGCAGAACTAGCCAAACTGATAAGTAAAGCCAGGCAAAGAGATGTGAGAAACATTAACCCGAGAGAAATAGAGAAAGCAGCAGAGAAAGGCACCAGAAAGGTCAAAAAGAAAACTGCACTGAGGACAAACCATATCCATGCGATAAAAGATAAACAAGGTTACGTAATAAATAACTTCAACGAAACAGTAATGGTAGCAGAAGATTTCTACGCTGAACTGTACAGCTCTCAGACAGACCATGCAACTTTAGTAGAAACGGAATCAGAGGAGGAAATGAAATGCCATGTATAACTACAGACGAAGTCAAAATAGCTGTCAAAGGGATGCCCCTCGATAAAGTAGCAGGTGAAGGCGGCACAACAGCCGACTTGAACAAAGACGGAGGAGATATTATACTTGAAAAACTTGCATCGCCCTTCACCAAATATATCAAGATATCTAGTGTACCGGGCAGTTGGAAAAATGCTAATATAATCCTAATACAAATGAAAGGTGACATAAAGAAATCAAAGAAAAACAGACGAATTAGCCTATTCGTAGTAATATACAAGCGATTTACGAAAGTAATTTCTGCTGGGGTAAGAGAAACATTGGGCTTTAACGCACCAAGAGAACAAGCTGGTACCCCGCCACGGTGGTCTAGTGGCTAAGGTACTCGGCTGCTGATCCGAGGGTCGCGGGATCGAATCCCGGCCGCGGCGGCTGCATTTCGATGGAGGCGAAATGTTGAGGCCCGTGTGCTGTGCGATGTCAGTGCACGTTAAAGAACCCCAGGTGGTCGAAATTTCCGGAGCCCTCCACTACGGCGTCTCTCATAATCAGAACTGGTTTTGGGACGTAAAACCCCACAAAACTCGAACAAGCTGGTATTAGGAAATGTTACTCAACAATGGACCACAGCCACGCTATCAACCTAGTAATAGAGAAATATGCTGAATATAACAAACCTCTTTATATGGCGTTTATAGACTACGAGAAAGCATTTAACTGCATATAAATACAAGCAGTTCTAGCAGCTTTACGTTGACAACTGGTACCTGACTTATGCGTGCAAACCATAAACAACACACACAGATTGCACAGGCACACTCTCCTACATGAGAGAAGCAGACAAATCCCGATCGGGAGAGCTGCCAGACAAAGAGATACGATCTCCCCGATGCTATTGGCACGTAGTCGTGACGCACGCAGCACTCAAGAAGAAGAACGTGGGACTCAAGCGATGTCAGGCGAACTGTTTAATTGGCAACCTTGTGCCCAGCAAAACAAAGCCAATCACAATGCGCACCAATAGAGGCGTGAACAGTCGTCGGTCGACGGAAAGACTGACAAGCGGCGGAATGCGGCGGCTTTTATACGCACGTCCTAACCCGTTCTCGCATTATCTCTCGGATTCCAGAAGCTACTCAAATGTACGCATCAGCATCCAAACTTTCAGGAATGGTCTAAACGGTTCCCAAAGTGACACGCAAGATAAACGCCGCTTGCGTTGGGCATAACAGGAAGTGATAACAGCGCTCGCCACAATCAAAGCAAGCGCGCGATTCACAGGAAGGTGATAACGGCATTCACTAAAACAACCGCACGTGTCACTATCAACTTTTCAGCGCAGGTAAAAATTAGGCATGCGATATGCATCACGACTTCGCCATCACAGTGGTTTAAAGATTAGTCATGTATGTTCACTATGCATTTCTGCCCCACCATCGAAATATTCGGGTATATCAGGCGAGAGTACCAGGAGGGCATCGATAAGTTGCGGCTAGATAGATAGATAGATAGATAGATAGATAGATAGATAGATAGATAGATAGATAGATAGATAGATAGATAGATAGATGTTACTCATGTTCACCAAAGAATGATTCGCTTTTAATAAAGTTGAGACATGCGGCAAAGCACAGTCTAGCCTAGTTCGCTGCATTTGCGTAAGCCACCTGAAAAGTACGTGGTTGAGGCTCTTACGTTGAAATGCTGGAACATAAAAAGAGTAATGGATATTGGAAGCAACAAATCAAAGATACAGAGTTGAAGACGAATAGGTGGAAAGGTAGCAATCTCTTTGTTTTCTAACGCTACTCTTGCAACCTGTTTATTGTCTCAAAACAGTAGTATGTAATGCAAGTATAACATTGTACACGGGCGACCATACACCAGCTTGATCGAATACTTGCTGTCTTTGTTTGGGCTTCAAGTTTTTAGAGGTGCAGTAGAACTAATTTGTTCGGAAAAGTGATGGATGGAGGGTTGGGTTTACCATACCTTTTCAATAGGCAGGTTGTAAGCAGGTTCCTTTTTCGCGAAACAGATTATTCTTTCGTGTGCACGCTGTGCCAGCTGAGGTTGAGAGGTTTGCCTTAACATGTGGTTTCTACGGATCACATGCCAGGATTGTCTGTGTATTCCTTAAAGAGGTTACTTTAAGTGTTCGCTTTTTGTCTGTTACCTTTTCTCTGTGAAGGGTAAAAAGCTGTACAAAGATGTATGTGAGGCTGTGTCCCCAATTCCCTTGTATAGGGCCATATACAGTGGAGGCCAAGGGCAAGACGTCCTTAAGCGCGTGAAAAGAATGGGAGTAGCACCTGCTGCGAAGTCATTCTTTTTTAAACTTCACACAGATACCTTGTCTGTGAAGACATTTTTCGAAGGTCGTGGTTTGTTTTCACCTTGGGGATCAGGTTGTCTCATATGTGAAAAACGAGAAACCATCGACCACGTGTTTTTACATTGCTGGGAGGGCGTATATTTTTGGAATGTGCTTCAAAGAACAATGAAAATCATACGGGATCAGATTCTTCCAGTGGTTGATGAAGAAGGCTTGCCATTCGATTTAATTATGTGAACGGGCCTGCACTGCCTATGGCGTGCTCGCATCGCAGGGTTTTATTGTGAGTCTGATGCAAGGCCAATGCGACTATATTTTCGATATGTATGTTAAAATTTGTCGAATTACAGACTACGAAGGAATGTAAACCGGAGTAGTTGTCGATGGTCGTAGCCTTGACAACACTCAAGGAATTCTAGATGGTGTTTTTAATTTTGCACTAGGTATATTTGTTGTATATATCTATACTATAGTCTTGAACCTCCACTCCATGAAAGGCGACTCTAACTGTTTCTCGCACACAGCCCTTGCTTCGTCAATTGCATTGTCACCGTATTTTATGCTGCAGGCCCACTGCTGCTACCTTTAAATCTTTTAGGCACCCCAGAATATCGTATACTCCGTTGTCAACTATTTGTACCCGCTATCGCAGTTTGGGCATGAAACGAATGCCCACACCTTTCACTTGTTGCCGTGAAGGCATGGCGAGTTTTTCAATTTAACACACATCCATAAGATGCATAAACTTATGCGAAATGAGTGCGTATCGTGGCATAATACAAGAAAGAATCGACTTCGAATGCCATGTTGCATTTTCAGACGCAGTCCCCACAACGAGTACTCTGTGGAACATGGCGTAGATGCTGCTGAACAACCACACTTCATTTTGGTACACTCAGGCGGGCATGACAAAGCTGTGGCAGAGCTATTGTAGGATGACTAATGGTGTTGTTTACATCGACAGGAAAAGATCCAGATTCCGTCGTCAGTTAGTTATGACGCTTGTCCACAATCCCAGAGCTGCCAAAAGAAGGCTACCAACTACTGGTTTGGCATAGATGCCCCAAATGAAAGCCCATACCAATGCGAACGCGTAGGTGGTGGTTACCTTTTTCATTAACTCTGCTTATTTCTCCCGGGTTACCACGTGCGCACAAGAAATGATGGGTTGTGCGAGCATGTGATAGGTATTCGTGACGCAGTGGGTATGAACCAGAGGTACAACACAAGCTGCACTGGTTTTAATGATTGGTGTTATGTATCAGCACCAAGCCTGCACTCCACGAAACATAACTTCTGAACATTCTGAATCATAACACCAGAGCGTTAAAGAGCTCGTCTCGCAAGAATCCCGGTGTCGGTGTCGGCGTCGTTGGCTGTGAGCTATAAATCAGCGTGGTCCGTGAGCGAAAATCCGACGTAAATTCAAATAACTAAATAGAAAAAAGT
This sequence comes from Hyalomma asiaticum, assembly GCA_013339685.2. NCBI lineage: Eukaryota > Metazoa > Arthropoda > Arachnida > Ixodida > Ixodidae > Hyalomma > Hyalomma asiaticum. Next base: position 95,080,863 of record CM023488.1, read on the forward strand.
TCCGGCAGCTTCGAGCTGAACCTGGAACCCCACGCTCCGGAGCACGATGCGCTATGCACTCAGGCACTCCGCATATTTCCTTCAGCCTTATTCTTATTGAGGTGGTGCCGACACGGACAAAGAAGAAGACGCACAGTATAGGTCAAGTCTCAATTCCAGTGGTGCCTTCTTCATTGACGCGTATTGATGGCGCATCTATGTCAAATGGCTAAAGACTACGAGGGAGGCGATTGTAACGCGAGTAACTCCTTCCTTCTACCAAATAAAATGACAATTACGTGGCTACGCAAATCAAAAGCATCGCAAGCGGAAGACAACGCGATCAGAACGGGGCCAGGCATCGCTATCGCGTTCAATTCTTAAGACGAAGCTTAAGGGTCCCACATTTTTTTGGTATATTGAACGGCGCTACTACTTGTTGTTATGTGGTATTTAACGTCCCAAAACCAGCTATGATTATGGGAGACGCCGTAGTGGAGGGCTCCGGAAATTTTTACCACCTGGGGTTCTTTAACGCGCACTGACATCGTACAGCACACGGGCCTCAACATTTCGCCCCCATCAAAATGCAGCCGCCGCAGCCGGGGTTCGATCCCGCGCCCCTCGGATCAGCAGCCGAGCACCATACCCACTAGACCACCGTGGCGGGGCACCGCTACTACTTCATAGAGCCTTCTGCATACGGTGGCGAGTAAGCTTTTAAAAGCTGATCTGTTTAGGTGTAGGGAAGAGGCTGCCGCAACGTAGTAGCAATAGCACCCGCCGCCGTTTTATTTTAGAGCATTAATAAATAAATGGAACAAAACGTGTTCTGGCCATTGTCACGTGACGCTGCCCTGCCAGCGACGCCGTTACCTAGGCTTACCGTTGTCGCTTGTGTTCGATCCTCGAGTGAGCTCGGTATCTTGGTTAGGAGTACCGGCCCGCCATTGGTGCTGGCGTTCCACTTGACGGTTTAGCGCGGCTTAGAAGGCTGCTGTATCCTCGGTACGCTGCTGCAGCTAGCGCTGGGCCACCCTGGCCTGTGTGTATCGCCAAGATAGTGCCCGAACTGCACCATTTCGGCCATACATAGCGGCAGCTCGAGTACTGATGGTCCGATGGTGAGCGTCATGACCATCACGCTATAGTCGTGTGCTTGCAGAACAAGAATTTATGGAAATCGTATTGTTGCGCTTTACGGACAATTGTAAGACGTGTTGCTCTGGGCGAGAGGAGAAAATTGTAGAGGGCGCTAAGCGCCATGCTTTCTATATATGGTTGAGGGGAATAAAGCAATGGGCATTCGTTCGGTCATCATGGCTTGGAGTCACTTGTGTAGACGCGCCTAGCGTCTGTCAGCGACGGGTATCGTACATGGTGTCACAAGTGGCCGCCGTTCGCTCTCTGTAATGGCGGACAAGCCCGACGCTGCGTTTGCCGGGGTACCTGGACTCCAACAGCCACCGAACTTCGACTTCAACGGCCCAAGTGCGTGGTCCACCTGGATTGAGCAGTTCGAGGACTATGCCTATGCTACTGGAATGCACCGAGCTACCGACGAGGTTCGGGTACGAACGCTTCTTTACTGCATGGGTGTTCAAGCTCGACGCGTGCTAGCGTCTTTCAACTTGACGGCCGAAGAAGCTCTGTCGTACAGCGTTGTGAAAGGCAAGTTCACCTCGTATTTTGTTCACCCGCTAAACGAAGTTCACGAGAGTTATCGTTTTCACAAGCGGACGCAGCAAGCAGACGAAAGCGTCGATGCTTTTTTTTCTGCATTGCGAAACATGGTCAAAAGATGCAACTATGGCTCAGCGTCCGTCGAGGATAGGCTCGTTCGAGACCGATTTATCGTCGGCTTGTTCGACAGCAGGTTATCAGAACAACTCTGCCGCACCTCTGACTTGACGCTGGACGAAGCGCTCCTGCATGCACGGCTGCACGAAGGTGCCGAAGGAGAAAAACATGAACGCGCAAACCAGTTATCTGGACCAGTCGCCGTTGATGCAGCGAAGCACAAGCCAGTGAAAAGACAATCCCATAAGCGAACGTCAGCATCAAGAGAAACCCCTTTTTCCGACGCGACGCACGGATCGTGTCACTTCTGTGGACGTGAAAAGCATCAGCGGGAATTTTGTCCTGCTAAGAAAGCCGTTTGCAATTTTTGCAAAAAGAAAGGGCACTTTGAAGCAGTTTGCTTAGCCAAGCAGCGTTCGCACAGCCGACAGTCACATGCCATCGAGATGCATGCTGTCAAGACCAGTCGTGAAGCAAACGCCAAGTTCGTTTGGGTTCACGTGAACGGCGTCCCGCTCAAGTTCAAAGTCGACTCCGGAGCGGAAGTTACCGTCGTTCCAAGCACTTTTCCGGGAATACCGTCTCAACTCGAAAAACCGGAAGGTCATCTAACAGGTCCTGGAAATTATCCTTTAAATGTGTCGGGCCAATTCAAAGCTACGTTGGAGTGGAAGAGCCGCACCTGCGTACAGCCAGTGTATGTCATGCCTTCGCAGTGTACGCCTCTGCTAGGCTACCCTGCTGTCCTCGCATTGGGAGTTGTGAAATTCGTCGACGCCGCACAGCGACCTGAAAAGCCAGCCAGCTCTTCAAGCGACGCCACCCTTAGCCAGGATATCTTCGATGGACTTGGTACCGTAGGGGCGGAGTACACTATTAGGCTCAAGCCAAATGCCAAGGCATTTGCGCTCAGTGTACCTCGAAGAATTCCCATTCATCTGTACGACCAGGTGAAGCAAGAGCTAGACCAGATGGAAAAACAAGGCGTCATCAGGCGCATTACGAAGCCGACGCTGTGGTGTGCAGGTCTGGTCGCAGTACCGAAGGCATCAGGCGGCATCCGAATATGTGTGGACTTGACAAAGCTCAACAAGGAAGTTCTCCGTGAAAGGCACGTGCTTCCAACGGTCCAACGGGTTCTCGGGCAACTGGGCGACGCAAACGTGTTCTCTAAACTCGACGCGACAGCAGGATTTCACAAAGTGCGATTGTCCGAAGAATGCCAAGAGTACACCACATTCATCACGCCATTCGGACGCTACTGCTACTGTCGTCTACCTTTCGGCCTGACCTCGGCACCGGAGTATTTTCAGCGAGAAATGGCTCGCATTCTGGAAGGACAACCGAACGTCGTCAACATGATCGACGACATCCTGGTTTTTGGAGAAGACCGAGAAGAGCACGACAAGCGACTTGTGGAGGTTCTTGAACGTCTGAGGAGAGCCGGAATTAAACTCAACAAGTCGAAGTGCTGCTTCGGTCAAGACAAAGTAGAGTTTATGGGTGTGATCATTGATTCCAACGGTATCTCGCCGAGTCCCAGCAAGCTCAAAGCCCTACGCAACTTGGAGCCACCCAAGGACGTTGCTGGTGTTAGACGCTTCCTCGGCATGGTCAATCATATTGGTCGCTTCCTGCCCAACCTTTCGCAGGCAACCGCCCCTATTCGCGCCTTGCTAGGCGAGCAAAATGCATGGCAGTGGGGACCGCTTCAAGAGACCGCTTTTAATCGGGTCAAGGAGATGCTCACCTCTGACCTCTGCATCGTGAAGTATCATCCCGGTCGTAATACCATTGTCTCATGCGACGCGAGCTCATTTGGATTGGGAACTGTTCTTCTGCAAGAACAACCATCGGGGGAGCGACGCGCGGTAGAGTTTGCATCACGGTCGTTAACCGATGCAGAACAACGCTACAGCCAAACAGAAAAGGAAGCGTTGGCGGTAGCATGGGCAGTGCACCGTTTTAACCAGTACGTGCGGGGCCTCAACTTCACGGTGGAAACCGAACACCAGCCGCTGGTGACACTACTTGGAAACGCTGACTTGGACACGATGCCTCCACGTATTCAACGGTTCCGTATCAAACTTATGCGATACCAATTCAACGTGGTCTACGTTCCGGGCAAACAGCTAGCCACTGCGGATACTCTTTCAAGGGCTCCGGACGAGAAGCAGTCGATCAGTCTAGTGGATGTGGTAGAAGAGTTCGTGGAATTCCAAGTTGCAGCGATCACTGACACGAAGCTGGTTACTGCAGATGATGTCCGCAGGCACCAAGAACAGGATGGTGAATGCAACCAGCTCGTCAAGTACTGCACCCAGGGCTGGCCTCGTAGAGACAGGCTTCCGGAGCACATGAAGGAACCATCGAGGTGATCTCTCTTTGTGCAACGGCGTTCTGCTAAAAGGCAATCGCTTTGTCATCCCGACTTCGCTGCAAAAGGATACGCTCGAACTTATCCATGAAGGCCACCAGGGAATTAACCGATGCCGGCTGAGAGCACGGGATTCCGTGTGGTGGTACGGACTTTCACAGCAAATACAGGACAGAGTCAGTCGCTGCAGGCAGTGCGCAGCCACACGAGCGCAACGAAGTGAGCCATTGGTTGTGACGAAAACTCCAGCGCAACCATGGCAAGAAGTAGGAATTGACTTATTTAGTCACAGAGGACACAACTACCTACTAGTAGATGATTATCGTTCTCGCTACCCTGAGGTCATCTACATGCGAAGCACGAACTCTGAGGCGGTCATCAATGCCGTCAAAAGCACTTTCGCTCGTTTCGGCATCCCCGAAATTGTACGAAGCGACAATGGACCGCAGTTCGCTTCACATGCATTTGCAGCTTTTGCGAAGCATTATGGCTTCCAACACATCAGCTCAAGTCCCAACTACCCGCAGTCTAAAGGGCAAGTTGAAAGGATGGTGCGCACGGTCAAAGAATTGTTCGAGAAAGCAGAGGATCCTTTTCTGGCACTTCTGTCTTACAGAGACACTGCAGGCGTCACAGGGTTTAGCCCAGCGCAGCTACTGATGGGCCGCAGCCTACGAACCAGGCTTCCCAAGCCAGCGGATTGCCTGGAACCGAAGTGGCCTGCGCCTGACGTTGTCAAGTGCCAAGACGAGGAGGTAAGAAGGCGACAGAAGAAAGACTTTGATCGCCGTCGTGCTGCGACCGTCCTTCCTCCGCTGGAGCCAGGGGACACGGTGTGGGTTCGAGACATCAAGGAAACGGCGTGCGTTCTCAGCCCAGCCTCGAAGCCCCGCTCGTACGTCGTGGAAACACCAACCGCGGTGCTTGTGCGTAATAGGGTGCATCTAGTGCCCTATTCGGACCCAACCACGAGCCAACTCAACGAGCCAGCATCGAGGGAAAACAGCGAGGGGCACGAAGACCAAGCCACCGTTACAGACGCCACGGCAACAGCGACGCCACAAGTCTCCAATGAATGCGGAGTGCGAGTCACCAGATTTGGTCGCCGAGTTAAGACTCCGAAATGACTTGACTTGTGATGTGTCGTGTTTTGTTGTGTGCATATCTCGGGGGAGAGATGTAGAGGCCGCTACGCGCCATGCTTTCTATATATGGTTGAGGGGAATAAAGCAATGGGCATTCATTCGGTCATCATGGCTCGGAGTCACTTGTGTAGACGCGCCTACACTCTTAGCACGGTACCTTCTATGGTAACTTTTAATCAGAAGTACCCATTAAAATAAAGGTTACATCTGGAATGTTTTGATGTTTTCGTGAACGCTTGTCGAGTATATAGGTTACAAGGTCGAAAATGAGCGTGCCTAAAGGTATATGGAAGGCGAGGTGCTATGTAACCTTTATATAGTAACTTATAGGAGATGCAGAGCCCATAGAAGGAGACCTTTACGCAGTGCAGTGGGAGTTTACCGAGGGCGTCGACGTGATTATTCTGTACGCGCTCATGGCATTTGATGCGCATGTTCGATTAACTCGATGTGCATTATTCGGTGCCGCTATATCTAGCACTTCAGAACGTTTAGTACTCGCGCATTCATGCGCAGCTGCACTTGCAAGTTCAGCTGAACCCGTTTATTAGAGCGTCAGCGGATTAATGAGCAGCACATTTTAAAACCTCACACAAAACCGCCGTGTGAAAGAAAGACCGAGATTATATTGCTCGCCAAAGTCCAGTGGCGGAATACGACAGGAAGCCCCGCGCTCCTGTGGGCATTTTAGTCACCATGGTGGGAAGATCGACTTGGAGCATCGGTAGTGGTATTTCAACAAACAGAAGCTCGTAGATTTGTATAAATGTTTTGAAATTATGATCTTTTTTATTCGGGAGCTTACCCTGGCATCAAAAAATAAGGGGCGTATTTACCTCTACAGTCACCAATGTACAGAGCAAAAAAGCGCGTGAAGGACGGGCCGCAGGAACGTTCTGCCCGAGAGGCCCACGTGTGCCAGCTGCGCATCTTGGTTACCATGCGGATCAACCACATTACCGAACGCTCTGGAGGTGGGATCATTGCACCGGCCACTCCAGGACTTTATCCAGGAGAGTTAGATCCGGCACTTTCATTTTTCAATCTAAGCTGCGCCATGAAATATACTGTCGGTAAGAAAAGAAGCTGTCGCTAATATACTGTCGCTAATAAAAGAATAAATAAGAGAAAACTCAACGCTAAACTCTTTCACTTGCCTAACATCGATGCCAGCATTGTAGGCAGTAGAAAACTTAAGTATGGTGAAAGAAAGATGGGCGGAGTGAACCACCGAGGAAGTCAAACTGTGCGGGTGGGTGATGTCTGTGCCCCGTTGAATGGCATATTACGCTTCCTTGACGTGCAATAAAAACGTTTTGCGTGATTAATGCACTGGCGTGAAATTGAAGGACGGATGTATTACCGTTTGACTGCAGTTAATGCTTTTATTTAGCTAAACACTGCGTCAAGCCGCTCACAAGAGCGCCGCTGCATACATTTCAATGCGCGCCGGCGAACGCCTACCACACTTACGCGGTGATAGCGCTACATGTGCCGTGATACCCACATGTCGATCTCGAGGCCAGTAGCGAATCCGAGCAGCGACATTGAACTTGAAACTCATGGCGCAGCTCGCTAGACGCTCTGTCATGCACGCAACAGCGAGCAACGCCCGCTCTAGTGTCTACTGAGGGAGCATAGAAGGCGTGGAGCGTAGAAGTAGAAAAAGAAAAACAAAAGCCAAACATGGTAGTTGCGACCGGGCTTCTGCGTAATCAAAAGGCTGTTCGCTTTCCTCCTTAGTCCAGTCGCGGTTATTCGCGTTGCATGGTGGGAAATGTCCAAGCGAAGGCGGAAAGCGCCCGCCGTCCGAGGGCTTTCGCGGCATTCGGTCGTTGCCGTTTCGAGGCCGTATGCTCGTGTCCGACCTTTTGACACACTGTCTGCATCCTCCACGTTCTGTGATTGTTCCAGCGCGGTTAAGTGTACGGTAAAGCTGCGGGTGAACCACGGCATAGCAATGCCGTTGTGTAACAGGGATTATTCGGCGTTGTACGCGGCCGCTGCGATGAGCATGGCTGCGACTGACGACCGTACACAATACTACGCATTTCCGAAAGTGACAGCCGGGTAAGGTGCGACTGTTGCGATATGTCCCCAGCGCACACGGCAGGATATCCGAACTTGGTAAGTAAAACGTGCTGTATCTATTCTTGTGGTAAAGCGCATGAATAATATATTTTCTTGAATACCTGACAGTGCATGCTTGCAACGCTGCGCTCGCGAGTTTTTGAACAAGTTCGTGTTGGTATCTGATTTTCTGCGTTTTTCGTTTAGTATTTGTGCTAAGCAGTACGTTTTCATTTTGTGCGAGCACGTGAGACAATTCTCATATGTCCTAGGAGCTCTTACAGTAGTACATATGACCGGGCCAATTGTTCTTCCATTACGCAAGTTCAAGCGAAATGGAAAAAGAAAACGTCGCCCTTTGTCTTACTTCTTGTGTTGGCTGTCTGGATATTAAATTGAGAACATTTCAATTTTCGGAAGGCTTATTGCGGATTTTATGCCTGGCCAATCTTACTACACGATGCCTTGGTTAACATTGTTTTCAGCAGCGCTATTACTGCATTGCAAATAGTAATGTTGGTATTCTGTTACGTTTTATTTCAGAAAAAAAGAAACGGATGCAGCCGTGGTTACTGCGTAAACCACTATGCTAGGTTCTGTGTTTGAGGCTTTTGCAGTGTCGAATGCAGATCAGGAAGCTCGTTCAACCGATCTATCTTCGGTGCCGCATGGTCAGTATAACGCGGAGCGTTAGCCATGAACTTACCGTTCTAGCCTATAAGAGCCTCCTTTATTTTATACCTCTTCTATTTTTTTTTTTTTTCTGCAGGGAGCGCGCCTCCAGCACTTGTGTCGACAGAATAAACACTGAGCTTTACGCCGGCACAAGATTCCCAGTCTGGTTGCTCCAAGGGTACATATTAGGCGGTGCAGGCAGAGGCGTTTGATCCTGATGGGGTGCTCGTATTCATTTTTTTTTTTAGATTCCGCGCCCTGTCGCGATGTAGAAAGATCTCAGCGCGACAGCCCTGAGGTCGTCACGGTCACAGGGATGACTGAAACGCATTCATGCCAAGGTATGCATTGTGAAGCGGGTTTGACTACTGGTAGGGGCGCAGCGAGTGTTTTATTAAAAAAGTGTGTGTGTGTGTGTGTGTGTGTGTGTGTGTGTGTGTGTGTGTGTGTGTGTGTGTGTGTGTGTGTGTGTGTGTGTGTGTGTGTGAAAGAGCGAGGTTTGTATGCTCGTGCGTGTACATACATGCGTACAAAAACGGCAAACAACTCCTTGCAAGGCGCTCGCACTTGTGAATCCCTGCTGTTTTCTTGTCGATGGCGTTATCGCTAGTGCCGGTGAGCGTCGTCAGTCGGCCTGACCCCTTGTTACCTTTCTAACGTAGTCGCACTTGCGTCTTAATTACCGGCCTTGCAAGACGCAGAGGTTGCCGAAATTTTTAGGTGCGCTGTAATGCAAAACTGAACATGTGTTTTTTTTTTTTCACTAACCAATGCGGCGATAACTGTAGGGAGGTAAACTTTGAGAAGGAGGAAAGAGAGAACCCCAAATGATCACGTTCAATTTCAGAACTCCACAGCCTCGTTAGAAACCTGCCTTTATTGTGATTTACAATTAATTGGGAGGTGATCATGAGCGCACACAGCTGACGAGTGAATGCTACACGAAGCCTGCTCATGCGCAAGCGTCGCTCCACCTATATTTATAAGTGAAATCACACTTATATGAGTAAACCGCGGGTTTAACCAGATTCCGGTATTAGTTAGGGGGGCGGAAGGGGAGGCCGGCGGCGCGGACTGCATACGAAGTTATTGGTTGGCTTGTCAGTATCGTGGGGATCGGTGGGAAGGGGAGGGCGGATAATACGAATTTGGTTGGCTTATAAGTGTGTGCATAGAGGTAGGGGAGGGGGGGGGGGTGGTGTGGAGAAGTGGTTACGACGTTATTTGCACCGAAGCCGCACAGATAAGCTAGCCGCAGTTTGTCAGGCGTGACATAGCGTTACGTGATGTTGGCGGAAACATATAACGTGGTATTTCCTTACATTATTTTGACGGGAAATGTCACGTGACTTTGCGTTACGTGATTTGGGCAAGCACATGTCACGTGATATTGTTATTTTGGAGGAACATGTCACGTGGCATTGCGTCACGTGATTTGGGGAAACATGTCACGTGACATTGCATTGCTTTATTTCTGCAGAAACGTCACGTGCCATTGCGTTACGTGACGTTGGCGCGACATTGCCTTACTTCGTTTTGTCGGCGACATATCACGTGGCATTGCCTTACGTGATTTTGGGTGATCATATGGCATGTTCCTGCCAAGCCAGTTAGAACATAGACACGTGATTCAAATCATGTAATGACATCACAGCTTCTAACATGTTCCCACTGAAACCATGCAGCATCTAGCCACGTGACAATCCACTTAGTTGAGCTTGTAGAAGCCATAAGCTAGGTTGGCGACAAGCTCTGCTTTTTGTCCAGCCTTGCACCGCTAGTTCAACCTGCCCGCATTTTTTAAATGAATGTTCTCATGCTGTCAGTTTGCATTGTGCTGAACATATGAAATATTTGATATGTTATAGCTAATATAAACTCCAACTTTTTTTCATAGGTTCCACTACCCACTTGTCAAGATTGCAGCTTCTCACATCCATACATGCAGCGAGCATGCATGCATCTATGCTGGTAGCAAAGAAGAAATAATCTGGGTATCAAGCGGTAAAGTGGAGAAAGCTTTGTTTTTTTGTTTGTTGACCTCTTCCATCCAAAACTTGGATTATCCATAAGCATTTGCACCGTGCCTTGCACTGCTGCTGAAAGTAGTGCTTCCCAACAATTTCGTGCCTAGAGGGCTGATAAACAACAGATTGAAGTCTCTCTTTGCTGTTATGAAGAAAAATGTTATCTGATGGGAAGTCAGTAGCCATTTTTTTCTTTTGCATTATTACACGTTTACTGCATGACAGCATACAGCTGAGCGCCCATATTACATTCTTGTGCTGGGTTTTGTGTGGGATTTATTTGTTCAAGTGTTTTTAATAAGAACACTAACATTTCAAGGCACCTTTAAAGATTGTATTCCTGCAATGGGGCCACAATAAAGAGAGATGCATCTTTAATTGCTTCGAGCGTTAACTAGTCAGGCTTCTTTGAGGTGTGTATTACTTAAAAGATTAAGCATTTTTTAAAGAAATGCTTTTTCCAAGTACTGAAGCACAGTGTTTTGGTGCAGTACTATGTTCAACATAAATGCTGCATTTGTAGTTGTTTGAATGTACACCTCGAATTGTTGCTTTGAATTGAGTGTTTGCTTGTGTGCACTTCCTCAACTGGTGACATAAACACGTAGTGTCTACGTCTCTATACACTCTCTTACTCAAGTAGAGCCTCAACAACTTTTTGAAGTTTCTTTTTGTCAAACTGTAGGTTTCCTATTGTTATTAACTTAAAAGCACTGTTCATATATACGTCTATCAGGAAATCTTTTGTTAGATAATGCTTATGATATAAAAGTTTTACTCAGAACCTTTTCCTTCATGATATTGCTCTGGAAGTGTCCTTAGAGCCATAGTGTTAAGCCGCAGGTACTGCCAGAAAAAACTGAAGGCACAGCGAGGAACAAGAAAATGAAGGACAAGACGTGTACGAACTTTCAAATGATCTATGGGGAAAATTTTACATAGGATGGAACTTTAATGGCAGTGTACTTCGGAGTGTATTTTGGAAACTACCTTCCTCGGCAAACTGATGGAGGCTTTGTACATAAAGAAGAAAGGTGTACAGTGCGTCAGTGAGGTGTCCTTGTCTCTTTGCTGCAGTGAAACAGCCTTTAGACAGTACTTGATAAAAAGTGCCTTATATTCATACTGTTACATGGCGACTAAATGTGAATGAAGCATCTGCCTGAAGTTTCCCTCTATGTAAATTTTTTCCCCATATATATGAACTGAAATTTGGCCTTGTATTGTCCTTCACATTGGAATTTCTTGTTGTGGCATCATTCTTTCTGTCAGCACCATGTGCCAACTAGTCTAGGAGAGTCTTAGTTAAGCTACTGAGGATGTGGAAAGGTTTTCATGTAGCCTTAAAGCAATAATTATTGCAGTGCTTGTATTATCTTGTTCACTTTCCCACTCCCATCCAGTTTTGTAAACGCAGTGTACACATGCACATGAAAATAAGGTGTTGGCTCATCTATGGTTGAGTGAACATGTGATGTGGTGCAAGTGGTGCCACTTTCGGGCTACTGAAGGTCCAGATTATGTACTGGTAAAAAATGTACGCATATCTGCTCCCAATACTCATTTTCTACATTCTTTTCACTTGTGTAGCGCACAAAATAACACAGACGAAAAGGACGGACGTGTTCAAGTATAGGATCAAAAATTGCTTTTTATGCAGTGGTGAATTTATTTACTTGTTTGTTTGTTTGCTCAATTGATTGTTTAGTGATACAAGGTTGTCGATGTGCTAGGGGCAAAAAGTGATGTTTATTATCAATTTGAACCGGTGCACAATTATCCACGGTGCCACTTGTTTCTTAAGTGTTGCATATATGGTCACAACCGCGTGTTTTAGGCTGTTGAGTTTGGTATGTCATATAGGGCTGCCTTTGTAGTTAGCTGTAAAGCTATGCAGAATGTGCAAAGCTTTTTCCTGAAGTGCCCAAGGTTCAGCTGAACATAACCGTCCTTTTCATTTGACTTTGCTTGTAATACATACATAAGCTTTTCATTGTGTTATAGCTGTTTACATTTTATGCAGACTGTATTTAAAGTGTTTGTAAGCTCATGTATGGCTCAGAGACAGTGCCATACTTGACTTGGTATAAGTGATACCACTCCTCAAAGTTTTCCTCAATGTACATGCATGGCATCAAGGCATGCTTAAGTTATTCGGCTTTAATTTATATTTCAAATAAAATGTTTATTTGAATGCCTTTACTTTATCTGCGAAGTGTCAATATCTATTTGCATTATTTGTAAAGCCGAGTGTTGTGGCACATGCACAGCCTACTCAGCCCTTCATATTGTTGTGAAATGTAATATTGTGGAAAGTGCATGTTGAAATGCATAGTAGGTTAAATGATCAAAAGCACTAGAGCACGTATGAGTAAACACTAGAAATTGTATTTGTCATTTGTCATTTGCTTTAACCGTTTGCTGGCTAAAGAGCAGAGAGTGTAAACAAACAATATTTCATAGTTTACTACATCACTAATTTGCTAGGCCAATATGAAAAAGAAAGAGGTAAACAGGCTAAAATTGCTCTTAAGCAAAATTATGGGAAATGCGTAGCTTTTTAGTCAAACAATTTCCTGGGGGAATCTGCTTTTGTGTACACTTCTGTGTTGCAGTATTGCTTGACTCAAAAGAAGCCGACAAGGATTTTTAACCTCATGATGCCGGCGCGGCGGTATCCCTGTTGTCAACGCACGTAACGTGCGCTGTGTAGTAACGCTGCAGAAAGAAGCACGAAGGAAAGACGAGGCGCGCACTGAACGAAAGGCGAAAGAAAGTGAGCCGCATTGACGTTGCTAGGCGACACCTGCTTGGTGGGAGCAGGTGGGGAGCGAACGCCTCTCAGAACGAAGAGCGAAAGAAAGAAGAGGCACGCACTCGGCAAGCGACATATTGGCTGCATAATATCGCCTTCGTGCCGCTTTATGTAGACAGTATACGTGTGCACAGTACTATGTAACCTCTATTCTTTAGGAAGACGCCCAGTATTGTAAGCAGATGCTAAAGGTTATTTATGTAACGTGCATGGTAAAGGGCGAGTTTGTATACCTATATTAAAAGTTAATTTTACATAGGTTACATGGTAACTTATAGATTATAGGTACACAAAAATGTGAAAATATGCCCCTTTAGTAAAAGTTACCGTGCTAAGAGTGTAGCGTCTGTCAGCGACGGGTATCGTACTAAAATGACCGCGAGAAAGGGAGAGAGAGAGAAAAGAAGAGACAGAGAGACGAAAAGAAAGAAACGCACGTATCTGGTTGCGCAGGAGGAAAAGGAGCGAGACCTGCGCGGAACCGCAGGACACTGGCAACGTACGCTCGAGGACCGATGTTCTTAGAGGCCATTTTAAACGCTTGAGGAAACTAGTGCAACTAGAGGTGGTAGGTATCCGCAGCGCCACAAATCTTAGCATTTCGCCAAGTAGAGAAGTACCCACTACGCCATAATTATTGCGGTATTGTATTGTGCAGATCTCTTAACTGCACATCTTAGAGAGTCTCTTGGCGTCGTTTTCCCTAGAAAGATCCTAACTCTCGGCCCGGCGTCGACGGCGAGCTGCGGTTTGGGCTTCTCTCTGCACAGCTGTCTGTTGTGCCCGCGCGCGCAGCTCTGAGATTCGCTTCTTCAGCAGCAGTCCGCTCCTTACGAGGAGGCGCCACCAGGAATATCGAAGAGCCAAGTTGCTGTCCCGGCTGCGCACGTCGCCTGCCGCGTGTCGCATGGCACGATACGACAATATAAAGGTCAGCGGTTCGTAATATTGTTGTTGTTGTTGTTGCCCTCAATTGTGGCACATACCCACCCTGGGGGCTTGGCCAAGATGTGAGAAGTTGAAAGAGAATAGTCATACGTAGTGGGAAATGCCAATCAGAATCGAATAATCAGCATGGAATTAACGGTGAAGAGTCAGGACGGTAAAGTTGAAGAAGATTTTTTATAATGATGATGTAGATGATGCCTCTCTAATGAGTGCGGAGCTACGAAGCATGCACCCCTGTGTCCTTCGAAACTATTCCTAAAACTCGTTGTCCGCCGCGGTGGTGTAGTGGTTACGGTACTCGGCTGTCACCCAAAATACGCGGGTTCGATCCCGGCCGCGGCGGTCGCATTTTCGATGGAGGCGAAAATGCCAGAGGCCCGTGTACTATGCGTTGTGAGTGCACGTTAAAGAACCCCAGGTGGTATAAATTTCCGGAGCCCTCCACTACGGTCTTTCTCTCCTCTATCTCTTTCACTTCCTTTCCCCCATCCACACGGACGCTTAGCCGTACTCCCTACATGGGCTGCAGAAATTAGCGTCCTTTCCTAACCGAACCACAATCATCATCATCATCCTCAAACTCGTTATGCAATCCACTTTCCGCGATGTATAGTGGCGTATTATTATTCTGCAACGTAACATTAAATTGGTAACGCGATTCCTCGGCAGACGTTACACTTGTTTAGGTATTTTAGCGATGAGTTTTAAGCGCAGGCGTAGCTCAGTGGTAGAATGCTCGACTGCCACGCAGAGAGTGTGGGTTCGTATCTACGCAGAGGACGACTTGGAATACTCCTCGGCCCTGGTTATGTTTTCTAAGATTTTCGCGATAGTGGTTATGGACACCGGCAGCGGCGGCGGACAACTACGGCGCAATAACGACCCTTGTTGTTATCTCATAACAGCCTACGCTGTAAAACGGACCCGCACTTTCCCTCGACTCGCTACCCAAATCATTGGCCTCAGCGCACTGCTGCATTGTAATGATACTGATAAAGCTAGTGCTACATTATAGTGGTATCATAACATCTCGATAGTGATGTAACACGATTGCAATATAGTGCACGAACAATACGAAGAAACTGGTGGCAAGATGCTGCCAACAGCTCAGCTGTTTGTTTAGTCTGCGCGACGATAGGTCTATCAAGCTGCTTCAATTTTTTTTTGCTAGCGCCAGTACATGGATCCCGTCATATGGACGGGACCTGGTTATTCAACCCATTTTTTAACCCATTTGGATTATGAAAATGGGTTCGTTAAACCAGTTGGGTTGAAGTTGTGAAACATAAAATTACTACACATTTTCACCTGATCAGCAAACCTGCTAAATGCACCTTTTCTCCCCCTACTTCATCGGCTCAGTATCCGGTGGCTGGCCGTCACTGAACAGGCGTGTGTACCGAAGTGTCCTCTCGCTGAGAAGTGTTAACAGATAAAGGAATGATAAAAAGGCGGTAGGGTCGCACTGTGCGACAACCTGGTTAACTCACACTTATTCGTTCACAAAAACTGTAATATACTTCTCCGTGTACTGGAACGGCTCGTCCTGTTTTGTGCGTGCCTTCAGCATTTTCGCAGAAACCACTTCATATACGCGTATACAGTGTTATGAATACTTCCACACCTGGTCTTGACATTGAAGGACGCGGCAGAACTAAAGACGATGTGAGGAGAAATGTTTATTAGGCGAACCTACGTCCAGAAAAACAAAGCAAATCACACTACAAAGTGATAGCGGCGTGAACAGTCGTCGGTCGACGGAAAGACTGACTAGCGGCGAAATGTGTCAGCTTTTATAAGCACGCGATAGCTCGTCCTGGTATTATCGTTGAGATTCTAGAAGACACTCAGCTGTGCATGGCGGGCATGCACAGTTTCTAGAATAGTCGACACGGTCCTGAAGCGACATGCAGGATAAGCGCGGCCTGCACTGCGCGTCACAGCAAAGTGCTAACGGCGCTCCACGTAAGGGGACGGAAAAAGAGCAAGCGCGTCAAGATATCAAAGTGAATTTAACAGTTCGGGCGAAGTACTTACATATTTAATTATCGACGACAGAGCCTCTCGTTTAGCTCAAGGGCCTACTGTTCACCTCAGACATCCCAGTTGAAAATACGCCCAAGGTCTGTCACCAGTGTTCCACCAAAACAATCTTCACAATGGTGGTTATTGTGCTGGTCATACTGTTTGCACGGTGAACGATGTGCGAATCACTAAGTGTTCTACTTGGCTGAACCTGTCCCCACTCTCATCCAGCTGCGTCCACGTTGCCACTATCATGGGTATGGATTGAACGAGGCACACATCTCCCACCCTACAGGCACCAAGACCGTCACTACCAATGCAATGACGCTTTCGGTCGAATATGGTGATGGGCGACAGAAGCAATTTCAATAGGGATTGCGCATGACAAAGAAGCACATTCTTTAACCTGTGCGATGCTGACAGTTAGCACATTCCGGTAACGAAATACGCGTTCCAAGAGGAAGCCAACAGCGCCACATAAGAATCTGATTGCTGCGCCTCGTTAGATTACGGTGACAGTGTGGGTTGATCGTATGATCCAATGACCTTGCAGTGCGAGCTTATCATGGATCTTGGCTATTCCTGTGAGACGAGCCAGACCACAACTGAGGATGGATTTGTGATTGAAGTGGACAGAGTCGGTTTGGGCAGAACAGGGAATGAAAGAACAACGACAGAGGGTGGTGCACGTCGCAGGCCTGTCCTGATCATAACCGGAATTTTGGTAGACTCGTGCACATTTTTCTTGTCCTACTCGCCACAAAGCGCAGGTGAGTGAACATTTCACGCAAAACTACACTCGCATCAAGCACATCAACACGTCAAACAATAAGTATTTCTTCGAGGAATAAGTTTTTTCCTGGATACTTTTCCGACCCCTACATGTCGGGTTGTAGAAAAGGAGTTCCGATTTTTCCGGTGAGCATTGTAATCCTGTATGGGTGGCATATTCTTCTACAATATTCACTGCGGTTTGTAAAGTTTCCTCTATGTATCCGTCACTTCCTTCTGCTATCCATAAAGTGATGTCATCTGCATAGAGGCTATGGTGGAGTCCTGGAATTGCCTTCAGTCTGGTAGGGAGACCTATCATGGCCACGTTAAAAAGAAAGGGGGATAGGACTGAGCCTTGCGGCGTTCCTCTGCTGCCCAGACTGAACTCTGGGGATTCTGCTGCGCCTAGTATTATTCTTGCAGTCCGGTCAGTTAGAAAGTCTTTTATATAATCATATACTCTTTTTCCTACCCCTAACGCTTGAAGATTGGCAAGTATAGCTTTATGTGATGTATTATCGAAGGCCTTTTTAAGGTCTAAGCCAACTATGACCTTTGTATCTTGTGTATTGAGACCCGAATCAATTATTTGATGTTTGATCTTAAGCATAATGTCCTGTGTGGACAGTTTTTCCCTGAAGCCTACCATCGTATGAGGAAAGAGCTCATTGTCTTCCATATAATTTGTCAGGCGAGTGAGGATGACATGCTCTAATAACTTTCCTATACAGGATGTCAGGGAAATAGGCCTAAGGTTATCAAGATCTAATTTCTTGCCTGGCTTGGGAATCATTATGATTGTTGCCGTTTTCCAAAACCTAACATTAAAGTCTTTGTTGGAAAAACGCAAATACCTACGGTCGAAAGCATAAGAATTCTGGGACTCCGAATCAGCTCTAACGGGCATAACGGAGAGGCGATTAGATTACTTGAAACCAGTGCGCAGCAAATTATGCGTCTACTCAAACGAATTGCAAACCGGCACTATGGTATGAAGGAAAATAATATGATAAGACTGGTACAGGCTTTTGTCATCAGTCGTATTGTATATGTGATTCCGTACCTTAGACTGCAAGTGGCCGAGAGAGAAAGGATTGACAGAATCATTAGACGAGTTTTCAAACAAGCGATCGGACTTCCGATAACTACCCCAAATGAGAAATTACTTGAATTAGGGCTTCACAACACATCAGAAGAGCTTATAGAAGCTCAGAGAATTGCGCAATATGAACGACTAACGCTTAGTAAAACAGGCAGAACCATACTAGAGGAACTGGGTATAAACTACGCAAATCAATTTGGCGCCAAAAAGGATGTCCCGTATGAGATCAGGAAATGTTTAGTAATCTTACCGATACCAAAAAACATGCACCCCGACCATCATCAGGCAAGGAGAGCTGAAAGAGCGAAAAATATACATAACAACGTAAAAGATTTACCGGAAACAACATACGTAGACGCGGCCAAATACAAAGGCAATGACAACATGACTATAGCAGTAGTGGACTACAAAGGAAATCATAAGGTCAGCGGCTCGGTGAGAACGAGCTTTGCAGAAGAGGCGGAAGAAGCAGCTATTGCACTGGCCATAGCATCCACCTCGACTTCACTAATCGTTAGCGACTCGCAGACGGCTGTGAGAAACTTTGCACGAGGGCGAATATCCCAAATAGCTTTAAGAATATTGGCTGGACACAAAGACCAGCGAACAATAGATATAGTCTGGGCACCCGCTCACTCCTCCTTACCCGGCAATGAGGCTGCACACCAGACAGCTCGAGGACTCACAGACCGAGCCTCTGGATTGCCCTGGTCGAGCTGGGAGGACGATGAGCGATTTGAGCGGATGACCACTTACAGAGATATTACGCAGTATTACAGGCTAAGCAGGAAAATTTATCCTCCCGCACACTCGTCATTGAACAAAGGACAGGCGGTGGCGTGGCGCCTACTTCAGACTCATATGTTCCCTAGTCCGGTAACAATGAACCGCTGCGTGCCGGAACTTCATTCGGACAAGTGTAAATTTTGTAATAACAGGGCGGACTTGAGCCACATTCTATGGGCATGCCCGCAGGCCCCCATGAGAGGCGAATTCCCAGACGGGAGGGGATGGAATACCGCGCTCCTCAGCTCTGACTCGCAATTACAAGCCCGCTTAATACGGCAGGCCGAAGACGCCGCCAAGGCCCACGGGATCATGGCCGTCGTCTAGGTTGGGTCCTTCCCCCCGCGCTTGAAAGGGGAGGAGGATTTTTCTGCTAATTAAATAAAGTTTGTTCATCATCATCGAGGAATAAGTATTACACGTAGATGTACCAAAACCAGCACGTTCCCGAACCCTGTTTAATAATAATGCATGTGGTACTCCCTTTTCGTACCACCATAGCTTTTGGCTTTGCCACTGCAGTGAGGTCTTATAGCGATCTTGAATAGACGGGATAAGCTAAAAGAAAAATTCCTGTCGTCATTGCCATTGTCATGCGCATACTAGACAGAAGCAGCAGTTTAGAGACGAATGCGCGCTGGGGATTGCCTGTTCGACTTCTGCCAGTATTCCCAGTTGTTATTTGCAGTTGTCCATTGGCTAACCTGTATACTGAAGTCATTGCTTTTTGTAGAGCCGATATATTAGGATTCTTGCTGCTTCTAGGGCATTCATAGTGTTAGTCGCGGCAGTATGCAGTATCCGACTACGCTGTCGCTATGGTAACAGTGGGTTCAGTGCGCCGGTGCAAAGGAATGAAGAAATCGCGTGGCATAGAAATCGCATGGCATACGGGATCATACTAAAGCGTACGTCTCCTGTCATTAGCGGAGTGAAAGTGCCGATACCCCTGCTCGAGGCAGAGGCGTTAGTTGAAAGTTTCCTAGAGGCGGCGGCCGCCCATCTAGCACACAAGAGATTTATGATGCCTTCGAAACGGATATCCGAGACATTAAGGACTTCGCAGAAACTGCACGTGTAAGAAGCGTTAGTCCGGAATGCATCGTATATCTCGTCTAATGTCCGGCTTGTAGACGTTTCCTTAGCATCTTCGAAACGTCATCAAAAAGCTGGTCTTTTCGACGGTTTAGAGACGATTCCAATAATCCTATTTCACAGGTTTTCTGAATCAGTTTTACGACTTACCAAAGACGTCATCATAAGCTGTTCCTGAAATGTTAGCTGTAACCTGAAAAAGACGCAGGAATCGCTCTCGGAAACGCGGTGCGTCCACCAAAATTTTGATCTGGTTACCACCCTGAGAATATACAAATGAAGATCTGACGTTACAGCTAACGCCGTACGGGTCCAAATAACCCGAAGACATATTTTGCACCCCTAAGGCTCTGTGGTTCTGAAGGTGTCAACGGGATCATAATTTTAGGTGGCACCCCCGATACGCGGACGCCATCCTAACCTTATGGCAGTAGTTGCGACATGCTAGGTTACCAGCTGCACCATAACCTTTTCGGTGCCGCGGAGTGGGGGGTAGTGCCAGCTGAACACTCTCGTAGTTACGTCCTATGAAGAAGTCCTGACGTCGCACTTGCCTGGAACATTTGTCTTTCTGGTGGTTAAAAGCATCTGCATTGAGTGCAACAGAGCAATAATAGCGTAGTAAAGTAGACACAGAGTTTTCTGCAAAGGCTTCAGTAGTCTTAGTATTTATGTCACAATTAGTCGTCATGCACACAAAAATTAATCCAGCATGTATTTTGTACAGTATGAACCAAATCTACCAAAAATGATAATGACTTATCTTTCTACAGTGAAGGATAGACAGTTTCTTGGCAAGCGGCCTGACAAGGCGGCCACTGTGCCAATGATCAATCAGGAAGTCGAAACACTGCTACATTTCATTGAGAAACTAACTTGTCCAAGTTTAAAATAAAAAATAAAATTAGATGTGCGAGAAAAACCAAAAATATTCAAGAGGAACTGCAGAAGAAATATTTAAAATATATTTGGAGCTTATAAACGACAAGAGGCTTACAGAAAGAGCACTAGCAGTCATACAATATTCAACAGCTAAAACGACCATGCGCTTTTCAGCATGAGAGCAGCGCATCCGGTGATATGAGCACAGACAAAACAATTGAAGACTACCTGATAGTCGTTTTCGATTATCGTATGCAGTATTTTGAGCACATGAAATCATTGAATGTAAACAAAATGTTTCAAATATGAGTCAGATATGACAGAAAATTTGCCTAGGATATCAGCCGATGTAATGAAGCAAGCTTTAAAAGAGAACCAAAAGCACCAATTAAGTGTCACTGAATAGTCATTGAAGTGACCTTTAAAAAAAGTAACGCATGAAATATGAAAAAAATCTGAATAATGAGCAACATCACAATGCAGTGAGCAACATTACATCGAAGCAAGCTCAGTTTCATAATGAAGCTAGATACTCACGTACTTGAAGACTAACACAAGGAGACAGTGTTGGGGCGAAGAAAAAGAAAAAAAAAGGAAGTGATATTCTCACTTACATATAAAAATACAAATATGGCTCTCTACAAAGCACTGTATTACGCACTTCTATGCAAATCTGACATGAATGGCGATCAGACTGGCAAGCATCATTTAGAAGCTAAAATAAAAAAACGAAAGATTTTGGCGCAGCGCATGGAGCTACCCCTAAAACCCTTCAAATAAACAGCAGGTGTGCATGTGCAGGATCAAGCTGAGAGTCTCCGAATTTTGACCTTGTTTCGCGTTAAAAAAAAACTGTTACCTTATACCATGTCATTAAACAAAACACTTCGAATGGGCAGCTCCTTTGAGCATCCAACGTCTACCAAACGCGCAAGTGGCTCAAGTTCACAGTCATTAAAACCGAGTTGTAGTGTCCAGGCTTAGTGCAGCTGATGATTTTGAAATGCATCTCCATCATAGACATTACCCCCTTTATAGGAAGATATCATAATATCCTGCAACGTGCTATAGAAACATTAAAAATGAATTCTCTTCGAGAGCCTGCTGCCTCTGAACCGCTGCCTGCGCTATGTATATTGTTGCGCGTATGCGCGAAGAGGAGGACGATTGATGGTCGTGCATGTGCAGCGGTAGTGAAAGGAAGAGGAGGACGACGTTAGCGTCAACTACCAGCTGGCCGCTGTTGATCTCGCTTTCGCTACCTGATTAAAAGGACCCCTTCATTGCTCACAGCGTCGAGTGGCCCCGTTCACTCGTAACAATATATACATAAATTTAATGAACCAACAAATTATGAAGTCTATGAAGCATAGGGAAAGTTATTGAGGTTTTTCATTGTAGTATTATAATTGTGTAGTAAGTGAAAGGCATTAAAGTGAACGAAAAGACAAACCTCCCTTCGTTGGGAACCGAAGCAACAACCTTCGGATAACGCGGCCGATGATCTACCGCTGAGCCACGAAGGCGGTCTTCCCCTCCCCCCCCCTTCCGTGTATTTGGGTATTATATATTCACATACAATTTAACACTCCCAGGATTGTTTTTACACAAAGCTATGTACATATATACGAAGATCAGCCAGTTCCGCCGAAGCTTGGACACTGGTGTAAGGTACCCAGCGAAGCAAAGGAAGAGAAGAAACAAGTGAGAATAGAACAGCCGGCCTGCAGCAAAAGCGCTGTGTCTATGTCTCTCTCGTTTACAGTGGTGTTCGGGCCGTCTTCGCAGGAAACGATGCACTTGCTGATGCTACCACCGCCGCAGTATTATGCCACTGGTGAACGTCATTCTACACGTTACTCATTCGTTGTTTATTTTGGATGCATTCCCTTAGTAAGCTTTTAGAAATCCAGTGACGCACTTTGAGGGTAAGAATATTGTAGGAGGCGTGCTTACGTGCTCACTGAGTATGAAAGGCACCCTGCAACACTTTTTGAACAGACTGAGCAAATGGTGCGAATCAGTCGTTGAGGCCTCTGTGAAAGTGTGCGCCAAATATTATTGTGGTGCAAGCAGCACTGTATTTGCTGTTTCGTTTTAAATGCCCCAAGAAATTGCCTGCTCTTCCTTCAACAAGTAACATCACTGGCCAACCGACCGACTACGTCGCCTCGCTCACCTCGACCTTCTCGAAGGCAGCTATACAGATTGTCTGTATTTTTTTAATGCAAAATGAACAAACAATGCATTGCAGACTAGCTTTCCCTGAATTTAAGTTCAACCAGTGTTATATCTGCCTCGGGCAAAGTAGTGGGCGGCCTAGAGACATTTGTTGGAAAGAAGAGCAGCGGAATTACAGCTGTGTTTGAAAACAAATACGAAATTACCTGGTGCACGCAGCTCAATAATATTTCGCTCACGCGTTCACAATAACTTCCACGACTGTTCGGCGTCGTTTGTTATTGTGATTCCTAATGTTGCAGGGCTCCGCTAGTAATTGGGACCTCGCGTAATCGACGGGCCCGCTATACAAAGACTGTGCACCGCAACTGCGCATAGCGTCAACAAATTTTCGCTGTGGCTTCGATTTCGCCTGCACAAACTGCCTTCTATGGCCAGCTAACAGTGAAGTTAGTACAATGCAAAGAAATATGGCTCAATTGGGGCAGCGAGCATGTAGTGGGGTACCAGGAAAGTGTAAAACGTTCCGCAGAGAACTGTTTAATAGTACCGTGACTTTCATTTGACGATAAAGCGTAGCTTAAAAAAAAGCAGTAGTCATATATACACACACACCACACACAATCACACACACTCACACACACACTGGAGGTGCCTGATTGGGCACGGCAGGTATAGGCATGCACCGCTAGATCCTGGCAACGGACAAGCTGGCGGCGACCGTAATACGTAATGAAAAAAATGAACAGAACACATTCAAATGTGCATGTGTAGGTTCTCGTAACACACCGCTCATCCATGGCCCGATGTGTTAATGTATTTTATTCTTTATTTATTTAAAGAATACTGCAGGCCCAAAAACAGGCCCAAGCAGGGGGCAAATGTACAAAGAAATACAATTAGACAACGGGAACAAACATTTGGAAGTGTCGAGAATACATATTGAGCAATTAAGAAATGACTCTAGTAATTATAAAAGAAAAGCGAACAAGGAAAGGAGGAAGGAACAAACCATATATTTATGATGAAGTAGCAATGCGAAGTGTAAGCACCAAAAGTAGCAACGCAGTGAAATAAATGTAAACTTCAGACATACTTCAAATTATGGCCACGTTGACAAGATCGTATCATACGTACAGTTACACACATACACGTGAAAAAAAAGACGAAATAAAACAATTTTATGAAGTCACTGCAATCTGCTATCTGAAGTCTGAATAAATCTGAAAAAAGATAGGTCGTTCCAATCTGTTATGGTGCGTGGAAAGAAGGGATATATGAAAAGATTAGTTCTTGTCCAATAAGGTGTTAAAGAGCCAGCGTGTCGATGACGTGTTCTACGAGCTGTAAGGAGTTTTAAATAATAACTTGGGTCTATAGCTAAAATGTTATTTTTGAGCGACAAGAGAAATCTTAGTCTATGTGCTTTCCTGCGTAACTGAAGCGTTTTAATGTTATGGTGAGCCATTAGACTAGAGGGAGAGTCACTGTTACAATATTTAGAGTAGATAAATCTAACAGCTTTTCGTTGAATCATTTCTAGAGTATCAATGTTAGTTTTTGCGTATGGATCCCAGACAATGCTGGAATATTCGAGTTTAGGTCGAATTAGAGATGAATAAGCCGTTAATCTAGTGCTACAAGGTGTATGCTTTAGTTTGTGTCTGAGAAAGCGAATTTTCTTGAATGAGGAGTTGCATATGTTGGAAATGTGTGTATGCCAGGTACTTACATTCGCTGACTTGTGTAAGTAATGCGGAACCGAGTTTGTAGATGAACGACAGTTTCTTAGATTTCTTTTTTGTTATTGACACATAGACTGTTTTAGTGACATTTAATTTCATGCTCCATCGACTACACTATGAAACAATACTTTGAAGATTAGATTTTAGCAAAACTTGACCTTCAGGGCAGTTAATTTTATTATACAGTACACAATCATCTGCAAATAAATGAATTCCTACAGGGGCAATAATTTCAGTAGTAATAGCATTAATGAATATTAAGAACAATAAGGGGCCAAATACACTGCCCTGGGGCACTCCTGAAGAAACTGGTAGCTCGCTGGATAAGTGATTACTAATTGGAACGTATTGTCGCCGGGTAGTCAGATAGGCAGCCACCCAATTCACTGTGTAAGTTGGAAGGTTAATTGATTGTGGTTTTGTAATAAGCTTCCTATGAGCTACAAGATCGGACGCTTTCTTAAGATCTAGAAATATTACATCGACATGACCGGACCATCAAGAACCCGAGCGAAGTCGTGAACAATTGCTGTTAATTGTGTTGTAGTGGAGAACCCTTTGTGAAAACCATGTTGGCAGGAAGAATGTATGGTGTTATCACCTATAAACTTTATAATTTCATTTTGTCTTATATGTTCGAGTAGTTTGCAACATAATGAGGTTAGTCATATGGGGCGCTAATTTGTTACTAGTGCGGCGTCACCTTTTTTTCAGCACAGGCAGAACACGTGCCGAGAGCCAATCACTAGGCAGCGCAGCTGAAGACAACGACACTTGAAATATGCGAGTTATAAAAGGCGCTATTGCGTATGCGTACCTTCTCAAAAAAAAAAAAAAACGCTAGGTATATCATCTGGAGCGGGGGAGGATTTAGTTTTAAAGTTGAGTATCATTGAAACAACACGTGGTATTGACACAATATCAGGCGCAGAGTTCATAACAGCACGGTGCTTCATAACAGCACGGAGTGCTGTTATGAAGTTCGTAGTATCGGAGTTAGAAAAAAGCACTGTGGAAGTTCAAAAGGATATGTTGTTGAGCTAGTTCGTTCATTGCTTCAGGTAATAGTTATGACACTGAAATAACGGGTCACAGAGAAGACAAAACACAGTGGCGCCGGTGTGTGTTTTGTCTTCTCTGTGTCCCGTTGTTTTAGCGCCATAACTATTACTTCAAGCACTGTGGAAGTATTAATTAAAATATTGCGCAATATTGCGCTTTTCGTTAACTATAGTCCCCTCGTGTACAATGTGGCTAATTTCCTTGTTCTTTTTTCTTAGAAACGCCCGAAGTTTTTGTGGTGCGGAGCGAATAAACTCTGGTAGCGTGTGCGGGAAGCACCAACGTTTAGCATGCCCCACCTTATGCTTTAGGTTATTTTGGATTAATTGAATAGCTTCGCGTGAAGCACGCCGCCGCCTTAAGCGCTTAAGTCTTCTTTTGAAAGGGTCCTGAACCACCCTCCAGGCTTGGTGGAAAAACATATTCTACGGCTTGACTACGCCGTAATGAACATCTCAGCCAAATGCTGTAGTCATCCGCGAAGCGTAGCGTTCACAAGCGGAGCACAAAGCTTCCACTTCCTCAGGAGCCCTCAACTCAAAAAGCGGCTTCTCCTCACGCTCCTTGAATATGCTCTGTTTCGTCATAGAGCATTTATAAGGAGCGTCGCTGCTATTGGCCGATGGCAGACACGCCCGCCGCGCCTGTGTGCGGGCCCTTCGCAGCGCGCGTTTCTTAAAACCGTAAGCGCATACGGGCCGTGCGCTCGCTTTTCCTTGCGTTGTGAGCCCCTATATAGGCAAAATAGTTGCTGGAAATATGTAAAAATATATTTTTTAATGCGCAAGTCTCATAGATGCCATTGGAAGGCGTCCGTAAACTACCTCGGTGTGGACGCGAACGGTGCGGTGCAAAAGTCCCCATAAATATAGTTTTCCAAGAAGCCAACAAATGCATGCCAGCAGCCTCTAATAAATCACAAATTATTCCCAAAGCTTAATTAACAATTAATCAGTGATTGTAGATGGGTTTATTCCCTATGGTACTCCATTGCACCACCTTCTAGTACTCATACTCAGTAACATGGCTGGAGTCGAACGCAAAATATTTCTTTTATAAGGTGGATTAAAGGACCAGGTCTGATTAGGGTGTATTTCGGTGGATTAGAGCTCATTAAGGCGCATTAGGGTGGATTAAGACAGAGTGAGGTGCATTAAGGTGGACTATGTCATATAGAGCGGATTACACTAGACTTAGATTAGGGCGAATTAAGGATTACAGCAGGTTAGGGTTTACTAAGGTAAATTACTGTGGATTAAAATTATTACGTCTGTAATGTTTGGCTTACTTTGGCGTAACTTAATAGTCTGAGCTTATTGAGACTTGACTTAGCCTTAACCTAATCAGTCAGACCTAATTAGAGTTACACTAATTAGGCTCGGTCTAATTAACTTAGGCCTAATCACACGATTTCATAAGCTGTGCTTCATTAGTCATGATGCAATTATGCTTGAGTTAATTAGCTACATCTTAATTATACATGGCCTAATTAGTTTAGGCCTAGTTACGCTGTGCTTTGATATATTATCTTAATTAGGCATCGCTTGGCGAGTATTACCTTAATTAGGCCTGATTTAATCAGTGAGCCTAATTACTCCTGAAACATTTAGTCTCAGCTTAATAAGGCTTTACCTTTAAGTCTTAGCATAATTTACCTTGGATTAATAAGTGCTAGCTTAGCTTTGACTTAACTAGTAATAACCTAGCTATGCGTGGTTTAATTAGTACTAGTTAATTAGACATGGTCCATTTAGACGCTTGCCTACACTAAACTTGTTCATATCAGCTAAATTACGCTCCGCATAATTATTCATATACCAATTAGACCTGGTGTAATTAGTATCGTGGCTTCATTAACGGTAAATAATTAGTAACCGCTTAATTAGGTGGACTTACTTGTCATAGCTCAATTAAGCTTGAATTAGTTCAGTTTGGCTTGGTTTGACTTAGTTGGATTAGTCCTGTCTGAACTAGGCTTCAATTAATTACTCCTAATGAGGTTTCTTTGAATTAGACTTAACCTTACCTAACTATTTTTAGGGATCTTAATTAGGCTCCATTGAATTAGACTTAGCCTTACCTAACTAGTCCTAGGAAGCTTCGTCTTTACTACAGCGTGGCATTGTTATGCTAGCGGAGTTTTCTGCAAATTTCCCAGTTTCACCAATAGCCCAAACAGTTTCACTGTTACAATTGACTAGTGTATTCACACATTAAATTAATCCATCCTTCTTTTCCGCAGGTCAACGCACCTTATTTAATCTGTCCGCAGGGGTTCGAGTTGTGAAGGTCTTCCTTTCGAGTCATAGTAGTCACATCTTCGAGCCCGACAGGATGATTAACCCGTCTACAATCACTAATCAACAATTAACTAACTTGGGTTATGCATGACAAGGTGGAGCAGCGTTGATAGTTGCGCTGTTTGTCCTGACGCCGCCTTATGCGCAACATCGACGACAAGCAGCGCACTGACAAAGCAAGCGCGCACACCTGCGAGCCTAAACGTGCGTGACGAACGAAAACAAAGCTTCGGAGGATGGAAAAAAAAAGCGGTGATCGCGGGGGCGCGCAACCGAGCCCAGGCGCGGAGCGAGCAGGCGGCCACAAGCGCGCCGCGGACAAACAGTCCCCGATAGTCGCGCGCTTTTCGTCAGCCACTCTGACACGTCGCTGAAGTCTGGTGACGTAACGCGGTGGGCGGGGCACCTCCTTCGACACCGCCCTAAGGAGCTCTGTACCCTCTATTCCGCAGAGTTGAGACAGGACTGGAAAGGGAGGCTTTGCGGTCGCAATATCTTCGCTCCTAACAAACCGTTTTGAAAAATTCTTTCGGCTGTGAATTTCTGAGAGGCCTTCAATACACACCGAGCCGTTTTCAAAGCAAAGCCCGGGTGGTGGTTCAGGACCCCTTTAAGGTGCAAGATGTCTCTTGAAATCCAGGGAGTAACTTTAGATGTTCGTTTAGTTTTGCTCGGAAGGAAAGTGTGGAGGCAGTGATTAATAATTTCTTTGAAACGATGCCAAAGCTCAGTAATATCATGGTCTTGAAAACTATCAAGGCATATTTAAAGGTAATCTAAAACGCTTTCATCATTTGCTCTACAATAGTCTTTAATGGTGACTGTGTTCTTCATACAGACGTCGCATGTGTTGAACGAATACGTGAAATACACTTGTTGATGGCCCGAAATGCCAGGTTCAACGGAGACAGAAAATTTATCGATGGATCGACTTATGAAAACAAGATCAAGAATCGTAGCTGACATGTCATGAATACGTCTCGGATGTTTAACAAGCTGTTGCAAGTTATGATAAAGCATAATACTGCGTAAGTAGTTCACGTGCAAGTTTGATTCGGTAAAGAAGGACGCGTTTTCTTAGTCAACGCCTTGAAGATTAAAATCACCTATAAGGAACACATTATCACTTGTAAAGGATGCAATATGTTCACAAAGATCAGAAAGGTATTGCGCAGATAAGTTAGGGGCTCTGTACACTGCAAACAATGCAAATGATTTATCCCAACAAGAAAGTTTCAATGAAACGGTTTCGAAGTTACTGGCTTGTCGTACAAGAACAGCACTTATGTTTTCTTTAAGCAAAACTGCGACCCCGCCACCCCTCGTAGACCTGTCGCGACGATAGCCCTAATAAGACGGAGGGAAAACAACTGTATCATCAATATCGTCAAGTTCGTTGTTTGTCACATTATGATCTCTGTCCTGCACTCGCCGCCAGCAACGTGGTTCACGTCTTCACTCCCCAGTCCGTACCACGTGAAACACTGGACAGCTTATGGCATACCGTAAATCCGCTGTCCATAACAGTGTCCCTGTAACAATACTATGGAACCACACAACAGGTCGTGTAATTGTTTTGCTATTCGCGGTCTGCAAGAATGACGAACCCCAATATAGAGAAAACCGCAACAGCGTGGACATGAGAAAAAATAATAACGAACAGTCGCAATAGAGTCGCACGCCCCTGACAAAGTTTAAATGTGACCGAGAACGCGCACAACGACATTCATGCTCATATGAATGCTGAGGTGTGTGAAGTCATTCCACCACCACAAGACGTCATGACTGCCTGCCGCAGTTCTGCCGACATGCCACAACATATAATGCGCAATTGCTCTAGGATGCACGTAAACTTCACAGCCCTGAACTAAAATCTCATGAATGGGATGCCACAGTGAATGAACGCGCGCCAACGGTTGCCCTACAACACGCGACATCATATGCATCATGCATGTATTCATCTGTGCAAGACACGAGAAAATTACTACTATCCCACACAGTTGTACAGGCGGTACAATCATTACCTGTAAAGGCCAAATGGCAGGATGGTGGGAACGAAGCCAATGCACTCGTTACTCACTAATCGGGCTAAAGACGCACATATACCTAACAATGTTTTAGAATGCATTCATACACGGTGATATAAATAATAAACCACAGTTGCGTTGCGTGGTGTTTAAGTTGATGCGTCAGCTATCTCAGAGCTTACTAAGCATTAATGCTCATTGTACCTGTTATAGACAGATTTGCCATATGCGAGGAACACATGAGCGATTTCACATTGAAATGTGGTACTTACATTAATTTTCGACGAGACGTAGACATTAGTCTTACAGGATCCAGTCACAGAAGCGCCGCGATTGAACCAGGGTTAACCAAAGAGGAAAGTAGAAATAACAAAATGCCACCACACAAACGCACGCAGCAGCTGCAGCACGGTAACGTAATTTTCTCCAGAAAGAAAGAAATGGCCGGCCGCCAACAACTTAACAACACTGACTCCACGGGCATCCACACATACGAGCTCCGCTACCTTTGCGTCGCTCCTCTGCGCCTGCCTGCGCCCTCTCACCTCTTCTCCCGGCGACCGGCGAAAGAAGGAGCCAGACATTCTGGCGACTCTCTCCCGGGCCTATGGCAGCCGGTGACATCTCGGCGCCCAGCACTGTGCCGACGCCCGCCGACGCTTTGATCCATGCCGTGCGTTCGCATCTCCGTCGGGGAGGGAGGGGCGTGTGAGCTCGCAGTATTCTTCCACGTTTACTTTCGGGCTCACGAAGACGTTTCAGAGATGCCTTAATCGCCCCTTTGATATCGCTGCCGCGCGCGACGTCTTTAAGACAAACATCAATCGCCCAATAAGATGTCTTTTTGGTCTTGTGTGCTAGCCTGGCGGTGCCAAGAGTAGACGCCGCGAGGGCTAATGAATCTGGAGCCATTCCACAATTTCAACGCGCGTGGTGAACGAAGGTTAGCGATGCACAAGCTTTCAGGCCACGTAATACATTTATGGAGGACACATTCCTTTTTGTCCTTTTTCCAAGCCTGTCGCGCCACTGACCCCCTTGTAGCGTAGAAGACGACAATATAAGTGTGGAAGAATAGTGTTCCTTCGTAAGCGCGGCATTTACTTGGTGCGAGGGAGATGCAGGAGCAAATGAATAGCAGCTGCAGCATTAGCGTGCTAGGTGGCCAAGTGGCAAGGCGGGCATGATGCCCCTTGCGTTCCTTCCACAGTTACCTTTTTTGCCACGTAAAGGCTGAGGAAGGTACTCTTGTGTTACTTGAACGGCCTCTTCCTTAGGGGCAAAACTGGCCGCCATCACACTAGCCATATCAGGCAAGTCAACTAATGGAATTCCACTTGCGAATAAACTGCAGCAAATCCCTCACCTTGACCATACCCTGTACGCAGATGACATTACTCTGTGGACTAAATATGGATCGGACGCCCAAATTGAAGAAACACTGCCAACAGCTGCATTGATAGT
This sequence comes from Hyalomma asiaticum, assembly GCA_013339685.2. Lineage (NCBI taxonomy): Eukaryota > Metazoa > Arthropoda > Arachnida > Ixodida > Ixodidae > Hyalomma > Hyalomma asiaticum. The sequence continues at coordinate 95,112,142 of CM023488.1, forward strand.
ACAGGACGAGGTCACTAAACTGGGCCTCACTTCTTCCCCAGAAAAATCTGAACTTTTCCTGATCTCGCCAAAAGGTAAATCATAGCACACTACTCTTCCTTCATAATCTGCGTAAATGGTGGGGAAATCTCACAGGTTCCCACCGTTCGTATATTGGGGCTACACCTACAAGGTGCCATCATACCGAGTCTATATCAATCGCTTACAGCCAACGCAGTTAATACGAAGGCTCCCAAGCAGAGATCACGGTCTGCGGGAAGCAGATACTATGCAAGTGGGACACGCGTATACCATAAGCAGAGTGTTGTACTCTACCCCTTACCTATTGCTCATTGTAGTGGAAATGGAAACAATAAATTCAATAATAAGACAACCTATTAACGAAGTCCAGAAACACCAGCAACGAAGGCCTGGCAGAGTTAGGTTTATATAACACCATACCAGAACTAAGCGACGCATATCTACAGGCACAGTATCTTCGACTAGCAAACAACCCTACGGGAAGGTATGTACTTTCAAAACTCGAAATTCGCATCCCCGCCAATCATAGCTCTCTTTATCTCTTCCCAGGAAAATTCGCGAAACTCTTTGTATTCGACCGCTACCCCGTGATGTGCACCCCAATAGAAACCGAGAACGACGGAACGCCAGGGCAGAAATCCTTCATAAAGCGTATGGCGATGACCAGTATGCCATTTGGGTGGTTGCTGCAAGCGATCAGTACCGAGTCACAGTGGTGGCTTACACACCACACGTTCCTCCTTTGATAAGGAATTCCTTCGGATAACGAGCCCACAAGAAGCCGAAGAGATAGCTATAGCCCTAGCGCTCGGCACTTCGAATGCCACTTACATACTAAGCGATTGAAAAGGTGCACTTGAAATTATACTAGGGGCAGAGTTCATCCTACCACCTTCCACATACTGACCCAGAACCCGCCCCCTTTCCGCAGTGCTGAGCTGATCTGGGTGCCCGCGCATTCTGGGAACCCCGGCGATGAGGCCGCCGATTTTTTAGCCCGAGGGTCAAGGAACCGGGCCCAGGCGGACCTCATGGGGGGTTTCTCGAAGAACCGTGCGTGTGCCTTTGCTGAGTTCACCGCAAATACTCTAGCTGCGAGGCAAATATATCCACTCCTCACTCTTCCCTCATTACCAGGGAACCGTACCTATGGCGCCGTCTGAAAACACGAAAGTTCCCTACCCTTTCCCTCCTTTCCCTCTACCGACCCATCCCACATTGCTGGCCTTTATGCAATGCACCGAGGGCAAACCTCCGTCTTCTCCGACCGGTGGGCCGGTGCGACACCAAACCTGGGAGGACTGGGAGACCACACTACGCTCCACGGAATAGTCAAGGCAGAAGATCGCCGTGAGCCGGGCTGCCAGCGTGATGGACCTCTTAGGCATGAACGTTTGAGTGTGGTGGGGGTCGTGAGGGGATCCAGGGGGCCTTCGAGGTCCTAAATGCCCTGACAATAAAGTTTCTTTCCACCTCCTGGGACCTCAAGCAACTCCGAAAGAGCAGTCGCAAACTTCACGTTGGGTCTGTTGGGTCGATCGCTGCGATGATTATAAAAGATAATAAATATAGCAACAGGGTACAGCCTTTTGTGGGTGCCCGCTTACGCGGGAAATCCGCGAAATGAGGCCGCCCACATTGTAGTCCGAGGTTTATTGGCCGGGTTGGTGGAGCCCTGAACGCTCGACTATCTGCAAGCAAGTATTACAACACATGACGAAATTAGCGCTTATTGTATAGGGACAAGCGGAAAGCATATGGCTATCCACATAGGGATCTAACGAGGGAAGGAGTTACGGGTCTAGATGCGAACGCAAACAGATTCCACTCTTAGCTCCCTTCTGATATTCAGAATTCACCCGGATGCAGTACTATAAAACTGCTGGCAAGTAGGGAGCATCAAAAGCAGGCATTTGGGGCAACACTAAGCTTCAACACATTTCAGTATGGAACACGGTGTGCTGTAATCACAATTTTCTTGAACAATTCAGGTTACGTGGCGGTTGACCGGGGATACGACGTCTGGTCCATGAATACAAGGGAGGATCCGCGCCGCTCTCACAGCAAGTACATCAGCCAGGATGATAACCGCTATTGGTGGTGGAGGCACGTATGTTTATCTTCTTTCATTCCGTCACAGTGCGTTGAAAACAAATGCGTTGTTGTTCAGTGTTGAATGGCTTGAATGCACGCCCTCCGCCTGCACAAACATCTTTTGAGTACGGATGTGCATATTTAAAAACGTTTCGCATATTCATTGAGCAATACTTTCTTAAAATTCATATTCGATTAAGAAGCTAGATATCCCTAATTCTCAAATATAAGAGACGAGTGAAGTAATCGGAAACCTTCAACATGCCATCCAATTATCTTGCTGCAAACAAGTGATCTTCCGCTGTTGTCATTCTTGCTGATACAGGCGATGCTTCTACCGATAAGCATAGGTTTTGCGGGAGGTGTAATGGCGGCCAGCAACAAGCGTGTTAATTGGTACGAGTTGTCGCCGCCACCATGCGCTATCAAGGCCGGTATTTTCAACCAGTTGCTCGGCATCGTTCTTCGCACTCGTGTAATCGTCCAAGTGTTCTGTACGCTTAACGGGCCGCGAGAATGTGCTGCCCATCTATTCGCAGCTGCCTTCTTGTCGAGCACCTGTTCTCCATCAAGTGCAGTGGCCTTAACTTGTAGGACAACTCGCATTCTTTCCTGGTGATTTCTCGTATTAAGCATAAAATACCTACCATAGTCGGCGACCCTGAAGTGACCTTGAGCCGAAAGCCAGAGGCCATAGACACGCGCGAACTTTTGTCTGAAACTTTTAACGCATACAGATTAGACAGGGTTGGACGCCGAGGGGGTGGTGTCCTTTTACTGACTAAATCTAATATATCTTCATCCGCTGTACCAACCAACAACGAGCAAGAAATACTTTGTGTTAAGGTGTCCTTTCGTTTTTGCTCATGCATTATTATCGCATGCTACCGGGCGCCTGGCTGCCATAGATCTTTTGTCGAGGACTTGCACAACTTGCTCTTGCACTTATTTGCTAAATTTCGCAAAAGTAATTTCATCCTCTGCGGTGATTTTAAACTTCCTGACATTAACTGGGATAAAATGACTGCATCGTCTCATCAATCTAGGGAATTTCTTGACCTTATTCTAACTTTTAACTTCACACAAATGGTATCTACGCCGACTCGCGGTGCTAACCGCGAATCGGCGTAGATTTAGTTTTGGTTTCCAATCCCGACGCTGTTCAATCGGTAATGTGTATTGATGGCCTAAGTGACCACACGATGGTGCTATTTGACCTAACTTTTCAGGTACACATTAGTCGGGCTTCAACCAAATAGATCCGAAAATGCAAAAAGGCAGACTTCTGAAAAATGAATCAGGAATTAGATACTTTCCTTGTGCACTTTGAGGAGTTCGCTTCCATGCGAAGTGTTGAGAGCAACTGGTTACTTTATAAACAAAAAATACTGTATCTTGTTGACAAATATGTGCCACTTGTCCGTATTCGGGGCGACGCCGACAAACCATGGTTCACCAACTCACTTAAGAAACTCGATAACAAAAAGAAGCGCCTTTTTCGGGCGGCTAAACTCTCAAACTGTAATTCCAAGTGGGAAAAGTAATTCGCATGCCTCCGAGAGTATAATAATTTGTTACGGCAATCAAAGAAAAAATTTTTCCATGTTGATCTCCTTGGTATCCTTCACGAAAACCCACAAAAATTTTGGAAACTCCTACCTACCAACAACAGCGCTTCTCACATATACCTTTGTCATATCCTGACGGATCACCCGTCCCCACGGAACATCGATCCTATGTTATGAATTCTTATTTTTCTTCTGTTTTCACCCAAGAACCCGACTTAACCAGCGGTGCGCTTCCTGACTGCAACTTCCCCCGCATGCCTTCAATTGATGTCACATCTGAGGGCATCTCGGCCTTGATTGACAAAATCAAGGTATCCAGTGCTCCCGGTCCGGATAACATCCCCGCTAAGGTCTTGAAAAGCACTAAAGTGATTAGTAGTAAATTTTTACAGGTAATATTTTCGCAGCCCATAACAACCAGTGCAATTCCGAACGACTGGCCGTTAAGCAAAGTTGTCCCGGTATTTAGGAGCGGTGTCAGAACTGATCCTTCAAATTATCGCCCGTTATCACTCACTTGTATCGCCTGCAAACTTCCTCAACCCATTATCTACTCTCATGTTGCCTCTCATATTGAAGCTAACTCCTATTTTTTCAGCAATCACCATGGCTTCCGCCCAGGACGCTCATGTGAAACTCAACTATTCGAATTCACCACCGACCTCCATTTAAACTTTGATTCTCTCCTCCAAACAGACGTAATTTACCTAGGTTTTTCAAAAGCCTTCGACAGCGTACCTCATCTACGGCTAATACTCAAAGTAACTAGCCTGTGCATCCATCCACTAATGACGTCTTGGATCCGTTGTTTTCTAATTGTTAGATCGCAGTTCACAGTGATCGGGAACCGTTACTCTACAGTCACCGAAGTATTATCAGGAGTACCGCGAGGTTCAGTCCTCGGACCCCTTTTGTTTTAAATTTTCATTAATGACCTGCCCACCGGTATTTCATCATCGATCCGGCTCCTTGCCGATGATTGCGTCCTGTACCGCAGTGTAAGCTCACATAACGATCAGATGCTCTTACAACGTGACCTCGCTACAATTGAAAAATGGTGCACTCAGTGGCTCATGCAACTAAACGTTAAAAAATGTAAGTCCATGCACGTATCGCGGAAACACTCTCTCATATCATACTCCTACTCTTTGCATTCTCTTCCTATAGAGCTGGTTCAATCATACAGGTACCTCGGGGTTACCATCACAAGCAAGCTTACATGGTCGGAACATATTCATGGTTTTCGCAAAGGCCTTTCTACAGTGACCCAATTAACCGAATTAGTACACGAAATATCACAAGCAATTGACAATCAAAAACAGATAGATCTTATACTACTTGACTTGTCCAAAGCATTCGATCGGGTGTCACATAAAAAACTAACCATAAAAATCGAAGCAGTATTAGGTAAAGGGCCAGTTAGCGACTGGATTAGCGCTTACCTATCAAACAGAACACAGTTTTGTCGAAATTAATCACCAAAAATCTGAAATAATCCAAGTTACATCAGGCGTACCTCAGGGCAGTGTTCTGGCTCCCATTTTATTCCTCATTTTTATAAATGATCTACCTGCATCTATCAAGACTAACATAAGGCTTTTTGCCGATGATTGTATAGTATACAAAGAAATTAATTGTCGCAATGACCACCTAGCCCTCGAAAACGATCTAAAGTCCGTATGTCAATGGTGTGTACAGTGGCAGATGTCATTAAATTTAGGTAAATCAGCCTTAGTTAGAATAACCAGAAAAAACATTACATCTAAATTTTCCTACACTATCGGAAACACTCAACTAACTCCAGTTAAGGAACACAGGTATCTAGGACTAATCATATCTGATGACCTCAGATGGGAGGCACACATAAACCACGTAACGTCATCTGCAATAAAAAGGCTTTTTTTCTAAAAAGGCGCCTCCATTCAGCACCGCATTCAACGAAGCTACTTGCCTACAACACATTCGTCAGACCAGTACTTGAGTACGCAAACGTCGTCTGGTTCCCATCTACAAAAAACTTAATAAATAAACTAGAAAACGTGCAGAGGAAAGCAGTCAGGTTTATCTTTAATAAATACCGCACATCTGACTCCCCCGCCGAATTAATGCAAGAAGCAAGAATACCAAGCCTCCGTAACCGTGCCGAACTTGCTCGCCAGAAAATGCTATTTCAACTTTTTTACAATATGCTTCGCATTGATAGAAACAAATACCTATTCTACCCAAAAACTAGGCCCTCGCGTCATAAGCACCCCCAATTTCTTCAGGAATACCGATACAAAACTGACTGTTTTAAATTATGTTTTTTCCACAAGCCATTAGGGTGTGGAATAGTCTGCCTGTACATATAACTACGTGTAAAAATGAAAATAACTTCCTGTCACTTCTTGAAAAACACCTATGTGTTTCCCAATATTGAATTGTTTGTATAGTACTAACTTTGCCGTTTTTTCTTTGTGTAATGACATTATTTTCATCCTTTAACGACATATGTACGCATTACATGGTACGCATTACATATGCACGCATTACTTTTTTTTTAGGTATACACTACTGTTATCATTATTGTTTTGTTTTTCTTCCCCTTGACGCGTTCCTTGTAACTGTATGAACGCATTCTTTATGTCTACCATGTCTGCTTGTTAAATGACTTTACGTATAACTTGTTTATAATTGTTACAAATTGTTATCTCTGAAATGTACACACTTGTATATTCTTATTCTGTGTATGCCCTTCCTGCAAAAATCCCCGTTGGGATTGGCAGTGTGTCTGAAATAAATAAATAAATAATCTGGTAGCCGCCACTAATAAATCCCTGGGATTTATTAGACTATCACTATCGTCATCACCACCTGTGATCCGCAAAAGAGCATGTGATACATTTATTCGCACCAAACTGGAATTCGCATCGGCAATATGGCATCCACATCAAGCGTACCTTCTTGACCAGCCGTCCAAAACCGCGCATCCCGGTTTATTACATCCCAGTGTGACCATCGGCTAAGTGTCACAAGCATCAAATCATCCTTGGACATCAAATCGTTAGCACTTCGCAGAAAAATCTCTCGCTTATGCCTGTTTCACAAGCTCTATTACAACTTCCCACATCTACGTAACCTGCTTCTTTTTCCTCCAAACCGCACTTCATGCCGCCTGACAAACTCCCTCAGTATTCAAAGAATCCACGGCTCTACTAATTCCTTCAACAACTCTTTCTTGGCATTAGCCATTGCAGAATGGAATAGTTTACCAGATCTTGTTGTAACTCAACATGACCTTATCAAATTTCGAAACGTACTAATTTATTGAGTGCTGATGCGTAACGTATTCCGAGTTTTTTTTGTTGTTGTTTTGTTTCGCGCGCATTATTCTCCTTCCTGTGTATTTTGACTGTCTTGGAATTTCACCTTGTTCCTTTGTAATTTTTACTTTTATTGAATTTGCTTAATTATTGACTGTCTGAACGCTTCCTTTTCTCTTATGTATGCTCCCCCCTTATGTAATACCCCAGCAGGGGCCTTTAAGGGTTAATAAATGATGATGATGATGATGATGATGATGATGATGATGAGCTCCTATCGGGGCACTCATATGGAAACATCCGGGTGCCCAAATGAGAACGAGATCATCCGCGTACAGGAACGAGAACATACAGGTATTCAAACGTGATCATACCAATAACATGATATCCGGGCAACCAGTCGAACTTATGTTGCACGTGACTGCCAAATGTTTGTACATTGCGTGCCCTGTTTACTGGGCCAACAAATTAAACAGATATTGCTTCTAAAGTATTTGTAGTCTTTTCTACGAATATCGCAGAAGTAACCCTTAGTATGCTGAAGTTTCATTTAGCATTACCAATACCAACATTTCTAGGGTGAGCACATGTCGCCTTACACGTGCAATTTTTCACAGCTTCTGGAAAGACAGGTCTCGAAGCATGATGCCAGAATGCACATGTGCCACAATTTCCTGGGTCACGGACACCTTGATGGCAACGCATTCATACAGAGGGTGATCTCATGTTGCGCTGGTACGCGTGTTGTCAGCCAATATATCACAGTTATTAGCAGTTACTTTCTGCCGATCAAGAATGCAGATACTGCGATGCCCGCCTGCAGCGTGCTGGGTGCCGCTCGTGCTCGCTAACATAATAACTGTTCCAGGATTATATAGAAACTCGACAACTGGAGAGCAAGCCACTTGTATGCCACTTGTATAATTGAAATATCTCGCGGCATGAAGCAAATACGATCTAACGAGCTAGTCAGGCAGGATGTCTTGTGATTGTGATTTGTTTCGCTTTACAAGGCACTGTAAAAATGGGTAAAATTATTACAGTCATCCAATTTCGATTGGATATTCCAAACTCGCTATTCGTATTCCCCTCGTATTCGAGCAATTCGGAACGAGAAAAGAGAAAGGCTAGATTACTATGAAGGACACCCACTCATGCAGGTTATATCACCGCATAGCAAAGGGGCCTCCTTGAAACAACTTTGGAAGGACCACCTCATTCACTCTAAATATTATTAAGAATCGCAGCCAACATTCCATTACTGAAGTGTAAAAAATACGAACATTTTAGTTCACCAGACGAAGGACAGTTTGTGCTCCGTGAGTAAAACTCCTGTTGCAATCAATCTCAGTTGAGGAGGCGCATATAGAAGTGGTGGAAGTGGTGGGCAAGTGTGGCGACAGCTTCTCTATTTAGAGGTGCACGAAGCACGACTTCCTCTCACAGAACATGCAGAACAGGTCGCAATGCAAATTCGCTTTGGTCCATTTGTTGCTTGCGCGCAGCAGTTAACACTATTGATGGGGAAAAAAATATCCGGCAGCTTCACTCTGATTTGCGAATTTTGAGACTAGCGAATCTGATGGTCCCACCCACTTTTATCTCGGTTGGGATAAGTTTTCACGACTTCGTAGTATATGAAAACCATTCAGGGGGGTTCGCTCTATTCACCGAAATTCTCGATTACTTGATTGATCACATTAGGTTGGTCTATTGTTGAGCATCCTTTTATGAAACCTGTTTCAGAAAAGGATGCTCAACAATAGACCAACTTAATGTGTTGGAAATGGAAACCAATGGGTTCCCATTCTATTTGAGATAACGTTTGTGAATGTTTTATATACTGCAGAGAGTAGACTGATCGATTTGTACTTCGTCTTTTACATCTCCGTTCTTGTGTAACATTATAATCTTTGCATTTTTCAAACTAACTGGGACATTTGATGTTTTGAAAGAGACGCTGGCTCCTTTTCTCACTGCTTCTTAGATCTATTTCCTTCACATTATGGCTCCATATGTCACTGACGCTACTTTTATTGATGAGCATAGACAGCTCGGCGGATTATACCGTATTCATTGAAAGTTTCAACGCTTTTTATGAGATATACATGATACATTGCATATGAAAAATACCCAGATACAGAGGGAGCTCTCAAGATCGCCTTGCGTTAGTTATTCTCATCACTTGTCGTTGTTTAATTAAGCATTTAGTAGTTTCCGAGAACTTATTTACAGCTGCTACCGGTGCTATGCCTGCGACTTCTATTACTGCTTCGGAGATTAGCCTAGTAATGTTTTGATTCATCGTCTCTATGTCCTCGTTTTCTTCTTACTGTAGGGCCTCGTACTTGTTCTTAATTGCAATTGTAAATTCTTCCGCTTATGCGCTGACGACGGTGTGAACAACTTTTTTCTTGTCGGCTTCATAATTAGAGTTACCTGCGTTCTTACTAGTCTGTGATCACTCACCTTTATCTTGCACCACTTAAGCGTTTATTGAGTATAGCTGAATTATTGGACATTGCAATATCGATTTCCTTTTTTTTTTCGTTTCTACGTTAGCGCTTTTCCATTTCCACTTCCTGGTCTTATGTTTTTGAAAGAAAGTATGTTTACACGAAGTTGATTTCTTTCGCGTAAAGGACTGCCATCTCCCCTCTGCTATTCCTATCACCTACACTGCAATGGATCAATGCCTGTGTTCCTGTTTAGTTTATAAGCTATTTTCGCATTGATATCCCCAATAACAAATGCATGTTTGGTTTCTACATTGTTCATTGCAGATTCGATATCCGCATAAAACGGTTCTACACCTTCGTGATTGTGGCTTGTCGTAGGAACGTATCCTTGCATTAGTTTTGGTTTCTATCTCCTATTTTTTTATCGCGACACCGGCTACCCTCTTAAGAATGAAGGAGAATTTTTTTTAATATTGCCGGTGTATCTTTGTGCATAAGCAATCGCCACGCAATATTCGTGCTTCTATTGCACTTATCTGTAGGAGAGGACATGCCACTATTAAGCAACAAGTATCCTTCCCTGGTATCCTTTTCTCGCGGCGGCCAATTTTGTACCAACTAACTCCCTTTATTTCTTCTAGTTGCTCTGCCAGCCAGGTTGTCTTCACTCGAAAGAGTTCGCGTGTTAAGAGTGGCTACGTTTAATTTTCAATGTCGGCCTGTCGAATCCAGAGGCTTTTTCATCATCCTGCTTCCATACCAGTATTCCTGCATCTGAGACTACAAGTTCTGGTGTTGCTGTTGTCGTTGTGGCAGGGTATGGTTGGTTGGATAATTGGGGATGGTGGCGGGGTGCTGCCCCAGGAAGGCCAATTCTTGTTCTCATGAGTCCGTTTGCGTCTCTTGTGGAAGTGCGCCTTTTGGGGCGGGGTCTTTGAAAGGCGGAGTTATGTTTTTCTTGTTCGTTTTCTCCTTGATGTGGACTGAAGTCCCGTCAAGAAGATGATCGACGTCGATGAAGCAGGAGGCAGGTTGGAGGTAATGAACTTGAAGGTATATTGTAGCAAAATATTTACAGTCACATGTACATCTTGCCGAAGCACACTGATGATAACATAGACATCAACAGCGTCTTACTCTTCTACTTAACTTTTCTTAAGTTAGAGCCTAGAACACTGTTACTACATACAACGAACTTAGTCTCACTGTTCGACCACCGAGTGGTTACGGCCCAGACAGAAGTTGCATCGTACGGAGTCTTACTGATCGATCAGTTAAAGGGGCCATGCGACACAAATCGAGCAGGCCGTTTTTATCACTGATTCTGGAACTGTTGATCGCGGGGACGTCGCTGCGAGAGCAGAAACGCCGAAAGCAGAGTAGTTATAATTATATTTCAGCGAACAAACCGCCCAAAATCGCCTTCTGTTTGAACTGAGGCGACACACAACGGAGGTTTTTGTTACAGGAAGTGACATAGAGTGACGACATAGGAGGGGCCAGGCCGGGCGTTCTGATTGGCTTGACGCTCCAAGGTGCTTGTTACACACGTGTGGTGTCTGCTTGATCACGCTATTCAGTACCAAAATGTACTAAAATAGATTTTATGCTTCGTAAGATAGAGAGAAAGTATCTGACATTACTTGCAATGTGTGTTGACGGCCGGACGCTATCTGCGCGCGCGCGCTCTGCTTCCGGCGTCTTCCGGTGTCGCTCTATAAGACGCGCGTTGCTATTGGACGCCTCCAGTGACGTCAGCGGGAGAGCGAAATACGAAAGGAAATGTTGGTTTCATGCTGTCTGCTCGTGTTTTGAACTTCGAAGGCTAATAACTCCAGTTCTAGACCACCGGCCGATTCGCATAATTCTTTTTGCGTTCATCTCAGCATTCGATCCTACACACACTGCAGTACTGCAGACGGCAGTTGAAAAAGTGTCGCAGGGCCCCTTTAAGTGATTACAGCCTAGACTGAAGGGAAACGAATCCCGTCCAGTCTTTAGTACCTTGCGGTAACAAAGAAAAAGGGGAGGTGGCCACTGCTGGTCCGCCTCAACCTTCTGTCATCCAATCTGTTTATCCTCAGATTAAGCCACTCCCTAGTGGGCTGTCCCTAATCTTGACAGCAGCGTCTTTGCAGTTTAAACAGGCATTTTGGCATTCTTTCCCATCATGGCTCTCCCTCTCCTTATCCCACGCTCTCAGATATTCTCACAGTCGAAATATCGGTATCGTAGCAGCCCTGCGGCATTCGGGCCATCTCCCACGCTCATCCAGTCGAACCCTGTCGTTCCAGGAAACACAGCGTGTCTTCGCCTTTCCCGCAGTTCGGACCGTGCACTGCTGCGACTCACCCCTTTGTTCCAGTCGGCGCGCCGAAAGCGCATGCTGGTCGTTAAAGAATTGGTTGGGCCAAGCGCATTGTCGCTTCAAGCGACGGCGCACTTTTCATGTATTCTCCTCCTACGCATCCGAGCTGCTCTTCCCCGAAACGGCCACTGAGAGGACAAGTACGGTCGCGCAGCCGCGACCCCCCCCCCGAGCGACGTTCAGCGAAAGGGAAGGGTCTCGTACCAGGAACCCCTGGGGGCCAGCGTGAGAGACCAGCCGCTCAATGGAAGCAGTTTGCCTTCCATTGATAATTGCTGTCAAAGGCCATGCAGAGAGAGAGCCGAGAAAGAAGCCCAGTATAGCGCACGGTGCCACGCCGTCCCCTCTGTACGATCGCCCCATGAGCGGGAACATAACAGGCGGTACAGTGGACGGTTAAGGCCATGGAGAGCACTATGGGTAAGAGGACTGCACTAAGAGAAGATAGACAAATGAAGAAAGAGAGACGGAAATAACGCCTGTTATACGAGAGGATTTGAACTCTCGATGTTTTGGTGTAGGAGAAAGGCGTGCTTTAGTTGCCTGGGATGTTGTGCCACCAGTGTGTTTACGAAGAAATTCCTGCTACCTGCCTTGGCGAATTGTGATGCGACTGACTTCAAAATGTCCGCGATGAAAAGCTTTTGCTCGAATACTAGGAAGGCATAACTGGCCGTAGCGTCCAAGCTGCGGTCGTCGCCGGCATTATTTGTCAAGCCACCCCTTCCTAGCGCACTTCTTCGTTGGTCTTTTTTTTCTTAACCGCGGTAATGTGCGGTGGAAGGGGGTGGGGTCGCAGAGCTATAAGTTCGGCAGGGTTTCCAGCATACGTGCAAAAAGGTTGCATGGGAATCTAGGTCACAATCACGGAAGCATCATGCTAACTAATTTTCTAACCATTGATCGGTGCTACTGTCCACTTTGGCATGCGTTAAAAGCGATAGCTGATTTCGCGGAAATGCTAGTTGTGCGCCTTCTTGAAGTTAAGAGAAAAGGATCTGATCATGTGTCATTCTGGTTGCGCTTACTGATTTGTTTTCAGATTACCGTAATAGGATATATGCAGAAGGCTTAACATCCTAGCGGCATTAAAATCCTTGGTACCGACCGAGCGCCTTCCGTTGCCTTAAGCATCTTCACTGTTAAAAATAGCGAACCTGCTGCCTGAAATCGGCTATCCGCACCGTGGTCCATTAATTCAGCGAAGAGACGAAGCTTAAAAGGACTGGAATCTGAGAGTTGCTAATGATTCATAATGTAACGAAAAGGCGTCCACCGACACAAGGTAACAGGAGCGGACAATACGAACGCCGACTATCAACAAAAGAAGCTCACTGAGCCCCAAAAGAGCGAAGACCCACAACTTATCAGCGCACGCTCAGAGTGGTAGCGCCACCAGTCAAACGTGTACACCTGCCACTTTCGGTGAGACAACTGTTAAGGCATTATATCTCTTCTCTGTGTACGCTAATCTGCGGCTTACTCACGCGCGCGCTTCAACTGTTATTGATATGCCAGGCCTAAGCCAGTAAACGCGTTTGTTAACTCTTTTCTTCTCTATAGGATGACGCACCTATTTATATTCGGCGCACAGTAAGAATCCCGGCAGTGTAACGAAAGATTAGTAGGAGTTCCACCGGATAACAACCATCTCTGTTGTGTGAATCTCTCAGCTTACATACGGCGTTCGTACAGTCCACCCTTCTTCCCTTGTATTCGTGTCCTGTACACTATTTTTATTACGAGACGAAGAGCGTGGAATTCAAGTTTCTATTAGACTGCCACTGAACGAGCAACTACTGTTTTTTACTGCTAGCCATATGAACAGTTCAAGAACAAAAATTGCACAAGGTCTTCATGGTCACTATATTGAACACCGAATTACAACAAAAACGAAATGGATATATCATAACACCATGCAGCCTATAGGTACTGGCTTTCGGACGCGCCCTCTCTGATTTACATGGGTAGCTTAAATATAAATATACTTTAGTAGGACAGTCTGCTGGGCTAGTTGGTAATGCATCACGAAAAGTTCAACTTAGCGCGAAATACAGTTGTCAGTAGCGCCCGGTCCTGTCTGTTTACTTTATTTATTTATTTATTTATTTTTGTTACCCTCAATCGCCGAAGCTTTACAGAGGGGAGCGGGTTACAACATGAAAATACAAAACAACGAAACAAAACGTGCTATTTTATACATGAACAAGACTAAAGCAAGTAACATCTCTACTCAATGAAACGCAACAAAAGTGAAACGTAAAAAATAAGGAAATCGCAAAAAGCAAATAATGAATGTGGTAAAATTATACAGTACTAGCAAGAAAATGTAGAAGTAAGAGAAATGACACCCACACAAAAGATCAAAAATCTACTAGAAAACGTCGGCATCTTGACACGAGCAGACAGAAATTCGTAGGGAGGGGGAATAGATCGGATAACTAAGGAGAGCTATCGCGAAGTACACTCTAAGCCGCAAAGGACGAAAAGGGGTCTGTGGTTCGTCCTTTTGGGGGGTAAATGCATTGCCACAACCATTACTCCCTAAAGGACCAACGATTCGTCCCTCGGGGACTAACTGCGAAGGGACGAATTGTTCATCCCTTAGCAGTTACTCCTCAGGAGACTAACGGTTACTCCTCACACTTGCTCCCTCAAAGGACTAAATGTTCATCCAAGCAGATGCTCCCCCCAGACTGAGTTCATCCCATAGGACTAACTGTTCCTCTTCACAAATGCTCTGACCAGACTAAATGTTCATCCCATAGGACTAAAACTTCCTCATTACACATGCTCCCACCAGACTAAATGTTCATCCCTGCAGATGCTCCCCCTTTCCCACAGAGCAACTGTTCATCCTGTTGGTCGAACAGTTTAAACTGGCAAAACCTGGTTTTCAGGGATGAATTGTTCCTTCACTCAGGGAAATAATTCATCCTTTAATATCACATGGCTTTTCGTCTCCATCGGCCTAGGCCTCTGGCTGCATGCAGCAATTGGTGAAAATGACAACAAGAAAGGAAGGGTTTGAACATAATTTATTAAATAAACACAAATGGTCTGCCGCCTTACTTCTGCAGCAAGGTGTGGGCAACACGTTTGTTATTGTATTGAGATGTTTTATAATTCAAATGTCTTTTGTAATACAATCACAAATGAACACTTGAGTTGATTTACTGATGATGGCCTAATTTGCCATGTGCTTCCAAACGATGACAACTGCAAAGTGGCATTTCAGAAAAACGAGATCACACACATGTTCACACACACAGCAGTCCGTGTGAACATCTAGGCGCTCGCAAATCTTCTCTTCTTCGTGCAGCAGTTAAGATTACAGAGCATCGAAGGAAAGTGTACGCGATCGCATGTGCGCCGACACAGATGGACCGACAGAGCTGGACATGGCACGTCGGCGGAGCTAGCATACATCAAGGACCACTGTCAACAAAATGTGGTTTTACTAAAGTGAAGTTTTATTGAAAAGGGAACCAAGCGACAGTAACGAGTAGCGGGAACAGAGCCCAGCGGGACAGAAGAAAAGTACACGCACCAAGCGCGAAGGGGTACCAAAATGAGCCGGAAAAACCCACGCGGTAAATGGAAAACCATACCTGTTTAATTAGAAAACAATGAATTACAGTACCTAGAAAGAGATATCCGCAACAGACTTCGTTCACGCACTGCGCACAGTTCGTTCGTTTAGCACACACTGCCCGTTGGTCTACTTCGTCGTCGCAAACACATCGCTATTTTGCAGTAGCCTGCGTAGGACCACACTGGAATGCCGACACAAACACCTACACAGGAATACAGCGTCCACATCTCGGTGTTCTCCGCACACGCGGAGTGGAGATAAAGCACATGGTCACTCGCGAACGCACGTACACTGCCGAGACACCGCTCGGTGTTCTCCGCACACGCGGATTGGAGATAAAGCACATGGTCACTCGCAAACGCACGTGCACTGCCGAGACACCGGGAAACTACGTTGACGAGACATGCTAGCGCACACCCCGTACGACCAGTCCGACCCCCGCGAATGACCCCCTTGCTCCCCTCCTTTTTCATTGTCCCGTGCAGCTACGCGCCTGCTTACAAAAGAAAACACGCAAAAAATGCGTTCAGGCTCGCTCCCATGTCACTCACTCACTCGGAGCGAAAGACGCGCTTGGAAAGGCTGGGCTTCGCTCTGCTGGGTGGCTGGATGTACACACATTTCCCAGAAGCACTTGCGCGCCCACGGGTGGCGCTGCGGTGCTTGAAAAAGGTCTATTGTAAAAAAAAAGTAGCCTGCGTGTATCTGCTGCGGATTCATATTTATAAACTTGCGTCTGCAGTAGGCACACACAGACTACGAGCATAACAAGCACATGACCTCAATAGGTACGCACAACACTGCAGACTAGGGGCATGAGAAAGCATGCAATGGGAGGAAAAGAAAAGACTACGAGCGCTACAACGTCCTGCATGTTTTACATCTGCACGATCTACACACACACACCGCTAAGATCAAGGTAAGATTCCAACGAAAAGAATAAACGTCTCCCACGTGTGCCTCTTTGGTAAGAAAATCGAAAGGGCCAGAGGGTTAAAGAAAAAAAAACCACGCAAGAAAACCCTATTAACAAAACATACAAGGAGAATGAGCAATACTTAACGCGCGATTAGAAGATATAGGAAGTCCGATGAGCCGTAAGAGTACTTGCTAACACGTGGTCTTATCCGTGGCGTGCGAGCCAATAATCCATAGAAAAATCAACGGGCTGTCGATTCCTCGCTACGCTGATCTCTTCTGAAAACACTGTTGGGCTCGTTCGGCGTGTCCGTGTGCTTGCAGAAAACACCTCTTAGTAACATCACCCTTCGGCCACCCTATTCACACCACGACCGCGCGCGCACAAAATTTCAAAAATTCTGCCGCATGTTGACAGTGTCCTGTCGCCACCACTGACTGCAACGCCGGGAAGGCTACGCAAGTAGTCCGTAAAGAAAAGGAGAGGTGTATCGCTCCGACACACAAACGAGCTACACAAAACACAGACTCGCGCGTTTCGATTGTTTCCCCTGCAATTACGAGCGTGTTTTGTTAAGCTGATCAGAACTATATTATGACGTGAGGCTGCGACCGAGGCATTTATTGTTTTTCGCTCCCGCAAGCAACGGACTACTTTTTGGTCGCGGAAATACACAGAGTAAACACAAGCACCATCTTTTACAGCGCTGCACGTGCAGGCACGCACCGCGGCTGCCTACCGTGACTAACTTGATGCGAGTTTCGGTACACAAAGGGTCTCGCCGTCTGCGCCCCTCAGCCAGAGGGGTGAGCGCTCTCCTACGGACGCGTTCTTGTTTGTGCTTTTTGCAAATTGCCCCTGCTCCCTCCAAAATAAAGTTGTTTCTACCTCTACCAGCTTCCCTTGACTGGTACATGAAAGTTTTACGTGCCCTCAGTAGTTGATAAGCGTGACAGGCTTTATCTGTGTTTTTATCTTAGTTGCACAAATTCACCTCCTCTCTCGACCAATATACGATGCAGCATATATCAACGAAATTCATAGCTCGACGCTAATTGGTTCATAGTACTAAATATTGGATAGCACGGATTCGACCGTTCGACTGTTTGCTTCAGTGTTTTTTTTTTGTCTATTTTCCTGTGTCGAATTCGCAGTGTCCAGTTCTTCTGAATGTAGCGGAGGTCTCCGTATTAATTCTAACCACCAGGGCCCCCTTGATGTGCTCGAGGACACATTGCACAAACGTTCGATTTCCGTGGGGCAGTACTGGGGTTCCTTTATTTTATTAAAGTTGTTCTCTCTCTGCCCCCGCAACTCCACCACCACATGGAATGTAGCGGTTTCGACAGACAATCGCAACCACGACCTCGTGCTTTGCTGCAGCAGGCCACGACCACTTAGCCACCGGCGGTGGATGAAAAAACAATTGCATATGCCGAAGCATATGCCAGAGGGACTAACAGCGAGGCGTAGAGAGACGAAATGCCACCGTTCATCCTTCAGTTAGTCCCTTTGAAAATAAGGACGAAACATTTCGACCATGAGATTTGCGCACGGCACGCATCGTTTTAGTTACTCTCTCCCCAGACTAACCGCTGGTCGCGAGGACTAACTGCAGCGGTTACTCCGGTTTTCGTCCTTTGCGGCTTAGAGTGTAGGTGAGCTGATAAAGAATGACGAAAAAGGGAGTGATCAGAAATGGAAACGATGTCACCTGGTAGCTGATTCCAATCGTTTGATGTGACCGGTATGAAGGAGCAAGAAAATGTGTTTGTGTAGCAGAAAGTACCTTTAACCTTGTGTTCGTGGTCTATCCGAGAGGAGTGATATGTGGGAGGCGTAATGAGCTCACTACGCAGCGATGGATGATGGTAGGTCTTATGGAAAAGGCAAAGGCGGAGGTACTTGCGACGTAGTGATAAAGGTGGCAGTGACAAATGGTGCTTCATTGCTGTTGCGCTTGACGTACGGTGATAATCCGATAGAATAAAACGTGCAGCGTTATTTTGAATTAGCTCAAGGTACCTAATCAAGTTTTCGTGGTGAGGGTTCCAGATTGCAGCAGCGTACTCCAATTTCGGGAGCACAAGGGTTTTGTAAAGAAGCATCTTCAAGGAAAGTGGGGCGTTGCTAAAATTTCGACGTATGTATCCCAATGTACGGTTAGCATTGTTCGTGATGACGTTAATATGGGCATTCCATGTTAGATTGAAAGAAATGGTAACGCCTAAGTACCGGTATGACGATACGTGGTCAAGATAAACATCACCCAGTTTGTATGTTGAGGAGTTATTAAACTGGCGAGAGACCGTCATTAGCTTGCATTTGTTGGGATTTAATTTCATAAGCCATTTGGCACACCAATTCCTAATGTTATTTAAGTCTGTCTGCAAGATGTTCCTATCATCATCGGTACGTATTTCTCTGTAAAGCACACAGTCGTCGGCATATAAATGAACGGATTAAGAGGCGCAGTTAGGGAGGTCATTAATATATATTAAAAACAGCAGTGGTCCCAAAACTGAGCCCTGTGGTACACCCGATGTAACGCTTATTTCCGGCGAGTCATGACCGTTAACAGTGACGTACTGAAGACGGTTTGTTAGAAAGTAGTCGAGCCATGCAAGTACATTCGAGTCGAGGTTGAGAGAGGAGAGCTTGTGCATTAGTAAAGCGTGATTGACTTTTTCAAATGCTTTTGCAAAATCCAGGAAAATGCAGTCAATTCGAGATTGTTTATCAAGAATGGTGTGCAGGTGATGAGTGAAAAGAAGCAACTGGGTTTCACAGGAAAACGTTCGCCTAAAACCGTGTTGGGCCGATGTAAAAAATGAATTTGATTCTAAAAATTTCGCAATATGTGAGTGCAGTACATGTTCCATTAGTTTACACGGAATGCTCGTTAGCGAAATGGGCCGATAGTTAAGAGCGCAGTGTTTATTACCAGACTTATGTATCGGCACAACCTTACCGACCTTCCAGTCCAGCGGCAAGGTTGCTTGGTCAAGTGACTGTTGGAAAATCTTGCACAAGAAGAGAGACGAATATGTGCTTGTTTGTTTGAGAAACTTTGAGTTGATATTGTCAGTACCACATGATGAGGATGTTTTTAAGGTGTCAATTAACTTCGCAATTCCCGCAGAATCAAAAGTGATAGGAAACATTGAGCAGTAGTCACGGCACACAACTGCGTCAACAGGTGCAGCAGTGTTTCCCGAGAAATTGGCCGAAAAAATATTGTTAAATAACGCGGCACATTCAGATGCTGGTAGCGGTTCACCAGAGTCATCGTTGATTGATAAATCCGCATTTTGGTTAGAATTGATAACGTTCCAAAATTGCCGGGGGTTCCTTGATAACAGTTCAGGCAACGTATGCGTTTGGAAACGATTCTTAGCAGCACGCACAGCTTCCACGTATTCTGCCTCAGCATTTTGATACGTTACCCAGCGATCTGTAGTATTTTGCAACTTGGCTGTGCGGAAAAGGCGCTTTTTTCTATTAGACAAACGTTTGAGATGCGTGTTATACCACGGTCTTTTTGTATTGTTCCGTGTGCGTCGAAGGGGAATGTGCGCATTGGTGAGATTAGTGACTAGGTTTTTGAAAAGATCCCAGTTCTCTTGTACACTTCTCTCTTCAAAATTGCAGCAAAAGGTGTCTAAGTACGCGCACATATCTTGGTTAATGGCGTCAAAATCTGCATTGCGGTAGTCTCGGATGTATTTGTCTTCTTCAGTTCCACGTGAAAAAGACATGGTGATGTCGAAATGTAGCACCGAATGGTCGCTCAGACCAGGAAGATAAACTTTCTTCTTGTGTCCTTGTGTATTTCGCGCTAAGTTGAATTTTTCGTGAAATATAAATAAATAGCATAATATCCGTGTCATCTGCAATATCAAGGTGTACTGCGCCGAAAATTCCTGGATCACGCTGCCTCGGCTATTGGAGGGGACATCTGTCCTGAGGTTGACTTATTTTAGCATGATCAAATTGCCTCGCGGGTCCAGACAGTGCGTATTACTAAGCCGAAGACATTCACCGACCCATGCGAGCTGGATTGTGTCCTTCGGCATGGCCGCGTACCATATATGGCGCACTTGCGACATCTCGCCTATCTCTTTTGGTTTACAGAAAATTCGCATGGAATAGTAGGAATGTATGACTAACATGCATGATATGTTATCTATGAGTTGCCACGCTTGTCGTCCGCTTCGCAATTAACGATAATAAGATCACATGTGACACACAGTCTCATTACACATGAAACATCAAAGGAAATGGCGCTATGACACCGGAATATCGTGTTCTTGAATTTGTAATAGGATCAAACAAACAGGATAGTGGAACCCGGCTTTCTCGTCCGTGTAATACAAGCGCGTAAAATTGGGCAAATTTTTACAGCGAAAGCTGTATATGTCTACGCTAAACGAAAATCCGTTCTTCTCCTGTGCACAGAAACTTCTCAATTGGCTTCGACATCTAGCACGTCGTTCTCTGAGTCGCACCAAAGCATGCGCACCATCGGCTGTGCCGTCCGTATAGCATCGCGAAACATAGCAGAAGCGAGGTAGAGAGAAGCAGTGAAGCAAGCCATATTGGGACGAGCACAGCTTCTGCCGACAGCGACCGGTGTTCCGCACGCTCGCGCCGAAAGCGCCTTTGCGCCGTCAGCGACGTCGTTCATGCCGTACTAGCCCAGCTGCCAATCCCACGCGCAGAAGTTCCAACTTACAATGTCCACATGGGGAGCGATGGATCGTACGAACTCCCGAAGAGCACCGAGCTTTCGAACAGCACCGACAGTAGGAACGTGAGAGAATTCGTGTTCCCCGGGTCGATGCTGCAGTCCAGGCACAAGAACCAGCCGCGGTGACCAAGTGCTAGCTGCAACCGCGTACCGAGGACAGCAGAGCCTTCCAAGCCGCGCTAAATCGCGAAGCGGAACGCAAGCGCTAATGGCGGGCGGATGGTGCCGAGCTAACTCGAGAGATCGAGAGCAAGCGACAACGGCGAGCCGAGGAAGAGGCGTTGCGGGCAGATCTGCGTCAACGCGGCATATCGGAAACGCGTTGGTAGGAGACAACGGCCGCCTTGAACACAACGAATCGCTCATTACACTCATCCATTACACTGATCATGCGAGGCACAGTGTGCTGCATGTGAAATAAACACTGCGGCAAGCCGAAGGTGCGTGTAGCTTCATTAAAGAACACAAAAATGCAACCAATGATTGAGAAAGGCTTTGATACAGCGTTGGGATTAACCGACTGCTTAGCATCGGGGCCGCACGTTTTAGCTTGGTTGGTTAACCATCTGTACGGAATGTTGGGCGGCGTTTTTTAAGTATATTCCTGCTGTTCACTTGAAAAATTGCAGAAAATGTGTCACTTTCGCCTTGCAGAGTATGTCATTATATAATATAAGAGTATATTTAAATGCTTCTCCATGATTTTCACACTACTCCGCTTCCATTTTAGTTTCGACGAAATCGGTCGTTACGACGTCGCCGCTGTCATCGATCACATCTTAAATGCCACTGGTTCCACGAAGGTGTCACTGTTAGCATACTCACAGGGATTCCTTTCAACAGTGATACTGCTATCTACAAGACCTGAGTACAACGACAAGGTGTGTATTGGGAAGGTAAATTTTTATACGTTAGGGAAAAATCGCAGCAACATCACCAAGAATAAAAGAAAAGATAATCGAAGAAGGATAATGTCTAACTTCGTTCGTGATTCACGCAAGACAAAATGTCTGCTGTGGTTATACAGTGATAGGTGTTGCGCGCCAGCGGAGGAAATTGGCCTGCTGAATGGGAAAATCCGCTTTCGGCGAAAGAGACGTTAAAATGCGTTATAGGGAACAAACTATCCCTCGAAAACTGGAAAAATATGAATTACTTAATATATACCTTCTATACTAATGCAAACATATTACAAACGCAAATGAGCTCAAGGACAGCCTGGGGTAGGTTTTCTCCCTTTAATGATATTATCCGCCAAACGAACCAAACGCCGCTGAACGTAGTGGGAAAGCATCGAGTCACAGTAATACAGAGCACTCGCTGCATGTATCGAAGTTTTAGAGTCGATGTGCGAAATGTTCAAGATTAAAATCCGTCTTTCCAGAGTGATACACTTACTGACGATAGGCTACACAGCGAGATCTCTAACGGTTGAACTGCGATGGGACTCTTGTGTCCCGTTAAGCAATAACATACAGCCAAAGATGCGTTCAGTGCAGTTAAGGAAAAACCACGAGGCGTTTTTGCAACCTCTACAATGCTTATGTAACAGACAGATTTGGTATTGGGGTGCAGGGTTCTTGCGTTTATTCGTTGTCTCCCTAGCCCCGAGGCGAGTACAGAAATATCGGCCCGTCTTATGTCTGTCTGTCTGTCTGTCTGTCTGTCTGTCTGTCGGACGATTCAGCCACCCGGCCAAAGTTTAAGCACTTGCCTAACGCCCAGCCATCTTGAATTGGTAGCTGCGTTCATACTTGTGAACATTGTAGATCAAAAAGCGAATATCACGAATATCTGAGGCGCAACATGAATATGCAAGTATTGGGTGGTGTGTTCCTTTTACTAGAAAATACACACACACGTCATTCCGAAGACACTTGTGATTTTAGGGTGCGGTGAAAATGCGACCCTATGCATGAAAAGGTATCTGCCCACGATTTGCTGCTGCCACCTGGCAGTTGCCCAAGGATTCTGCAAAAGCTCATGTTTCCCGACGGCGCTGCCAGATGGCGTCCATATCTCACGCAGCGTAGGGTGCCTCGATGTGCTCCTCCGGAACAGGGTGGAGACACTGCTCTTGTGGACGCCATATTGGTTCAAACGTTCGCGTTCGGTGGCAATGCCTGGCATGCATAGATGGAACGCTTCCAGCGAAACGCGCGGTAATTTGGCTCAGTTTATCCCTTCCGGCGGTAGGGCTTGCACATATAATGTTGGTAACAAATAGATTAGCACTAATTATTACGCACGAAACATTTGATGGCGAAATAAAGGCATTTAGAGCGTATCTATCGGTCTATCTATCTCACTGGCTGCGTAGATTCTCGTGCTCTCGCGGCCGATTGATTAAGTTGATGAGTACCAAAAATGACATGGCATGACAAGAGCATGTTGAAAACATAAATGACTGCTCATTACATGAAAATCATGACATGCCTTTAATGTACGCCATGACATACGTGACATGGTCAAGGAGCTACAACGGCCGTTTGGCCAACTTCATGTATATCAAAATTGACATGATATGATAAGAGCATCAGGAAAGTATACATGACTGGTCATAACACGAAAACCTTGTCATGCATGTCATGCGCGCCATGACACACATGACAGGGTCATAGTGTTCTAACGGCCGTAATATTAACTTTATGTATACCAAAATTGACAGGGCGTGATAACAGCGTAAGATGAAAGAAAATAACTGGTCATAACACCAAAAAGATGTCATGCATGTCATGTACGCGATGACATATATGACCTGGTCATGGAGCTCAAATGACGGTTTTATTAACTTGTAGAGCACCAAAATTTACATGGCATGATAAGAGATTATGAGTAACATAAATAGCTGAGTATAACACGAAAACCTTGTCATGCATGTCATGTAGGCCATGACATACATCACCCGGTAATGGAGCTCTAACAGCCACTTTATTAGATGCGAAGCATCTTATGGCCGAGTTCAAACCGGTGGTGGTGTGCGGCGTGACCACCCTTATTGCGCATGCGCTCGCCCTGTGTGAATTAACGGCCAGGCTAGAGGGAAGAAATGACGCGCGTAGTGTTCCTCTTCGCGTTCCACGACGGCTTAATCTCTATTGTCTTATTGTGGCCATACTCAGTCATCCAATGGATAGGCAATCTCAATTTACTCAAAACAGATTTCTTTAGGATTAGCTTATTCCGGATTAGCTTAATCCGGACTACCTTAACGAGGCCATGCTCAGGCATCCAACAGGCAAGACAATCTCACTCCAAATTCACTTGCTTGTGACTAGCTTATTGCGGATTAGCTTAATCCGGCTTAATCCACATTGCCTTATTGTGGCCAGACGCTGTCATCCAACTGACTAGGCAATATCAACTTACTCAAAACTGGGTGGTGGAAGATTCGGACTACCTTAATCCAGCTTAATCAAGTTTAATGGGATCGGATTAACGTGACCATACGCAGTCACCCAAACGGCTAGTCATTCTCAATTCACTCAACATTGACTTGTAGAGGATTAGCTTAACCCGGATTTATTTAGTCATGCTTAATCCGAAAGAACATAGCCTAGTCGGGTCTAATCTACATCATGGCTATGCCATCTCGTCTTGGACCGGATTAGCGTAATCCGACATAACCTCTACTAATCTTGCCTAATCCCACTTGATAGGTATCTATCAGTATAGATTGGTATGGACTAGCGTTAAATTCGCTTGTCCAAATTCAATTAGGCTGCGATATGCTGGCTTAAATAGGCTTTTTCTAAGCTTACCCTGGTTTAATCCGGCGGCTTAATTGGTATCACTGAGTATCAATAAGTATTGATTCGTATCGATTACTATTGATTGTTTTGACTATGCTAGTTTAGCATGGTCTACGAGCATGATTAACTTGTCTTGACGAAGCTTATCTAAGCTTATCGGCAAGGTAGCCGAAGCATCTATTCACTCCGCAAGGCTTAACGCAAAGCTTAACATCCTCTTTGTAAAAGCAGCTTCACGCGATGATTATGCGATGCAGCTATAGCGAGACAAACAAGGATTTCTTTAACAGCATGCTCACCGACAGCGATAAAAAATGCACGGCCACATGCGAGACAAGTCAACAACTAACCTCGCATATCTTGGTGCTGTCGGTCGGATGCCAGCGGTCGCGTTTCACTTGTGCTTCCCATTTTTTTCTTCGCTCCCTGTTGCGAGGGAAGCGAAACATCCGCTGGCCTTTCGCGTGTGAACTGGTACACCATGGCAGCCTGTCATAGCGGCCAAAGAACTGATCTCAAACGTCGAGAACAACGTGTTTACAGCACCGTTCCCGCGCTAGCCTCTGCGCGCCGCCCGACACTTTCGAACCAATATGGCCGCCAGGCGGCGCGGGGTCTTTCAAAAGGTGTCTCCACCCTGGAACGGAGGCGCGCGCACATCGAGGCACCCTAACGCAGCGTCGTACGGCCGGCAGATGACTGTCGTCTGTCAACGACATTTGCAGCGAAGCACGCAGATACGCGGCCAATTTATTACCCACGTTTTTATGTTGCAGGTTGAGCTTCTCATAGGCTACGCACCAGTCACGTATGTGTCGAACCTTCGGTTTCCATTCCCGGAGCTCATAGCCAACGCTGAGGTGCTTCGAGTAAGTAGAATATTCTCGGAAGTCCAGGAAATGGAATGCTGACGGAAATGATGACATTCATCATTACGAACATGAATTAAAAGCACAAGAATCTGGAGCACGTAAACCCATATTAATAAAGCGTAGCTACTCGATCGGTGCTCTGAATCCCGCAGTTCCCCATAATAATGTTCAGAATTTCATTTAAGCAGTCAGTAAACGACTTAAAGGCAGACGGGTCAGGGTATAGATCGCAGCCATATATATAGCGATCTATTGCTTGTTTGCCGCGGATAGCGCACTTGCTGCATCACGGAACAAACATTTAAATAGAGAGTAACAGCTATAAACTATAGGGAATATTGCAGAGCTACCCATCTATGATATCATTTGATTTTCATCGCCCAGGGCCTCTCCCACAAAGCACTTCCCATTCGTGGATTTCAATGGTGAAGGGAACAATTTCCATAGTTTCCGCCGATGGCAATGGCGGTTCCAGCTTTTATTAAATACCAATTATCTGTCTTATAAGGAGGCATGAAGCCTAATTTCTGTAATGGCTAATGAGTTTGAATTCGGAAGCACTCATACCTCGTTTCTCTCTCCCACATCCGTGCTGTTCTCGCCAATGTAAAATAAGATACCACAAGCCAAACGCATTGGTCTGCATATGTCGCTTTTTCATCTTTCATTACGAATGGTATGCTAAATGAGTTCGTTCGATGGCAAGCTTATATGATAAATTTCAGCAGCGAAAATAAAAACGCTTTATGTGGCAACTGAAATCAGATACCTGCTCGCAGAAAGACTCAGGCATGACGTAATCAGGTGCCGTAGAGCAAATGACAATGTTGGTTACACATTCAGTTGTGGGCTTTCGTTTGTGAGCGTAGTTTGTTTCATGATATTTTTCTAGCGCACTTGTGCACCGGCCATGCACGGGTGACTAAACTATAAAAATAGTGTTTTTCTTTCGTAAATGGTGATTACTGTTTCTTTATCCCCTCTGCACGTCCTGTGCAAAGGTCTACATAATGCACTTTAATGTTTAAACTCTAATCAAAGTTAATGGGCCATTCTAGCTGTATCTCTCAACCAAGATCCGATGGGAGACCAATGTTCACTTTAGATAATCGATGTAACACTAAGATGTTGGGTTTCGTATATGCACGCGTACGTGTTTGAGCGCCGGAAGCATTGCGCATGTTCTGTGAGCAGCACGTAATATTCTGTTCACGCGCTATCTTTTCCATAAACACTGCGTTCAAAAGGCATGCATATACAGAAATGATTAATATATGCATGCATAACTTGTATTGTGTGAACACTGAGAAATACACTAGCGCGGCAACGAAAATTAGCCAGAATGATCAACAAGCACACTGGAAGATTATCGGACAACATGTTAAAAACTTATTATTCAGGCAAACTGAACGAAGCTCTCTACAGCGAACAGTGTACTCAAAACTGCAGCGCTGAAGCGCAGATGAATTATCGCAGCGGCGTTATATGTCTGAGATTTAGCAGTTTATGCAAAGGAAGTGTGTACTGAAGTAACAGAGCAAGAGCGACGCGACAGTTTAGAGCTTGCGCGGACTATATATACAGGAGTTGTTGGCTTTTATACGCCATGAAATGGATAGATCTCTTTGCATTGCACGGAATTGAAATGAAATGTCCTTGTGAAATCAAGATGTTTGCAAAAAGACAAAAACCACCAAGGAATGTAATCATGACAAGCATTTTTTGCATTTCGGAAGCCACACACCAATGCACACACCTGACAGATTTCTTAAACACTTCCACTAACGTGTATGTAATGACACAGTGTTATTGTGCACGTGATCTGCGAATTTCATGATATATGAAAGTAGCAAGCATTTACTGAGCCAGAAGTTCTTTTGAATATCAGCGCTCTCTTCTGAAACCTTGTTTCGTCAATATGTTGTTACGCGGTTACAGTATGAACCAATCTCCTAAATAACGCTGCTGTTTACGACGTGCCTCTCAACTACAATTCACAAGTAGCAATGCGGTACTTGTCGCTTCCAATGCACAGACGCCTACTGCCTAAGAGAAATTCCTGCTAAGATGAAACTGGGTTCGATTCCTACACTCGGTTTCAATTTTCTTGTTAAGTCTGCATTTCTCTCGCAAACTGCAATCACGGTATCGCTTTCTCTTCAACGAACGCTGGGTTCTCATAAAATTTAGGGTCCCTATTTTTGTTGAGAATTGATTGAGACAGCCAGTATTGTTAACATTCAATGGCTCGTGCTGGGTACACTGTTCACTCGGCCATAGCATTGCGGGATTGTATAATCCTTAATCGTGATGTGCATGACAAGTATAACATGATAAGGATATCAAGATCAGTCGTTAAATTCGGCACATATCCATGCCTTACTATGCAATTTTGTTGTATTCCAAGTCAACAAGACGGCCAGGAGAGAACCGTGATGAAGGCGGCTAAATAGAGAGATACTGTCAAAGTTGGAAAAAACTTACCAAAACGTACTACGCATATAGTTTCTCGAAACAAATTTACTGCGCTGAAAAGTACACATATTTGCAGTAGTCAGCGATTTGCGCCATTACACTTTCTTTCTGGAGCCACGAAGGCCGCGCAGGGGAGCGCGGTGGCCCGGAGAAGGTACTAGGAGCCGGCAGAGGCGCGAATTTGCAGCTGCTTTTTTACTGTCTGCCAGCGCTCAAATCTCCGTATAGCCAATTTATGCTTTATTGTAACAATGTGTTCCACATAGATAATTACAAAATGTATTTGAATGTTCGATATAGAGCATATTTCGCTCTATTCGGCTTCATTATATTTCTTTTTCACTGCAGTAGTTGCAGCGTAACTGTGAAGGAAGTCAATTGGACGAAAATGGAGGGGAGGCTTTATTTGAACGCAGTACGTGCGACGGCTGGACTGCTTAAGTGCCCCGATTGCCGCCTTGTTTTATCTGCAGCGGCTACTGGGGAAAACAGCGTCTGTATATAATCAGGCACACGCATGTGTAGATGAATGTGTTTGATTTATACATTAAACAAACTGCCCTTCCGATCCAATAGCATTCTTCTGATAACTTCAAGCTGATATAAATAGCGCAATATAAAACTAACAGGTTTTTTTAACATGCTTGCACATGCCTTCTTCGTATTCTGGGGAGTAATTCTAGTGAGCATAAAAGTACACGATGTCGCCTTAATCTAAATGAATTTGTAAAATGCTCATTCCTAAAAACATACTTATATATATATATATATATATATATATATATATATATACATTCAAGCATTCAATTTATTCAAGCATTTTTGATAGGCTGCTCAGTTTACGGTCCGAAAGAACGTTTACCACATTTGTTTACCAAATGTGGGGCCGCACTGTGGGCGATTTGCAAGTTCTACATCTTGTACACGGGTAGCAAAGAGATCCAAAACTCCCGCATTATATAAACAAAAGGTAACGCCAGCTCGACACGGCGAAGTCCATCTAAGAGCAAAGCCGTGGAGCTCCAATATAGGGTACCCGAACCAAAGAAATACCTTTATCAGAAAAAAACACCAAAGCAACATCAATGCAACACCACGCTAGCGTGACTCTGTAGCGTAGGTATTAAGACACGAGGCTTCGAAGGGTGGCGGCACTGGTTCCAACACCAACAAGAGCAACACAGCGTCCCTTTTTTATGGCCCTATTTCTCCAGAAAAAAATATAAGGCGTTCATATCCTACGCGAGCTGAGTCCGCCGCTAGATATGAAACCCGTGCGACTACTACGATTTGGATAAAGGCAGTCGACGCGACCTGCCCGCTCAGCGAATGAATGACCGCCGCATACAACTCTTATAGAAAAACAATATTCACAAAGGCAGATTTGCTGAAAATTTGCCGCGTTTGCTTCTTTTTACCTTGAAGTCTCTCTACCTGCACATCTAGGCAATAACATTGTATCAAAGGACGCGGTTCAAATTGCAGCACGAAAGATATTCAGAGGTGTAGCCACAGCAGGTTTACCCGTATATCATGATGTTCGATGGATCATGATGAATAGAACAGCCGCAGGCCGGCTGTTCTATTCCGCCTCTCGTCTTCCTCTTCCTCGCACGGCGCGCCTCCGTCCAAGCGCCAGCTTGCCGTTGTCTCTTTTGATCATTACACTCGGCGATGACTGCGAGGAAGCGTGGTAACCGGGATGGCTCCGAAGGGTCCAAAGACTTTGTCGTTGCGGCGAAAAGCGTCACGGATGATTGTGTGGCAAGATCTAGAAAAACATGCACTAGGAGTTCTGGACGCTATGTCCCATCAGTAGCGTTGGCTCTGGCGGACGGAACTGGCGGTGCAGCGCTGGCCGTCGCAGGACTCTGCCGCCGCAGGACTCCGCCTCTCCATTGCAGGACTCTGCCTTGCGGAGCTGCGAAGGACGTGTCCGGTGGACGACATCGGCTTTGGCGCGGTGGTCGGTCTTGTCGACGTTCACGATTGTCCTGCTGCAGCTTTAAGGTTTGTGCAGGAGCAACTAGACCGTGAACCACCACCTGTGGCCGATGGCTTTCGCTATGCCGGGGCTGTGGACGCACGACTCGGTGACGCTTTGAATTCATGCGATGAGCTCCTAGAAAGACCTTTCCAAGAAGCCAGCGATCGCCTCGCCGTAGTAGCAGTTTTCCTCCACCATTACGCTTCCGTCGCAAATAAACTCCCAAGAGAGGAGGCCGTCGACTCGCAGTGGTCGCAACGAGTTGCGCGCTGCGAACGTCTCCCTGGCGTGCCTGACAAAGGGACGAGATATTCATAGCTGATGGCCGGCGGGAGTCGCACTTCGACAGCTTTATTACTGCCAGGCCACGAGTAGCAGAACCTTTCTCCCCAACAGGTTGAGTAACGGAAGCAGGCTTGGGCAGCACAGAGCAGTGCTCTCTTGGAACGCGATTTACGCAACAGGGTTCTTTCTATGACTCTTTGCTCAGCATAGGGATGATGTCCACACACTCAGCGAACGAGCACGATAACGGCGCACCGGGCGCCGACTGCTCAGAAAGGACGACGTTGTCGTCCTCCCTGAATAGGTCTGGTCCGTGGATTCACCCAGCCACCTTGTTGTTTTCGGCGCCAGCGAACAGGGATGGTTTATGGAGTGGGGGAGCTTCCAGCGTGGCAGGTGCCGGAGCTTCCGTTCGTACATGCGATGAGAAGCTTGAGCAAATATCCGACTGCTGTGGGTGGAGAACGGTCGCGTCTGCGTGTCCAAGCGATGGTGAGCTTGGGCGGCAAATGTCCGACTTCGCTGTATGGCTAGTGGTCTCGGCACATGTCTGTGATTCTTCGTGGTGAGGCACCCACGCAGATACGGAGACATGCGCTAGGCCGCGGCTTCGGTCTGTGTTTACGGCGACGTGTCCCACAATACTCTGTCGAATGGCTGTAGGACACAGCTGCAGCATCACTGCTGTGGGCCTCGTGAGCCTTGTCCATGTTGGAGAGATCGTTCGCATGGTCGAACGCACGGGGAAGTGGACCGAAAGCGACTAGGAACTTCGCACTCCATTCCGGCCAGGACCTCTGCCGTAGGCCTTGGTAGCGATGTCTAGCCACGGCACGTTCTTCAAGGTGGCTTAGGGCCACCTGCCATTGTTGTTGGTCCGACCGGGCATAGCGAGTCCCGAGATAGTTGACGTTATTTATCCAGAGGATCGCGTCGTCCTGGAAAGCACAGAACTCCGGGATCACAGATGCACTCGGCGATGATGATGCTGCAGGCGACAACCCGGAAGTTACCGTGGCGAACATGTTTAGTTGCTCTGAGAGCAACGATAGGGCCCGCATGACGTCTCTCAGGTGGCTGACTGACGCAGTCGTGGCGCCATGGTCGGCGGCCCCTGAGAATGAGGCGGCGGTGTCCATGTGTGAGGACGCTTGGACAGCGTCCCTGTGCAGCTCATGTGCCGACGTAATTCAGGCGAGGGAATGATACCGTAGGAAGCATGAACGGCATTCTGGGGAAACACGAGCCTTTCGTTGTCGTGGGTCGATGCGATGGGGCGTGACGCCGGTGTAATGCTTACCTTGGGAAGCCAAAGAGGCCTGGACGCCATTCCCGAACGGTCCCAAAGGTGCTTCCTGCAGCAGAAGGGCTGCGGGATCCATGGTCGCTGAAGCGTGAACGGCGTTCCTTGAATGGAATTCACGCGGCACCGACGACCCTCGAGGGCGCCCTTAAGATGTGTCCTTCGTCGACTGCGCCATCGCAATGTATAAGAAAAAGATACATAGGCACGGCGCCTTTGCCGCAGGCCGGCTGTTCTATCCTGTCTCTCGTCTTCCTCTTCATCGCTCGGCACACCACCGCCTAAGGGTCAGTTTGCTGTTGTCGCTTTTCATTACAATATATATATATATATATATATATATATATATATATATATATATATATATATATATATATATATAGGTAGATAAGAAGGCGGTTGCGGCGCAGTAAGGTCATTCACGTCTGTATTTATTGTTCCTGCTTTTTTGGGGGGGTGGGCGGGGGGCTGTATATCTTCGGGATATACTCAGCTTCGTTTTTGACCCTCGGGACTCAGACAGGATAACATTTTTTCGGCGAAATTAAAAGGGGCCGACGGATGTGCACCGACGTACTTAACTGTACACAGCCATTTTTATTACTCGGGCGTTTTAAGCAAATCTCACAGCCACGCCAACCTGCTCACAGGTCATTCTCGACCCGGACTTGAACGGTGGTCCCCTTTACTTGCCCGAGGCACCCAGACGCCTCCTCCAGGGGATCTGCAAAATATTAAATGGAGAGCCTTGCTCAACTTTCCTAATGCTCACTTTACTCAGCAGTGAAGAGCAACTAAACAAGGTGAGATGAAAATTTGTGTCATACTAGAGTTCAGGTGTTAAAGAGACGCTAGAATGAGGAACAATCTTTCTCGATTGAGTAGACTAGCTTTACGCAATGCAAGAAAAATCGATCTTGCGAGCTAAGGTTTTTCGTTAAGCTCGAAAACGTGTAAAAAAATACCGGTGAACACGCCGCTCTGAAGTGCCAGCACTAATACACGTGACATCTAAAATCTTTGACGGCGTCTACTGAGGCCTACATATTGGTCTATAGATAAGAAATACACACATTCTATGCCAATGAAGATAGCGACTTCTGACTTTCGCAACACGTGGTGAAGTAAATTTACGATACTACGACAAAAAAATTCTCCTTGTGACGTCACTAGGCGGTAGTTCTTTCACGAACTTGAAAACCGATACTTTGCCATTCATTTTCTCTTTCAATATTGAACGTAAAACTGAAAATTAACGACAGTTGAGTTTTTGTAATGTAAGTTATCATCCTAAAACTCTTCGCATCTTAACTGTATTGTGCATTAAGCCTCTGAAGGATTCCTGGCATACCACAGGCATTTTGAGAGCAGGTATACAGTGACTGAAGTGACTGCAACGCGCGAGACACAAGGACCAGAGAAGTGGACACACACAGCGCTGACTTTCAACAACATTTATTTGCGGAAGCGCGGCCCAGTAGTGAACCGACATGCGTACAAGGGTTGATAGTGAACACGTGTGGGTAACAAAGGGATGACAGTTCATTTTTTTATATGCTGGTACAATGCAAGCAAAGACAACTTATTACTGATACCCGTTCAAGAAATTAACACCATCTTCCCAAAGGGAACCCTGATGGGATGCGAAGCAGCAGCGTTGCGCACGGGTGGCGTCAAGGGTTGAACGGCGCTAACGCGGGTGCTCCGCATCCCATCAGGGTTCCCTTTGGGTGTTAATTTTCAACGCGTACGATAGGCGCGCGTCAGGTTTATTGCGCGTGAACCGATGAGTCCGCGGTGTAGCGAGCGGCGGTAGCGGTAGCGGCAGGTGTTGCGGACGAACAGACAAGGCGGCAGCTGCGGGCGCTGCGGCGAGAGCGCGGCAGGCGAGGGAGAGAGTGACGTCAGCGCGCACTGTGAGGGGTGCGTGACGTCAACGCACAGCTGCGGCGGGACCTACTTGGCACCGCTCCAACACCTGCGGCGAGGGGAGCGCGTTGCGGCGCGTTCGTACGGACGCACGGATGGACAGCGTTACACAGGCTAGTCAAAGAGCTGCTTCGCATCTAATATATTTCTTTCTGTGATAGCCAAACTAGAAGAGAAGCTCAGGGGAAGATGGATGCTTGAATCGATGAAAAAATCGCAAGGTACGATTTAAAACAGGGAATGTCGCGGGAGCCAACGTTTCGACAAGCGGACTTGTCTTCGTCAGGGCGGCAACTGCCTTCTCCAGCGTTCGTTTATGTACGCCTTTGCACACCCTCCCCCGTCCTCAGAAAGAGAGGAGGAGAAGAGCAGCACGTGCGAACATACACACACAAAAGAGAAAAAAGAAAAAAAAAGAGAAAAAAAAAGTGGGGGGGGGGGGTTGGGTGCAAGGGTATTTGGGTGACAGGTGTTAGCGTGACTACTATAAATGGCAAGAGCGAAAGTTTCTAGAGAATCCGCTCTGTGTACATATCTTGCACATGCATTGTGTGCACAGGGCTAGAAAGCAGGGTGGAAAAAAGGAAACACACGCACGGAACAGAAGTTACTCCTATGTCATGGTCCCCCTCCTCCACCCCCTACCACCTGCCCCGCACCAACAGTGCATTTCATGGAAAGCATGGGGCTAAAAAAAGGGTAACTACACTGTTTAATGTCCTTGTTCTCCTGGAACTGGATGGGGGCTCAGCACCTGAAAGTAGACTTTCTGGGAGAAACATTGTTAGCTTGTGCATACCTCAACCTTTTGTCGTCTTTGTTAACACTCTTCCGTATCTAATGGACTCAAGAGTTCCCTTTGAAAGGTTTATGCCTGTAGGTTGGAGAGTATTGAACCTGTATATGAGATACGATTCCCTGTATTTTCTGTCCCTCGGCGAGCGGAAGTTTCCTTGGAGTATGTAGAGTTTCAGTTCATCGAAATTATGACCTGTCATATTAAAATGCTGCGCCACTGCCTTCGGCAGGTTATTCGCGGTGTCCGCGCGGTGCCCGTTTAATCTAACATTGATTGGTTGACCAGTTTCGCCGACGTACTGCTTGTGACAGAGTGAACATTCCAACATGTAAATAACGTTCGAACTAGTGCAAGTGAAACTTGATTTTACATGATGGACATAGTCACTTCCCGTGCTTTTAACTTTAAGATCATTTTGAATATGCTTGCAAGTCTTACATCTGGGACGGGAGCAAGTTATTACGCAGGCGGTGCGCTGAGGGTTTACTTTGGCATGTACTAGCAGGTCTTTAATGTTTCTATTACGGCGGTAGGTGACTCTTGGTATTTCCGGAAACGCTTTTCTAAGGCGATCGTTGCTTGTTAGTATTGGATAGTATTTCCGAAGAATATTATTTATGTTTGGAAGCGAGTTGGAGTATTTCGTTATGAATGCTAGCGGCTGGTTGGCCTGCGCTTTAGGGGCTCTTTTTTCTAGCGCTGGTGTCCTATCTAGTTTAAGCGCGTCATTGTATGCCTTGTTGAGAGCGTCGTGCGGGTGATTTCGTTCAGCTAAGGTTGCCTTTAAATTGCTTAAGTGGTGAACGTAATCCGCGTCGTTGCTACAAATCCTTCTTATGCGCCTTGCCTGTCCTATAAATATGCCCTGTTTGCAGTGTCGCGGGTGATGGCTACTATAATCTAGATATTGCTGGCTATCCGTTGGCTTTCTGTAAAGTGTCGTCTTTAGTTTTCCTTTTTCGATGGATACTGTCGTGTCGAGAAAATCAATTTTACTAGAAGAGTGCTGCATAGAAAACTTAATGCTGGGATGAAAGTTGTTAAAATGCTCAAAAAATGTGCTTAGTGCACTTACACCATGTTCCCAAATAATAAAGATATCGTCTATGTAACGGAGGTAGGTGCGAGGTTTTAGCGGCGACAATTCCAAAAGCTGTGCTTCTAGTTGCCCCATGAAGATATTGGCGTAGGTCGGCGCGAAAGGAGTTCCCATACTGGTGCCAAAAATTTGCAGGTAGTTGGTCGAGTCAAATTCAAAGTAATTAAGTGTAAGTACTAATTTTAGTAACGTGATGTAAACTTCAGCGGCGTGTGCACGTTTGCTATTCTGTATTGCTTTCGAGAGCGCTTCGATTCCTTCTGTGATAGGTATATTCGTGTATAGGGAAGTGACATCTAGCGTTACCAAAATAGCCTGATCTGAAAGTGTTTGTGTTTCGTTAATAGACTCTATAATCCGCAGAAAATGAGGCGTATCCTGAATAAAGGACGGAAGGTTGGGCGGTATGTCGGATAGATGGTGATTAAGAAACTTCGATAATGGCTCTGTCGGGGTGTTGTTGTTAGACACTATGGGTCTTCCCGGTATTTCAGCGGTAAGTAGTTCGTCTGTGCTAACCTTATGGATCTTAGTTTAAAAGGCGTACATAAAAGGCGTACAAAGGCGTACATAAACGAACGCTGGAGAAGGCAGTTGCCGCCCTGACGAAGACAAGTCCGCTTGTCGAAACGTTGGCTCCCGCGACATTCCCTGTTTTAAATCGTACCTTGCGATTTTTTCATCGTTTCTGTGATAGCGCTACTTAAGGGGACCTCACACACGAGCTGCCTAAATTTGTTATGTGGTACGCCTCGATAATTTCGCGTGTCAGCTCCGATCGGTGCTTGCTCAGCACTCTGCAACGCCTAAAGAGAGGCACACATCCGCAGTCTCGCAAATGGATCCCAAGGTGGCCCTGAACCGTGCCATGCACATTATTATCGTGCTCCATTAACCTTTCGTTTAGGCAGCGTCCAGTTTGCCCTGCGTATTTTTTCCAGCAAGATAGGGGAATCGTATACACCACTTTGGTGGTGCAGGGCACAAAGGGGTCTCTCTGCTGAACGAGGCATTCGGGTCGACTTGAAGGAGGACCATTCACAAGCTTACAAAGCTTGGAAAGCTTCTCCGGAGCTGAAATGACCACTTTGACGCCAGCGCGTTGCCCGATTTTCTTCAGCCTGTGAGACACGTTGTGCAAATAAGGGAGCACAGCAACACGGTACCGAGGGAACGCCGCATCCTGAGGTTGGTCTTGCGCACCCTGCCTGAACTGCTTAAGAAGCTTTTCAGCTACAGCAGCTAACAGGGCCTTAGGGTAACCGGCGCTTAAGAGGCGCTCGACCTGCGCTTGGAAACTCTCTGCTACCGAGTGCGGGGCATGACCTCCTGAGGGCGTTGATGAGGCACACGTTGGCAATTCCCCTTTTCACCAGTTTAAAATGTGCCGAATGAAAAGGTAGAAGCGGTTTCTCACTTCTTGGTGCGAATTGCCAGCATGAGTGCTCAAAACGCACAGCTTAAGGTCCAGAAAACTTGCCAACTGAAGCCTAAGTTTTCTGGACCTTAAGCTGTGCATTTCGAGCACTCATTTGAAAGCACTTCTGCGACGGCAGTTACAGCGTGTCATATGATGCCAGTATGGTTGTATCCATCAAATGCACTAAGCCTGGACACTACAACTACAACTAGTTTTTGATCACCGTGAACGTGAAGTAGTTGCGCGTTTGGTAGAGGTTGCATGCTCACAGGAGTTGGTCATTTGAAGTGTTTTCCTTAATAACTAGGTATAGTATGACAGCTTTTTTTAAAATGTGAAACAGGGTAAAATTCGGAAACACTCAGCTTTGATCTTCCACATGTAGACCTGCTGGTTATTTGAAGTCTTTTTGGAGTACCTTCATGCGCTGGTGCCAAAACCTTTTATTTTTCTTTGGTTTCCAAATTATTCTTGCCAGTCTGATAGCTGTTCATGTCAGATTTGCATATATGTGCGTATTACAGTGCCTTCTAGAGAGCCATATTTCTATTTTTTATATGTAAGTGAGAATATTGCTTTTTTCTCGTCGCCCCAACACTGTCTCCACTGTATTCGACTTCAAGCACGCGAGTATGTAGCTTCATTATGAAACTGAGGTTGCTTCGATGTAACGTTGCTCGCTGTAACAGATCGTGCATTGTGGTGTTGCTCATTATATATATTTTGTTAATATTTAATGCGCTACTTTCTTTGAAGGTCACTTTGTTCAGAATTCTATTGTCACTTAATTGATGCTCTTGCTTGTCTTTTAAAGCTTGCCTCGTTACGTCAGCTGATGGCCTAGACAAATTTTAACTTTCATATCTGAGTCATATGTAAGTTTTGATTTGATGTGGTGAAGATACTGGATAACATGATTGAACGTGGCTATCACACAGTCATTGATTGTTCTGTCTGAACTTATATAACAGGATGCGCTGCTCTCATGCTGAAAAGCGCATTGTCGGTTGGCTGTTGATTATTGTGTGACAACTAGTTCTCTTTCCCTAAGCCTGTGGTCGTTAGTATGTTCCAAATATATCTAAATTATTTCTTCTGCAGTTCCTTTTGACTATTTGTGGTTTTATTTCTCTTGCATTTGGTGGTCTAGTGGCTATGGTACTCGGCTGCTGATCCGAGGGTCGCGGGATCGAATCCCGGCTGCGGCGGCTGCATTTCGATGGAGGCGAAATGTTGAGGCCCGTGTGCTGTGCCATGTCAGTGCACGTTAAAGAACCCCAGGTGGTCAAAATTACCGGAGCCCTTCACTAGCGCGTCTCTCATAATCAGTGCTAGTTTTGGGACGTTAAACCCTACATAACAACATTTTTCTTAACAACATTTTTCTTGCATTTCTCACTTTCTTTTTAGCACAAGATAGTTTCTCAATAAAATGTTGATCTAGCAATGTTCTGACTTCATGATCATTGGCACAGGAGTCTCCTTGTTAGGCCGCTTGCCAAGAAACTGTCTGTCCTTCCCTGTAGAAAGATAAGTCATTACCATTTTGGTTAATTTGCTTCATACTATGTCAAAATACATGCTACATTGATTTTTGTGTGCAAGACAACTAATTGAGACTTATATGCTAGGACGGATGAAGCCTTTGCAGACAACTGCGGGCCTACCTTACTGCACTATTATGGCTCTTTTGAACTCAATGCTGATGCTCCTACCCACCAGCAAAAAAAAATGTTACTGGCAAGCGCGACGCCAGGACTTCTTCCTTGAACGTAACTACGAAAGTAATCAACTGGCAATGCCCCCCAGTCTGCAGCACCCAAAAGCTTATGGTGCAGCTGGTAACAGAGCAGGTCGCAGTTACTAACATAAGGCAGGGAGGGCGTCCGCGGATCGGGGTGCCCCCATTATGATCCCGTTGACACCTTCAGAACCACAGAGTTATTGCCTTGGGGGTGCAAAAATTGCCATTTGGTCATTTGAACCTCTAAGGCATTAGCTCTAAGGTCAGATTTTCGTTTATATATTCAGAGGGTGGCAACCAGATCAAAATTTTGGTGGGCATGCCCCGTTTCCGAGCACGATTCTTACTTCTTTTTCAGATTACGCCTAACGTTTCAGGAACAGCTTTCTTTTCAAATCTTTGGGAAGTCTTCAAAGATGTTGTGAAATCCCAGAAAATGGGATTATTGGAGTCTGCTCTAAGCCGTCGAAAAGGCCCGCTTTTTGAAGACGTTTTGAAGGCGTTAACAAAATGACTCTTGTGCAACAAGCCGGGAATTCGAGATATATATACGACGCATTCTAGTGCAACGCTTCTTACGCGGGCCGTCTCTGCGACGTCGTTAATGTCTCGTACATCAGTTTCGAAGACGTCATAAATCCTTTGTGCGCTAGCTGGGAAACATATGCGCGCCATGTGAGGAGATGCTGCCATGGCATCGTAGTGGTCAATGTTGCCATATACCAAGATGCGATTCCTAAGACATGCCTGCGCGAGAAACCTAAGTTGTTTTATCGCACACGAATGTTAAACGGTGTTTATCGTAAGCGTTAAACGCTGATTACATTGTATACTTCCGGTCCGGTTTCATTTATTTCGCGTCATGTCAGCTGCCGTTTCTCTCTGATTTAGTCTGGTAATTCTTATCCCTGAATAATGAGACCTTTTTCTCCAGAGCTGACTGCGTGCTTTCCGTTACCTTGTTTTTGAAATCTGTGATTGTCCTCGTTTCATCCCGTGTGTAGTCACCGGTTGCATGCAGCTACTAAACGTTTTTCTCTTCAGTGATAGTACTCAAATGCCTGACAGGGATCTGAGGTGTCTTCCGTATATGAAATCGACCATAGGGTTACTTCGTCGGCCCTACTTCTGCGGAGCAGGTTACCCATGTAATTCTCAGCCTAGATATAGACGCTCTAGCTTTTATTTCTTGGTTCCCTTATTTCACTGAACACGAAGCGAATATTACAGTGTGTTTTGTTTTTTGCTGTATTGACTTCACAGCGACGGGCGAATACGTTATGCTGTCTACGAAGCGTCACGGGCAAGTAATAGAGACATGTGGTGGAAAAGAACCATTCAAGTCTCTTGGGCGAAAACGAAACAGAATATTTTCATACGGACATGTATGGGAGTGCTTCTGGTGATGACCGATGTGAAGAGATAGCGGGGTATATAAACACGGGTGTATAAATAAACATCGCGACGACAGGGCTGTGTAAACAGCCGCACGGATGTATTAACAGCGCGAAGATGCGCCGTGCGCAAGGAGACTTGCTGTCACTTTTAAACTCGCGAACCCCGGGTTATCAGGCGTAAAATGATTACCCGGGAACAATCGATGATGGGTAGTGAGATATCGTAGTGACTAAGTAACAAAAGAAGATGGTAAGGCTTGGCCACACCTTTCACCCTTTCCGTGCAGTCTGGATGCGTGATCAATGGTTTCTTCTCGATACGTTTGAGGGTGCTAATGGCGCCGTGTGCAAGCGCTAGGGATGCGTACTTTGTCAAATCGCGCGCAGTCGCTTACAAGTCCACAAAAATTAAAACCATTGCACTTATTAACAAGAAAATAAATCGCTCGGACAATACATTGCATGATTTGCAACTTTCCAAATGGCGTTTAGCGCAGCCGTTTCTAAGCGAACAAATAATTAATGCTAAATAATGAGTTGATGTCATTTAAAATAATAGTTTGAGGTGTTGTAGACGACAGGGAATAATAGATAGTTAGTTCTATACCCTTGACGCTCACGTAATGTTTTTAACAAATGGCGAATGTTAGCTGGAACTCCCTGAATAAACTTACATTGTAATTGTTCTTTTATTGTATTTGCTTAATTATTGACTGTGTGAACGTTTCCTTTTCTCTTATGTATGCTCCCCCCTTATGTAATACCCCAGCAGGGGCCTTTAACGGTTAATAAATGATGATGATGATGATGACAAACTGTTTGCCTTTTTCAGACAAGGATACCGGTTTTATTGAACCACTTCCCCATCGCAACATCTATTCAAAATCTGGTCCATTACGTTCAGGTAAGACAACTAAATTTTCATAAAAATAGAGATTATTTGTATAAACGTCTCCATTGTGAGCATAAGAAATGTTTCTGAAACGCTTCGAAGTAAGGAAGCAATAACAGACTAACAAAATTAATAACTGCATTGTAGCTTTCTGGACCTTGTTAGTGAAGCGGTTGATGTATACTAGCTCATACTTTATGAATTTGAGAACTGTGCTTGCCTGAAGTTGTTTGTTGCATATAGCCAGCCAACTACACTGGAATGGACGCATAATAAAAACAAACGACAAAGCGTTGTGTCATTTTGACACCGTGACCTTGTTAGCATGTTGGCAGGAAACCCTACACGTAATCCTGCGTCCGTCAGTACGCGAAGGTCTAAAACAGAGAGAGAGCCTGGACGCCATCTCGCGGAAAAGCAGTGGCCTTCTTAAATAAAACTTTATACTGCTACTACAAGAATTTAAAACGCCGTATTACGTTGAGCATTGCATATTAGACACGATCAAGCCATGCCAGGAAACACTGAAGAAATACCGCACTGCACCTGAGAGCGGGACACTTCTGGCCTCATTTTGAGCCATATACATTACACAGGCAATAACACGGCAGCACAACTAGCCCAATCTGTTGCACTGCTGTGTTACCTAAGACGTTATTATGTAGTTTTGCAACAATAGAAGCTACTCTATATATAATGTCCTGGTCAACCTCGCGTCTTTCGCGTGGCGCGAAGACAGTGAGACGGCACAACGAACCCCTCAAAAAACACATCACGCTGCTTGCCCATTTTGGTAAGACAGCGCTCACTAATGTATGCACCAACGCAAGCGCACAAGATATGGGCGTAGAGATTCTGCAATGTAACGCCGCACCAAAACTGCAAGCTCTTGCATGCGCCAGCCGGACTCTCACACCAGCTGAACGGAAGTGCACAATCACGGCGCACGAATACCTGGCTACTGTTTACTCCATTCAAAAATTTCACCCTTCGCCGCCCCCGTGGCCGCCACTTCACCATCGTCACAGGCCATCATGGTCTGTGTTCATTGTCATCGACTGAAAGCGTGTCGGGGCGCCTAGGGCCCTGGGTGCTACGCTTGCATTAATATGACGTTACAATAGCCTACAAGTCAGGGGAATCGGATAGTGATTCAGACGCTTACCTCCCTGCCCAGGGGCGTTCTTGCGATGAGAATTGTGAAAGACATTTATTGAGCTGCTATTTACACAGAGGTTGTATGGCAAACCAGCCCCTGGGCGAGCTTGCCTGCACTACTGGGTGGAGTCCCTTGTCAGGCACCCCATTGGTCGATGCCGCTGTCCTGACACGCTGGACCATGGCTTGTTGGGCCGAAAGGCCCAGACAGCCGAGCAGTGCCGCCTCCCATTCCTCTCGGGTTGGGTTTAGGTTGAGGGTTAGAGGTTAGAGAGAGAGAGAGAACAACTTTATTGGTTCGATCCGGCAAAACAGGGGAGGGGATAGGGATGGAGACTCTTGCGTGCCCGCTTGCCCTACGGAGGCGGGGGCCGTACTACAAGCCCGAAGGCGAGCACTGGCCGCCTCGCGCTCCAAGCGGAACGTGGCACGTGCTGGATCTTGTCCCTGTGGGTAATCTTGCCTTCGTTATGATGCTCCGTATCTTCGTCCTAGACCTTGCGTCCACCCTTATCCGTTGCCCCGCGAGCGAGACGACGTTTCGGTTTTCTGCCGGTCTAGGAGCTCGAGGACGTGCTGGACAACGGCCCTTTGAGTCTCGAGGTCTGTGCTGGTAATCTTATTGCCGATCTTGTCTGGCATCTCGATGTCTTGGGTGTTGGGTGCGGGAGGCGAGCATTCCCAGAGTATATGGCTCTGGGTGGCCCGTGCCTTCTTACACCGTTGGCACGTGTCCGTGTGATATATTTCCGGACAGACGTGTTTCGCCCATACCGGAGTCCAAATTGCTCTTGCTTGTAACCGTCGGAAGGTGGTCGCTTCCTTGCGTGTTAGGTCCCGATGAGGTGGTGGATACTTGTTACGGCTTGCCCTGTACCATTGCAGGACTTCTCCGTACTTGGTGATGGCAAATTCTTCGCTGTTCGCGTTCTCGGCCTTGGCTTCTGTCGGGTCTGCTTCGCGCATATCGGGGAGCGATGACGGGAGCCCGCGTCTTGTTAGCGCGTGCGCCTCCCTGTCTGCTTCCTCGTTGCGGTTTGGACCAACCGACTCGTCCAGCTTGCCAGCGTGTGCCGGGAACCACTTGATGGTGACGTTGGTTGCCAGTCTTCCATTCTGTGCTGTTGAAG
Source organism: Hyalomma asiaticum (assembly GCA_013339685.2). Taxonomy (NCBI): domain Eukaryota; kingdom Metazoa; phylum Arthropoda; class Arachnida; order Ixodida; family Ixodidae; genus Hyalomma; species Hyalomma asiaticum. The sequence continues at coordinate 95,155,460 of CM023488.1, forward strand.
TTAGCGCTCTTGCCGTGGTGGGGTATACGCTGTTTTGCGAAATGTCGGTGACCGCCGTTTTTGGATCGCTTATTATCGTGCGACAGTCTGTTGCGTGCATTGCCAGTGCAATGGCGTATTCTTCCGCCTGCGCTGGTGTTCTGCACCGTATGCTTCCTGCGGAGACGAGTTCCCCGGTGCTTGCTCTGAGGACCGCCGCCGTATAGGCGTTCTTCACGTTGTGGTATTTGGCCACGTCCACGTAGTAGGCGTGTGGGTCGTTGCGATGGCTCTTTGTTAGTGCCACCGCTCTTGCCGTTCTTCGTTCTTGGTCATTCTGCGGGTGCATGTGTCTTGGTACAGGTGGTATCCGGATCTTGCGCATCACGTCTTGGGGTAAGGCGGCCGCTTCCCTCGGTGAGGTATGTGGTATTTCCCTGCCTATCCTGTTCAGGATGGCTCTCCCCGTTCTGGTTTGAGCTAGGCGATGGTACTGCGCTGTTCGTTGGGCCTCCATGATCTCTTCGAGCGTATTGTGTACGCCCAAAGCGAGCATGTGCTCCGTGCTTGTGTGATGGTATAGCCCTATGGCGCTCTTGTATGCCTTGCGGATGGCAGCGTCAATTGTCTTCTTTTCGTCCGCCCGCCAGTTGTGATAGGACGCCACGTACGCAACGTGGCTAATCGCAAAGGACTGTGTTAACCGCAACAGGCTGTCTTTTTTCATGCCTTGTTGTCTTGTGGCAACCTTGTTGATGAGCCGGATGGCTCGTACTATCTTCGTTTGTAATTCATTCACTAGGGTCTTTTCGTTGCTGCCCTTGTCCCTGAGCCGGAGGCCCAGAACTTTAAGTTCTTTAACTTTGGGGATTTCTCCTCCATCGCCCGTCCTGATTGTGATGTTTACGGGTTGCTCCTTGAAGCACTTGCCTCGTGCGGTGATTAACATCAATTCCGATTTTGCCGGTGAGCATTTCAGTCCCGTGTTTTGTAGGTAATCTTCGACTGCTGACACCGCTTCTTGCAACGCCGCCTGGAGTTGTCCGTCGCTGCCTTGGGTTTTCCAGATCGTAATATCATCCGCATATATGGTGTATTTGACGTTCTGTATGGTGTTGAGCTTGTTGGCAACCCCGATCATTACAAGGTTGAATAGCAGCGGGGATATCACTGATCCTTGTGGCGTGCCTGTGCTCCCGAGTTGTTTGGGTGGGAGCTGCAGGTCCCCTGCTATCACTTGTACTGTGCGATCCGTCAGAAAGTCTTTGATGTATATAAAATGCGGTGCGAACCAGCACGAAAGTTCTTCCCACTTTGCTATACTTTACGTGCCCTGTAATAGGATCTGATTTCGACGCATATAATTTGTAGACAAGGCATATAGTTGAAGGATCTTGTTCCCATGTTAAGGTGGGACACTTGTTTGAGGATGGCCGAGTGGTGCACGTTATCAAACGCGCCCTGCAGGTCCAGCCCCAGCACTGCCGTGTTGTCCTTGGTCTTGCTGTCCATTACTTCGTGCTTGAGCAGAAGCATTACGTCCTGTGTGCAGAGTTTGGCCCGGAAACCGAGCATGGTGTCCGGGTATATGTTGTTTTCTTCCAAGTATTGCTGCCACCGATTCAGCAAGACATGTTCTAGTAGCTTCCCGACGCATGACGTGAGGGATATGGGCCTCAAGTTTTCGATATCCGGTGGCTTGTTTGGCTTTGGGATTAGGACCGCTTTGGCGGTCTTCCACTGCTGCGGTAGTTTTCCGTCTATCCAGCACCGGTTGAAATATTTAGTGAGGGCGGATATTGTCGTATCACTTAGATTTCGTAGTGCTTTGTTAGTGATCTGGTCTATCCCGGGCGCCGACTTGCAGTTGATCGATTGGAGCACTGCACGCACTTCCCATTCTTCGATATCCTTGTCCAGGGGTGCGTTGTTAGAGAAAGATTGAGTTGGCATGCCCATACCATGTGGTAGGTCAGCTACCCTCCCCCCCCCCCCCTTCCAGTACAGGCAGGGGCCACAAAAACGAACTTTCGTGATGCATCGACTGATTCAACGCCGTATTATTCTGATACCAACAGCCCACGACCTCTCGCCAAAATCAATAGATTCTGTTCCGCCTCCTTCAGGCTCCGATTCCACTTCGCCTCAGAAAACCGTCTGCTACTATCGGTCACTAACGGGTCGCTTTCCCGACTCCTTTCAACCGCGTCACAGCCGTTTGCTACACCATCTGCAACATGTTCGTCTCCAAGATGGTGAGTTATACCGACAAAGGGACAAATGACGGCGCACAGCAGGTGACGGGACTAAACGGACAAAGATGCAAGAAAGGTACATGAAAAAAGTCACCACCCAAGCGCTCCGTACAAATGGTTAACCAGCGAAGCTGAAATGTGCGGTCCCGGTGTTTAGCAGTGGGTTCAACGCGACACAGACGTCGCAGCCAAAGCCAAAGTGCCGCTGGAGAAACTCGAGTTGAAAGCGGGCGTTCGCCCCGGCGAACATGCTCTTGCAATCATCACGTCTACGCTGTTCTGCCAGCAACGCAGCTTCTTCGGCGCGCCGTCGTTGCAAGCGTTTGACATCGCCAGATCCGTGGCTTACCCATGTGGAAGCACTCAGTCGAAGCTGATGTTGTTAGTGACTTGTGATGAAGAGACCCTTCTTTCTGCAGCCCATCAGGGAGCACGGCTCAGCGTCTTGGGGATGGGAAAGGGGACAGAAAGATGATGGGTATAGATGAGCGAGCACTCGGGGAGAAGCTGCGTCCTGGCTCGGTGGCAGCCGTCGGCAAGGGCAAAGATGGGGGCTCAGATAGGGTGCGCAGCTACTGTCTGTGGGAGAAAAGCTGATGCGCGCTTGCTCGGCCCCACGGCTGCGACGGGATGGACGGCGTCACTCACGGGCCAGCCAATGGCACGCGCGCTTTGGTACGGCGCAGAGAACGACGTCACTGGAAGGCGCAGCCAATGGCGACCGCTCGTGACGCAGATGCCGAACGGTTTTTCGTTTCTCCTAGCCATATACAGCTTTCGCTGTAAAAAACAGATGAAAGCACAAGTGCTTCAAGGGAGCGACAAGTGAGATTGCAGTTAACAGAAACGTTGCGCAGCCTGGTGGTGAAGCCTTGGTACTACTTTCTGGAGCCTATGAATTGCTTCACTACAGTTTCTAGGCACTATAGCTCCGCGGCACCTCCTGCTGTTCACACGACCATAACTCAGGCTTGAAATTGGAGTCAGTACATGAAAACGCATCCCAGTCTTATTATTCTCTTTCTATGTAGTAAAAGGAGTCAACGCTGACAAGCGTCGCTGCCCTCATGGCAATCGAAATCTGCTTTTAACCACGGCGCATGGGGGTAGCGTCTTCCAGGCATTGTGCGCCCGTACTCCGTCGGGGCAGTACCAACACCACCCGGTACAAACACATACGAAAGCTGTCAGCCACTCTTTGCAACATATATTGCATTAAGACTACAGATGCGAAAAATCTTGACAAAAGTGATGTACGGCGTCTTCCCTTTTGCCATTGCGTGATTGGGCTATCTGACGAGTAAGCTTTCCGTTCAAATAAAGAAACCAGGGAAATTTAGGTGCTTTAAAAATTGTTTCTTAGTCACATTCATTTGTCACTATGACCAAACAACTAGCCACACAAGCACGACTTAAGTGTGTTATACGGTTATGTATATCATCCCACAAGTAACAGGTGGGCTCCAGTCCTTCCTCGCTGCCTTCGGATTCGACTTCTCGATGCGTTTCGCTACGACATTGCCGCCTGTGCCTTAGGTTGTCAGGAAAGTTACAATTGCGCCAAGACACTTTTCTCTTAATTATCGACGGCGGTTCCCAAGTAGATTTCCTAGTGCGCGGCGTGTCAGCATTGAAAACCCTGGCCATACCCTTCTCCCTGTTCAGCCTCTTTTCTCTCCGAATGCAGATTTCGAACTCGCTCGTAGTTTGTCTGTATGGTCCCCTACTACTGACGCCTTCAGGCCGCTCTTTGATCACCGCAGTCGAACACTTAGTCAGATACGGTGAGACATCGTGCTTTCTGCCTGGTGCCGCATCAGAGGTAGCCCATTTGTCCTTCCAGGCTACCGTCTAACGGCGCTAAACGTTGGCGTTCAAAGCCTTCATTCACCACGTCATCGAAGAACAACACTCGAAGATCATTGAAGGTCATCGAAGCTCAATCGGTAGCATTATCAGACCACTTCTCGCATAATGTCTTCCCCCTTTTCCGTGATTTCTGATATTAGTTTAACTAATCTGACGTGATTTTTATGTTCCTACTTCCGGAAAACTAACTGGGATACCATCCTCCTGTTTGTTACAGTCATGTATAATACAGCGACAATGAGGACCACGGGTACACCTCCTTTTTTCCATGCGAACCTCCGTCTTCAAAACATAATTTTTCTTCGCTCCTGGTTCACTTGCCCTCTCCGCAATGCTGGAGTTTGCAGCCCCGTTGCGTATGGCCATTTCATGACCATACGAAACGCCATGAAATTGCCATGAAAGACTATGAAATGCCGCAGTGCCATGAAATGCCCAACTCGTATGGTCTGAAGCTTGTCAGGAGGAGAGAAAACTTCGCTACGTGAGTAAACGACGTCACATCGACTTCAATCCTACTTATCAAGTTCAACTGTGCATTCCTTTTTGCACTTCTGGCCTTCGCGAAAGCTTTCTTCACCGTTACACTGTACCATACACGGCCCTACAACAACCTAAATCAGTGAACTATTTATTCACTTCACTACGTCACTGGTCCTCATCGTCTTAGTGCCGAGATTCTTCGTGTATCCCGTATGAAGAGCTGAGCTCCCCGTTTATCAAATCTTAAGCTGCTGCCAGGCTGGCCGGGGGGGGGGGGAATGGTGTAAAGACACCCTACGTACTTCATCATTCTCATATGTATATAGCCGTTATCACTCTTGTTTTTCGGGTTTTGAGCCTCGCAGTGCCTGTTCAGTAAACAGGTATGCTAGCGTTGCTACGTCTGGTGGCCTCCGTTCTCACAACAGAAGCACTACGACTATGAAGCGACGATTGTCTAACTTCACAAATCGAAAACGTGACAGCAACCGCGCGTGTATCCTTTAAATGCTTCTTACAACTGGCTGCCGCTGTTATAACAGCTGTGGCAATCTTAGGAAGCTCCCCTAACATAGATCAATGGATGAAGAGCTCTGTGCTGGAAGCTGCCAAAAGGGAGCCACCGCGAACTTATGGCATGGTCACGGGAATTTGAGTTTGCATATGTCACGTAGTACGCACTGTGGCGACTAATGAACGGAGACGAGATTCGGCCACAGTGCGCGCGTCCCGCTTACTTTTTGGGGCACTTGTACTTCTTCCTGTGAAAACATCAGGTGCTACAGCAGCACAAGTTAGTGCATCATCCTCGTTGCTGCAGGCTGCGGAATTCAATTGAAGCCTTTGTTGCAATTTTAGTTTTACCACTACATTGCTCTTTCTAGGGTAACGGCGTCTAGCAGTTTCCCTGACTAGGGAAGTTTACTTGAACAAGAGTTGCCTCTAGCGACACGTCCTGTTCTTCATCGTTACCGACGATGCCTCTCCCAATTCAAGTGTCCATCCTGGCCACATCTTCGAGTTTCGATATGGTTATGTAATTTCCTTTCGTCCAAAGTTGCACCTTTGGTGTAATAGTTTGTGGTTTCGATATAACTCTGGCCCGGTTGTTGCAGAATCCATCCAAGGCCCCACCATCACCTCGTTGGTGGCTCTTAGAAATGATACCCATCAGGTTATGGGGATTTCACCATGTAGCTCAATGATCTGTTACGCCTTTGGATTCCACTTCTACAAAGTTACCGCACTATTTACTCTGGAGAACATTTCGCAGCATTGTAAAGATGGCTAATTTTGTATTTATTACGGAATGCTGCTTAGTAGGAGTTCTTTGACGAATTTATGTAATCTGCATATACAAATATTGTGTTCCCATTACCATGAGACGTACTTAACCCCCATTTTCTTAGCGTCTTGCTGCAAGATTTGAATGACAAATTTAGTATACCAAGTCTCATGTCCGCATAGCAGGATATGACCATCGCATCAAGTAGGAGTCCAGCTGAAAATGACAGAAAGCTGAGCGAGTTGGTAAGCATTCATAAAGAGGTGTGCGAAACACGGACACAAAGAAATCGGAGAGGGCAACACGGACGCCGACTATCAAGTGAAACAGAGCAATGAAGCAAGAAGGCAAGGACACCCAACTTATTGGCGCATGCTCAGGGATGGTGGCGCCACCTTGTAAAACGGGTACACGTGCCTGTCTACGCTGGGTAACTGTTAAGGCATCCTGTCTCCTCTCTGTTTCAGCTAATCGGTGGCTGACTCACTCATGCGCTTCTATTTTGATGTGCCAGGCCTCGACCATTAAACGTGTTTCTAAATCCTTATGCATGTACATAATCGCGCATTCGTCTAACACGGGCATGGAGTTACAGCCCCGGCAGGGCAATGATAGATTGGACGGAGTTCCACCTGGCTTTCTTTGTTCAATGAACCCCTGAATAATACGACGCATTTTCTGTCCTACGTAGAATCTTCCGCAGCAAATGGAATCTTATAAACCACTCCCGTGCGACAGTCCGTAAAGTTACCGTAAAATTACTGTTGGCTCTGTGCTCAACCTGAGCAATGTGACTAACTTGACATCATGCAACAGCCGCATCCCGCACTCCTGCATGACGTGACGTGGGCGGCAGTTACCAGAAGGCTTATTTCAAGGCTGGCTAAGAGGTTGCACACCTCTCCAGTTATCAATTCGCTGCAGACGTCCCAATCCGGATTACATACATGAAAGTGTATTCTTGGCGAAAATGGCGCTGACGTCGCTAGTTTTAACCACGGAGGTGTTTAGGGATCTCGCCATGTCCACCGTTGTTGATTTAAGGTGACACGCAGAAAGGAAAAAAACCTGCTTTTACCATCGACCACCTACCCTCAGCCTGGACGCACATCCCGTACATTTGGATTTTATTGATTGTGGGGCTAACGTCCCAAAACCAGCCCTGATTATGAGACGCCGTAGTGGAGGTCTCCGGAAATTTCGACTACCTGGGGTTCTTTAACGTGCCCTGACATCAAACAGCACACGGGACTCAAACTTTCGCCTCCATCGAAATGCCGAGATTGCGGCCGCGATTCGATCCCGCTACCTTAGGATCAGCAGACGACTGCCATAACCAGTAGAGACCGTGGCGGGGCGCCGTACATTTGGACAGAGCCCTATGCTACACCATAGGGATTGTGCGGAGCGTAGTAAAAAAAGGAGGAAACAAAAAAGAAAGAAGTGCCTCGGGCTGTGTACAAGGGAAAAGGGTGCCCGTGTTTGCACATGTCCCACTATCCACGTCCCACACTCAGCTTTACTGTTTCTACGGTATCCACTGCGTATAACTTGTGTGAATATTTGCGGTCAACTATTTTTTAGGTGATGCAAATGAGATCTAATTTATGCTATCGCTAATCACGATCGATCTCCTTGAGACGGTATATTTTGTCTACATTTACTCTCTTGCTGAAACTAAGTTATAGGAAATATTACAGACCTAACGTCCAGAATGTAAGATTTTCATCAGAATCTGAAATATCACGTGAAACTACGGAACTATAGGGCCGAAATTTTTTATAGATGATGCGTCCATATGTTGTGGTACGTTGTCTCATCATGTTAAAGAACAATGAGCAAACGGTTTATGCAATCACGGAACGCTGTAGCTCTCTACCGTACCTTCAAATATCTCTTCCTGCAAGTAAAGAAAGTTAAGGATTTCGTACAAGATCCAGCAGCCAAAGAAGGCGGGAAAACAACTCAGGTCGAAAAGAGACATAGGGACATAAAGATCGCCGGGCTAAAAAATGGTTTATTCTCCAAGAAAACAGCTCCACATAGACACACCAGAGGAGGCGTAAAAAGATAGAGTTGATCTAACCCAGTTAATCTAACTATACGCGACGATTATTATCAAGGAAACGGGGCTCTCTGTTGTTCAAGAGCACTGATAGCGCACTGACGCATTTTACTGACTTGTTTGTACGTACGGAAGGATTCCATTAGCTCATGTTCTGCTTGCGATATCGCTTTTCCAATTATAAAGCGTTTATGAAAGGGGGTGCGACCACACATACATGAAATGTATCGGTGGATTGCTATGCCTGCTCATGGATTTTGTACAAAATTATTGTGTACCGGCTCGCCCAGCAAGCCATTCTGTTGTGGTAAAGCTCACTCGTATTATTTTGTACATTTAAATTCCGGGCCACTGCAGAGCACGTTAGAATACCGTGGTTGCATTTTTACCACAGCCATCAGCATTTAATTGCGCGAAATATCTCCAAATAAGCACATAACTTAGTAATTTTCGGTAACCTTACGAACTTTGGCATTTTCGTTTTCAGCTGTACAGAACCAAGAGATTCAGCCCGTTCGATTACGGAGCGTCCAAAAATAAGCAGCTCTACGGACAGGTGAATACGTGCTCCTTTCCCTCTGAGGGCAGTGTGAGATGACTGAATTTGGCGGCTGAAACAAGGAATATATGTTTAATGCACCTTCGTTTGATATATTTTTAGTATAGCTGGTGGCTACCATTCTGATAACGCATGATGGAAGGACGATAGTACTTCTATGATTGATGATTGATTTGTGGGGTTTAACGTCCCAAAACCAGCTCTGATTATGAGAGACGCCGTAGTGGAGGTCTCCGGAAATTTTTGACCACCTGGGGTTCTTTAACGTGCAATGACATCGCACAGCACACGGGCCTCAACATTTCGCCTCCATCGAAATGCAGCCGCCGCGGCCGGGATTCGATCCCGCGACCCTCGGATCTGCAGCCGAGTACCTTAGCCACTAGACCACCGTGGCGGGGCATACTTCTATGAGATAGCACATTTTAGACTACGTGTGAGAACGTGAGCATATAGGACAAAAATAATATTGGCATGCATTCATGCTTCTGTTTTCTATATTTTGTATTATTGTTTCCTACAGTCAACACCAGATGCGCTAAATCATGATATTCATTAATACGTTAGACAATGCCAGTTTGCTTGAACAAGTTGCTACCAAGAAAAATACAACACAACAGGCTGAAATCGCATCCGACACCACAATATAAGGCGAAATTTCATTTGGTGATGACAGTATTGGTGATCACAACAGCGGGGAAACGCTTGAATGTAACACTGGCTGCAGCCATTTAAGAGCCACATCAAAGCTGTGTAGAGCTGTGTTGTAACGGTGTTCCATCCAACGTGGGGCATTGCATTGAAATAATTAGATTATCACTGAATATTCATAACGGATATTAGAAATGTTCGTCACTTGGTATTCGACAGACGTGTCGTTGTTGTGATGTCGTGCCTAATTACAACGGGCATCCTGGAACCAGTAAGTTGTTGAAATTGTTGTTTTGAAATGAAGACGTCATGTTCTCGAAGACTTCGGAGATCCCTCTCTTTATGTTAACAAGGAACTTGTCGACGTTCGTGCAATACACAAGAAATGCTGATTCGTATAGCAATCGTTCCTTTTCTTGTCGTAATGTCTTATCGCAGGAGGAGCCTCCATCGTATCCTGTGGAGCGCATCAGAGTTCCCATGGCACTCTTCTCGTCAAAGGGTGACACACTCGCCGACCCTACCGATCTCTCGGCATTTATTGATAGCTTGAGTTCGCCACCGCTGTTCAACCGTGTAGTTCCGCAGCAAAACTTTCGTCATTTAGACTTTGGGTTTAGTGTTAAAACCTACGGTTACCTCCACAAGCCAATGGTGGACACCCTGGATAAATACGCCGGCAAAAGTCTATAGGCTATCGAAGGTATCGAAGGCAAAAGGCTATCGAAGGTAATCTTTTTTGTCGTACAGTGTGTTTCTCGTAATGTGTCTGTATTTCAGATATACCACAAAAAAACTGGCATTAATAGAGACACTTACCTGAAACCACCATATTATCTGTCTGGAAGATCCGATCATGACCTAAAAATTCAAGAATACCGGACTGCAACGAACCTTTATGCTAATTCTTTTTTTGTTCACACCATAAAAGAGTCGAATCGTTTGTCTTGTGACCAAGTGTGCTGTAATAACGAAGACTTGTTTTTTTCCCAGCTGTAACCCCCCTGCTTACACGCCTTTGGGCAAAGCGGGGTACTTCTGAATAAAGAATAAAGAATAAAGACAAGCGGCACTGCTGGCTAGGCTGTAGGTGTTGCTATCTTACATCATAGCATGCGTGATATATCTTCAATAGGCAAATGAAATTCACTAAATTATTTCAGTGTAATTAACATTCTAGCATAGTGGGGAGACGCCTATCATGGCAACAATTTTCGCATGAGATCTCTCCACTCACTGTGCTCTCTACGGAACTGAATAGTTGGTGTGATTGCTATTTAAGGCAAAGCATGTGAAGGGTTGTGTGCATGGTTTGTCCTTTCTAATGAAAGAATAAACACTTTCATACCCCTCCTTCTGTTCTTTTTCTTTTCTTACATGATCGTATTTGAACAGGTGATTTATGTTTGACTTTTATTTATAAACATTGCACTCGCTAATTAAAAGCACAATATGCGATGTCTGTAACGGATCCTTAACTAGGCATATCGACTGCGGATCCGGATGTTCTCGTAGAAATCTTTTGCAAATAATTTCGGTGACATAGTAACCTTCTTCTTTTCTTCACCAAACTAGTACAAAGGAGGGATGTGTGCTGGAGATATTTCGTACCGAAATTTGATATAGAGCCCCGAACCAAAACTCATAGACCGAAGAGAACAGGGCTGGCGCTGACTGCTCTTGGTTTCTGTCGGTTAGCCTGTCAAAATGAGCCTGTATATTGTAGCTAGCGCTAGGCCTAAGACTTTCCTTGTCTTAATATTGTTTGGCGTTGTTCTTTTGTGATTAATGTCTTCCATATAATCCAGAATAATGTGTTGTAAAGCTGATTGTAGAAATGAATCCATAAAAAAAAAAACAGAAGCCGCAAGGCGCCATTCTACATTTAAAGCAGCTCGTTGCGAAGTCCTCAGCATTCCAAGTAGAAGGGCGAACGTTTAACGCCTAAACATATCCAGTCCGAAATCCTTTCTGCAGTGGTGCCCAGAGCTGTCACCTGTGATAAGCAGTGTTTGCCAGTTTATACACAAATAAATAGATATAGCTGCATTTGTATCGTTTATATCCCCGTATTATTTTTCCTACATACGTAGCGCCTATGTTAATGTGTTTTTAAGCCTTCTTAAGCCTGCAGGACGAGTTTTCTCAAGGGGCTATCGAAGGTAATCTTTTTTGTCGTACAGTGTGTTTCTCTTAATGTGCCCAATTCTTGAAAAGTCCATGCGCTTTACTAGAAAGCGACCGCTTTAGCATACTTTACCGTCGTCGTGACCATCTCCCGCTATAGTCTCTAAATAAGCTCAAATATATAAAACGATGAACAGATCGCTGAAAATTGCGGAGAACGGGGAATTTCGCTGGAGTCAACGTTTCTACAAGTTCACTTGTCTAAACATTGGCTCCAGGGACATTCCCTGTTCTCCATTGTGTTCAGCGATCAGTTCATCGGTTAAAGCCTCCTTAATTCTTTCCCGGAGCTTCTCTTTTAGCTCAGACACACAAATATTACAAATTACTGAAAGATTTAGAGGTTTTCTTTGAATGCTAATTATTTTATGGCGAAGATAAAAATTGTCAATCAGTGTGCACATAAGAGGTTTTCATGCTAGTAGGTCCCGTGGTTTTAGTTTTTGCAAGCTTCTGAAGAAGTGCGCGAAATTTGATAGAATACCACATCACTAGGCACTTGCAGACAGCGACATTATAGGGCTCATAATTGTTCTCACAGAAAGTGGATGGTGCTACCACATGGTGGTTGCAAACACATTTGAAAGCGGGGGCCCCCTATGTGCGACTGAGCACATACGGGGTCACATAGGGCACATAGAGGGGAACCCCTATGTGCCCTAAGGACTGAGTGCCTAAGTTGCACACGCAGGAGAAAGAAGGCGGCTATCACATCAATGGCGCCGACCGCCACCTATGCCGAAGCTACACACTAGTTACTGGTGTTCATGCACTGCGCGTCTTCGCCAACGAACTTCGAAAACACAAAGATCCACTGCAAATGAAGGGGGACCTTACACCGTGAGCAAAATTTCGCTGCAAGAAGCTGGGCTAGCGTTACGGTAGCTGGGCCAATTATATGTTAGGGACATTAAAGAAAAAAAAAACCCTGCTACATTAGTCCACCCATTAGGTTTTGTTGGAGAGAATGTTAAAGCTTTACCTAGGCGAGGGCATTTATCCATTTTTGATAAATGCTGGCAGCGTGAATTTATAGTAATTTATTTATACATTTGGAACTTCGCTAGAACTTTAACCACCAAGACAGAGGGAAATGCATTGTTCCTAAGTGCGTATTTCATAATATAGATATGGCATTATTTACGCCCCGCCTTGGTGGTCTAGTGGCTATGGCACTCGGCTGCTGATCAGAGATCGAATCCCGGCCTCGGCGGCTGCATTTCAATGGAGGCGAAATGTTGAGGCCCGTGTGCTGTGCGATGTCAGTGCACGTTAAAGAACCCCAGGTGGTCGAAATTTCCGGAGACCTCTACTACAGCGCCTCTCATAATTAGAGCTGGTTTTGGGACGTTAAAACCCACAAATCAATCAAATCAATGAATCAGGTATGACATTATTTAGTGCTGAACATTCAAAATATTCTTCATATAGTTTTCACTCTAATTTGCTACAAACTTGGAGCTTCCGATAAACGCAGAGGGTAATATGGCTACTCTAAGTCTGAGGTATGGCTACTTTTAAGCTCTTCGCAATGCTAACCCTGCTCCATGATTTCCTGCTATTGATTTCCCATTTTGTTTTTGTAGTAACCAGAGTGCGCTATTGAAATCCAGAATGCACGTTTCTGCGCAGGCAGTTTAGAAATACGCGTATTTTGTTTCTGTCTCTCTCGTTCTTGTATGAGGGTAGCTCATGCCACGCGTGTACTTCAGTCAGTTGTTTCAACTCAAGCTGCTTTACAGCCTCTCTTAGGTTGAATGTGTATGGGAAATAAAACTTGAGTACCCGAAGTTTTCGAAACCAGAATTCCTAAATCAAATATTAATACATAGTCTATTTTGACTACGTATTATTATGGTACTTAGGAATTCTTTGTCCCTTCGTGTTCTATTTACTTTCTAAGCAATGAGTCACATATAATGACTTCCAAAGTCATGGGTGCATAATATCGCTGGCACTTGCAAACAGCGGATTAGAAATCGAAATCAATTCCGCGAAAGGATACCCGATGGAGGTTATATTGACAACTGGACCATAAGCCACAAGAGGGAAAACCTTCAGGAAAAAAACCCTGATAAAAAAAGTTCGCTCACAACCACGAAAAACAAATGTTAGGCGCGGGAAATTAGCGCATCAGGAAGCACTGCCGTAACGCAGACTGTGCGACCTTAGGCAGGAAACATGCATGGTAGTTTAATCGATTCCAATTCCTCAATTACTTCCTGGTCATCAATGCCTCGTAAGAATCAGGGTGAGCACACTTTTGCATGATCGAAAAGAAATTTTTACGGCGAAGCTTATATAGCTAATATCCGCGGCTCTAGACGGCTGCTTGAGAAAACTGAAAGGTCAGTGAGACGATCCCGCAGCTAGTGAAACAACGTATCGGCGGCAAAAGTTTCAAGCACTGGGCAAAAGATAACAGAACAACGATAATAATAACAATAATAATAATAAGAAGAAGAAGAAGAAGAATATGCCACATAAATTTTTGAAACAACGATGAAATAGTTTGCCTTGAAGTGTGACACCAGCTCAATTATCGCGTCATGAACGTAACCAGTAGCAACGTATGGCGTAGTGTTGCTGAAATCTCTTGACGACGCCATTTCGTCATGTGGACTACGATTCTACTGATTAATCAGTTCACGCTTCGTATTAGTCATGGTCACGTGGAACGCCAGGCTCTCAGTGCGGTCTATCTGCGGTTTATTTGTCCTTCTCTTTTGCCAATCTCGGTTCCGGCCGTGCTGTATTTCAACAGCGAAGATCTCCTACTACGAGCTAAAATGCATGTCATGACCTGAAAACTCGGCATATCTTTTACACGCCAGAAGGGTACGGAAACAAAGCGTCAGTGTCTTCTCTGGTTAAAGTTAAACTATTCTTCGCATCTTCTTAACATTTCGCGCACAAAGATCACAACGCTTTAGCTGCTACATACCTTACGATTCATTCGAGTCCTTTATACTAACACCGCAACAACGTGAGCTGGGTCTGAGTTGGAATAGAACACAGGCTCTCTGCGTGGCAGGCAGGTGTTCTACGAATGAGCCACGCCAGCAGCTGACACCGCTTCGGAAAAATGCGTCTACACATGATGTATAGCAAAATATACCTATGCATCCGAAGGATATCCACTATGGTACAGCAAGAAGATGCGAAAGTGAAGTTAGGCTGATGAAGAGGGCAAGGATGAAAGCATAGTATAGCCTTGTGTAGTAAAGTATAGCTAAGGAGTGAGGAAGGAAATTGATGTTTATTGCCAGGTTATTATTAGGGAATAATAACTTACTGTATAGATGGAAACATGGATTCCGTTCAGGTTTATCTACTGTTAATCGGTTAGCTGAAGTAACCCATGCTGTAGTTATCGCAATAAACACCATAAGTAAAAAAGAGAAGTCCTTTTCTGACATTTTTCAAAGGCGTTGGTCTGGTTCCACATCCAGATCTTATCAATAAACTAACAGTCATTGGTATACACGAGGAAACAGTTTCGTGGATAAAGCACTATCTCGATAACTGAAGGCAATGCGCAGTTGTGAACGATCTTACGTCTGATTACCTCAGCATATTTTCTGGTGTATCACAGTTCCTTTCTTTCGCCCTTCCTATTTCTGATCTATATCAATTATATTCAATCATGCGTTGAGCCGCCTATTTAAATGCGCTTATTCGCCATTGATTGCGTAGTGTACAAAACAGTGAATACCAGGGAGGATCAATAAAAAACTAAACGATTCGTCAGCTGCAATAAAAAATTGGTGCAACATACGGAAGAAGAAACTGAATGCAGCAAGAACTACCACCATCTCCTTGACAAACAAGTAGGGTTCGAATCCACGCAGAGGACGTAGTTGGTATCCTGCTCGGGGCTGGTTATTTTTTCTCAAATTTGCGCGATAGTGGTTACGGACACCGGCCGCGGCGGCGGCGGACAACAACGGCGGAAAAAGGACCAATGTTGTGATCTCATAACGGCTTACGCTGTAAAACAACCAGGACCGAGGAGGATTCGCACCCACACCCTCTGCGTGGCAGTCCAGTATTCTACCAGTGAGCTACGCCTGTGCTTGAAAAAATTTCGCTAAAAGACCTGAACAGGTATAGCGTCTGCCGAGAAATCGCGTTAACATATGTACATATTACAAATGCAATGTTACGTGGCAGAATAATAATACACCACTACACGTCGCGGAAAGCGGATTACATAAGGAGTTCGAGGAATCATTTCAAAGAACACAGGTCTGCATAATCAAAAGAAGAGGCGTGCAGGACACGGACACAAGGAAAGCAGTGAACACCACGAACGCCGACTAACAACTGATGCACAGCACAGAGGCGAAAAAGAAGGAAGACACACAGCTTATCTGCGCATGCTCGGAATGGTAGCGCCACCTGTCAAACGGTTACACGTGCCGGTCTTCGCGATAGACAACTCCTAAGGCATTCTATCTCCTCTCTGTTTAAGCTAATCGACGGCTGACTCACACATGAACTTCCACTAATACTTATATGCCAGGCCTCAACCAATAAACGCGTATCTTCGTTCTTATGCCTGTACAGGATCTCGGTTTTGTCTAACTCGGGCATGCAGCTACAGACCTGGCAGTGCAAGGATAGATTGGACGGCGTCCCACCTGATAACGACCTTCTGTGTTCAATTAATCTTTGATTAATACAACGCGCAGTTTGCCCTACATAAAAACGTCCGCCGCTAAAAGGAATCTTATAAACTACACCCATGCGACAGTCGGTGAAATTGTTTTTGGCTAGGTGCTTAACCGGACAGATATCCGTTCGCTTCTTACCTTCCATCTGCTCAATTCTTCTATGCACTGCAGCACAAACCCTTCCTAAATTATTGGGAGCCGTAAACACAACATTAACCCCATATTTACTTCCCACTTTCTTAAGCCTGTGCGAAACTGCGTGGATATACGGAATACTCACGACCTTTTTCTTGTTAATGTTACTCTCTGCTACAGCTTTCGTTCCGGTCGAAATCGACTTCTTAAGACGCTCAGCTACTGTGGCTATGGCTAGTATAGGGTAACCTGCATCTAAGAGGCGCTCAACCTGCGCATTAAAGCTAATGGTCAAACGGTGCACGCACGACTTCGATAGGGCTGACTTTAAACAGGACAAGGCTATTCCGTTTTTTACTACTTTCGAATGCTTGGAGTGAAAGTTTAACAACGGCTTAGATGCTCTAGGGGAATACTGCCAACACACGTGATTCTGCTCAAATGCCTGCGCATTAAAGCTAATGGTCAAACGGTGCGTGCACCATTTGACCATTAGCTTTAATGCGCAGGTCGAGCGCCTCTTAGATGCAGGTTACCCTAGACTAGCCGTAGCCACAGTAGCTGAGCGTCTTAAGAAGTCGATTTCGACCGGAACGAAAGCTGTAGCAGAGAGTAACATTAACAAGAAAAAGGTCGTGAGTATTCCGTATATCCACGCAGTTTCGCACAGGCTTAAGAAAGTGGGAAGTAAATATGGGATTAATGTTGTGTTTACGGCTCCCAATAATTTAGGAAGGGTTTGTGCTGCAGTGCATAGAAGAATTGAGCAGATGGAAGGTAAGAAGCGAACGGATATCTGTCCGGTTAAGCACCTAGCCAAAAACAATTTCACCGACTGTCGCATGGGTGTAGTTTATAAGATTCCTTTTAGCGGCGGACGTTTTTATGTAGGGCAAACTGCGCGTTGTATTAATCAAAGATTAATTGAACACAGAAGGTCGTTATCAGGTGGGACGCCGTCCAATCTATCCTTGCACTGCCAGGTCTGTAGCTGCATGCCCGAGTTAGACAAAACCGAGATCCTGTGCAGGCATAAGAACGAAGATACGCGTTTATTGGTTGAGGCCTGGCATATAAGTATTAGTGGAAGTGCATGTGTGAGTCAGCCGTCGATTAGCTTAAACAGAGAGGAGATAGAATGCCTTAGCAGTTGTCTATCGCGAAGACCGGCACGTGTAACCGTTTGACAGGTGGCGCTACCATTCCGAGCATGCGCAGATAAGCTGTGTGTCTTCCTTCTTTTTCGCCTCTGTGCTGTGCATCAGTTGTTAGTCGGCGTTCGTGGTGTTCACTTCTCTCCTTGTGTCCGTGTCCTGCGCGCCTCTTCTTTTGATTATGGACTGTTACCAACTCGCTCAACTTTCTGTCCTTTTGATCTTCAGGTCTGCATGCTTTGTAGCTCTGAACCCATTACAGAGGCATCATCAACATCTTCATTATAAAACAATCTTCCTCAACTTTTCCGTCATCATTCTTACGAAGCGCTGCCCTTTGAAGCAGTTTTATCATATCGTGCCATGCGTCATGCGGCAGGTGACATGCGCAGCCAAGACAGCGACCTGACTTGGCTCTTCGATATTGGGAGCGAGGACATACCGTGGCGCCGCCAAGCGGAACAGTCGGTGTGACGCGCAAAGTTGGATTGCTCCGCCAGCAGTGCCTTGCTCAGCACGGAGCTGCTTTGCGCGTCGCCTTTTTAGGGGCGAAGCTCCTCTTAAGGCCGAACCACACGTACGCTTCTGTACGCATCCACGCACGCGCCGACGCGCGAAACTCTGCCGCGCCTGGCGCGGAATAGTGGCTTGCAACCGCACGTCGCGTGCGCCAGCGCGCGTTCACTCCGGCTATTCAGACGCCGGCGTAGCAGGTACCACTTCGTGCAGATCTACTGATACAGCTTCACGCTACGCGATGTAGGCCTCGCCACAATCCCGTGGCAGAGGTGATGCCTCACAAGGCCACTCCACACCACGAAGCACCGCTAGACGAACACTAGCGCGCATTCGATGGCGTCGTGCACGCTGTATAGCAAGGTGCACGATAGGTCGCGCACGACGGAGTGCAACCACGCCCACGGTGACC
>CM023488.1:95173785-95207397 GCA_013339685.2 Hyalomma asiaticum
GGTGACGTCACGGATCAACGGCCTTCATTTAGAAGCTTCGCATCTCCACTACTACGGATGTGATAGGCTTCTGCTATAAGACGAGCGCGTTCATCCCCGTACTTGGACAGGAAAATCACATTTTTGAAGGATGGCTCGCAACCGCACTCACTGCAATGTATTGATACTTGGCTATCACTGGCCTTCTTTTTAACTTTGTTCGCGTGCTCACCCATGCGTATATTAACACACCGGCCGGTTTGCCCAATATAAAAACGGCCACAAGACAGGGGGATCTTGTACACAACAGAGTCGCAACACTTTTTTAGAAAAGGCTGCCTATGCTTCCTGCAACTTTTTGCGGCCTTGGCCTCACGATTGACCTGTCGACACATCCCTTACGGAAATATCATATATGGGCCAGATATGTTTTATATATGGCCAGATATGGACATATAAGCGTTCATATCAGGCTATATACCGCCATATAAGAGTCAATATAACGTCATATACAGCCAGATATAAATGTATATGGCGTTTTATATGCCATATAAGGCAACTATATACTGCCATATATGACTTTATATTGCGCCTTATATGACATATACGGTAGCAGCATACTTCCAAATACAGCGTCCGTGGCCCGTATATGGCTTTATATACTCGATATAAAAAGTGTGCATCAAAAGTCACATACTGCAAGTTAACAGTCATATGCATAGGTGTATTATATTATTTATGTGTCGACATCCAATTAAGGGGCAGTTCCTCACAATATATATATATATATATATAAAAGAGATTCGCACTATTAACAAAAACAATATAAGTTTACTGACGTTGCGGCCGGTGGACCGGCCTTCATTAGAGTCAGGTGGACCGGCCTCTGATGAAGGCCGGTCCACCGGCCGCAACGTCAGTAAACTTGTATTGTTTTTGTTAATCGTGTGAATCTTTTTTTTGAAAATATTTATTCGGGCTTAGGGAAATCTTTTTTCCGAACTATATATATATATATATATATATATATATATATATATATATATATATATAATACCCAGTAATGTTATTTATACACACACAAATAATCGATGGAACCACATATGTCGTCCCATCCAGCAATTAGTAATTACAAAAGAAATGAATGCACAAAGTAAACACTAAGGGTTAATGGTAAAAGAGAGTAAGGGAGGGTTGGTGGTGAGTTCTGCTTTCTCATGGCATCGTAATTTCAATTAATGCGCGATTTACCTCCAGCGCGAGGTAATTATTATCCGCATTAAAACGATGCATCAAGCTGCACTATTATTGTTTCGTCGATGTTGCAGTTGCAAAAGCCAAAAGCAATTGTATATACGTGCGCATTATAGTGGTGCATTAATGCAAAACTTGTGCCAGCTGTACCACAATAAGCGCCTAGATTACATGTTTACTGTAAGTTATAGCTAAACGAATGATTGCTGGAATGTGTCAGCAACGTTCTTTACTTTTATTTGTATTTTCATTACCTCGTCTTGTCCGAGTGCAGCGCGAAAGAGGGCTATCGCTTCTACTCTTTCTACAGATGACCCACCATTGCTCAAAAGAATGCAAAAGACGAGCCAGAAAAGAAATGACAAAAAAGCCCCCCTTTGTCCATCACCCCCGCCCCCCTCCGGTCCTTTTCTTCCGCAAAGAGCCACGCTTTTTTTCTCGGAACAGTGCGCAGGACCTTTGGAGACGGCCCCTCACTTGTCCCACATGCACGTGGAACAGATTTCATGCATCAGGTGAAGCGCTACCAAAGCTAGCGCTCGTGTTTACGCTGTGTACTTTCGCGTTCAAAAAGTAGTCCATTGCTTGTGGTAAGCAAGAAAATATACATGTCTCACTGGCAGCCTTAAATCATAACAGATTTCTCATCAGTTCGACAAAACGCGCTCGTATTTTCGGGGAAACAATCGAAATATGCGAGTTTCTGCTTTGCGTTTGCCCTTTCCTCTCGGAACGATAACCTCTCCCTTTCTTTTTCTTACGGACTACATTTGCGAAGGTTTTGTTGTGTGTGGGCTGCCTGGCTGTACTTTCCGGAAAAGGTGGTGCTGTGGTACTGAGTGCAGTGAGTGGCATGTTTCGATCGTGTCGCAAATAAGTGGACAACCTTCGATGTTCTAAAATGACCTGCGCCGGGAGTGACGGAAGAGCACATTCCTAACGAAGTGGTGCCACAAGTGCAAGTTTGGTGGCAGCACAAAGGCTTCTTTCATGCCAGGCTGATTGCTACAAGGTAAGCTTTGATACCTGTTACTAAAATTCTAATACGGTGTGTCAGTTCAGAAGCACGTGAATTGGACAATTTTATAGCTGTTAAGTGCTTTGTTTTCGCCATCGAATATCGGATAAATGGCTAATGACACAAAGCTAGCGTGTTTCTTTTCTATATTTTTAGTTGCGTCTTAGCCATTGCTTCTGCTTCCGACCCTTTAGCAGCGTTGTAAAAAGATGCCAAATGCAGTATTTTCTTCTAGTGGCGAGATCGAAGGTCACACGCTATCCTTTTCTGATTTTTCCTTACGAATGCCTTAGAAACGTTGCTGCTGAAATTCTAATCGTTTTACGGGTGCCCTTCCCCCGCCTTTTCACTAGTGAAATTCTCGTTATTGTAGCTTATTCGCGGAATCTAGCACCAGTGCGGCTATTGAGACAGATGCTGGTGGGTTTGCCACGAAGCTGTGAGGCTGGAAGTGCATGCTGCTTCAGAAGCAACTAAAAGTGCCATATTGAGCATAAAAATGGCGTGGCCGCATTTTAGATATTATCTGCATTTATTTTATTCATTTACCAAACAGAGCACTCCACACGCTATTTCGGAGAGGTTACAATACACTCATGTTTATACATTATTGCAATAAAGCAACTGATCAAAGGTCAGTTGCTTTATTGCAATAATGAATAAACATGTTTGCTGGTTCAGCTATCCATGACAGTGCGTTATGTGCATATATTTGATGCCATTTCGGAGAACCGACCTCACCTGATTAACAAGCTAATCACGTCGTTGAGAAAAACAGTATTTTTTTCCTACGTGACAGCTGTAGCTTAATTGCCATGATTTGTTTTGGCAAAACAGGGACAAGCATCTCCCTTCCCTTCGTCTCAAAGTGCAGGGAAGTAAACTGAAATAATAACTGAGCAACTGCTTGTAAGCTGCTTTGCATATCGACCAGCACATTGCGTAGTCATGCACGGTCATGCAGGATGGTTTAACGATACGGGCGTGTTCCGATGTTTTCTGATTGTTGTTCTTGGCGCCTAAGTGAATGCATGCATGTATACATATAAAATATTGTGTCATTGCGTGATCAGCTGCACATATTTTGGAGCTATTTATCGGCCCTGATAATGTAAGCATTACTTTCATGCTCCAATTGTGTTTCGCCATTTACAGCTCGCACAAAAGACTTCCCTACGAGGTGCCAGTTCGAGTGCAGTGGAAAACTTAATTTTAATATTATCCCTGGCCGCGAAGCTCAGCGACATGAGAAGCAAAAAGACAAAAGACAACTCCGAAGAATGAAAAAAAAAATAGTTGGAAAATAAAATACACACGTGAAAGGTCCATCTTGCATTTGTGTTCTGTTTTTGTTTATATATGTATTCAGCTCTCACACATGGCCTACAGTGTCAAGCAGATATGGCCATATAAGGCGCCATATATGGACATATTACAAATTTCGCAGATATGGCCATATAAGGGCCCATATACGGATATATTAAAAATTGGGCAGATATGGACATATAAGGCGCCATATATGGACATATCAAAAATAGGGCAGATATGGCCATATAAGGCGCCATATATGGATATATTAAAAATTAGGCAGATATGGCCATATACGGGCCGTATACGGATATATTCAAAATTGGGCAGCTATGGCCATATAAGGGCCGTATATGCCATATATGGCCATATCTGCCCAACTTTTAATATAACCGTATATGGATTTCTTCATATCAGTCCATATATGGCATTTTCGTAAGGGATGTTACCTAGCTTGTTACCGGCAGAGAACACCAAACTAACGCCTGCTCTGCCGACAACTTTGTTAGGTTATGGGAAACCTTATGGACATATGGAATGACCGCGACCATTTTCCGTGAGTCGTCCTGGTGTTCTGCCACTGCCGGTTGCCTTTTCTTTAATCCCGTTGCGAGACTTTCCGCAATGCTAGATAACAGCATTTCCGGGAAACCCGCGAGCTTCAACCGCGACACTTGTGATTCCAAGCTAGCCTGTACTTGGTGGCGACAAGACCTAACAAGTGCCGCCTTCATGGAGGCTTTCGCGATGCCGCGCTTCACAATATTGGAGTGTGCCGAGGAAAAGGGAAGGAGACCCTTGCGCGACCGAGGAGCATAGCGCCAACAAACATGGTTATCTGAGAACATGAGTTCCAAGTCTAGAAATCGGAGTTTGTCGTCTGACCGATTCTCCGTGGTGAAGTCAAAGGAACTTAATTCAGCGCGGAATACGTCAAGGATTATGGCAGCCGCAGGCTGAGAGTCAGAACGGTTAGCATGGTAAAATACTAAAAACGTCATCCACGTATCGCATCACCTTAACTGTGTTCGTCTGGCTGAGCTTCCTTGCTACATTGCGGTCACAGCTGGCCAGTAAAATGTCGCTTAAAACCGGGGCAATGCATGAGCCGATGCACACACCTTTTCTTTGTATAAAAGCTTTATCGTCCATGCTGACGAAGGTGGATTGCATGTAAAATTTTAAAAGCTATAAAAACCTATCAACAGCGATTCGGCATGCATTCTGACACCTAACTGCACCGAATTTGTCAATACAGTTGCCGACTTCTGCACAGACAAGCTCTTGAGGCAAGGAGCAGTATAAATCTTTGATGTCTACGGAGAAGGCACGCACACTTATCGGACAGTCATCCTGAAGAAAGGTGGAAACAGTACCTGGATTCTTTATGAGGAAGGGGTCATCGACTTCTAGCAGGCACAAGAACTTTTGCAGGAAAAGACCCACTTGTTTTTGCCAAGTTCCACGCTCCGAAACAATAGCCCTAAACGGGCGATGTTCTTTGTGCGTCTTTGCGCTGAATACCGAAAGGAGGCGAATACCGAAAGGCGAATCAACATCTTAAGAAGTAGCAGACATGGCAGGACGTAGTGAGGCTATTTCCTAAGGAGGGCCAGCCAATTCTCGCAGAACACTGAAGAGGGCAGAGTATTTCGGCAGTAGGATGCAAGACTACATACCACGCGCCTGATGCACTGCGTATGTGGAAGCCCATGCTTGCGCGCAGATTATGCAGCGACTCCAATAGACTCGCAAGGAACTACAGGATGGCGAGGTCACCCACTATAAACTGGACGTCACACTGATGGTTTTGGTATCGGAACTTCTGCTATATCTGTGATGTACTGCATATGTGGAAGCTCATGCTCGGGTATTGATAAAATAGCGCCTGCAATGTTCTCGCAGGAAACTACAGGAAAGTGAGGTCACAGTCAATAAACTGGACGTCAGATTGCAGTCTGGGAACTTCTAGTGCATCTGTAATTCGAATGGATAGTCTTATGCGCTCTTTTTGGGCATTAGCAAAGGTGTCGTGATCTTGTTACTTCTATAAATGTGTAGGGATTGCGAAGTTGAAGTGCAAAGAACGTCATCTTCCATAAGTTAGATAACAGGCAGAATAGACAGAAGTATCGTGTAGGGAGGTGATATGCGCAAGGATGACAAATAGACCAGGCCGATGTTACTAGAAACTTACAAAGAGCGCGTCAGTGACCGCGCGATTCAAGCGAGCAGCGAGATGTTTTTTTTTGGCGCTAGACGGCCGTGAAAAACTTGCGTCGTAAATCGCGGCAGCGCGGCAAGTCGTCGATAAACTAGGATAAAGCCAGCGACCTCAATTAGCGAGAAGCTTCTGAGCAGGGGGTCTTGTGTGACGGCTAAAACGACGTCTTCTGGTTGAGTAAGGAGCTGAATGGGCTGTATCCACGTCAATGCATCTATCAAGGCGGAAGCTACGGAAGTTACCAGCATATTGTAAAGCTTTTCACCGTAAATGAGCACGAATGCGCGTGCGGAAATTCGCTACCGCTATTGGTACATCACGTCAAATGGTACTACTGAGATAAATCACTACAGATAGCACATTGGTTGATTGATTTGTGGGGTCTAACGTCACAAAACCAGCTCTGATTATGAGAGACGCCGTAGTGGAAGGCTCCGGATATTTCGACCACCTGCGGTTCTTTAACGGGCACTGACATCGCACAGAACACGGGCAGACAGCACGTGCGGCGAGGCAGGGAGACTCACGCGCTACCGCGCGATATTAGCCCTCATTGTTAATTGTTTTGGGGAAAACTCCGGGGGTATTCCTGTTTTTACAATACCTTTGTCTACGTATGTTCTCAATGGCATGGTCAGTAGACAGGACTTGCATTTTTCGAATCGACATCGTCGGTTGGGGCACTATTTCCTTTGTAACTACTCGCGGTAGCACGTTCGGTGCATGATTCGTACTGTGTGTAGGCGTGTCGCTTTGACCACTTAGGTGGAGTGCTGCGTCTTGGTTGCCAATTATTGCGTACTATTTGTCCCTGTGAAGAAAAATTTTTCGCCAGTTGCGAGCAATTAACATACACCTAAACTAAAGGAATGTGCCTCATGGTGAGCAGAGAGGAAAAGGGGGGGGGCACCTAAAGGACAACTCGGGCGGCTTTTGATTTTCCAGTAATCTCAATCAAATTTCCATATATGTTCCTGTAGTAAACCATGCCAAACCAGGCGGTTGCAATTATTTAGTTTACTGAAAATAAATTTTATAATTTCTAGTTGATTCCCACGCGACCGACACTGTGTTCTTGACGTCATTAGCTGCAACGCTGGATACCGGAGAGGCGGACCATCCAAAGCAATACTGCGCACTTCAGCACTCGAATCGTCGCTGTCAAGTTCGGAAGAGCTCAATACGTCGGTGGATGCCATTGCCACTTCGGTTTTTCTAGCACCAGCTCCATATTTCTGATGTTAGGGAGGTTATGACATCCGACTTTGCACGAAGCGCCTACCTGTTTCGGTTTGAACATATCGTCCAATCTGTTATTTAAAATTGTTGATGAGTTTCTGATCAAACTGAATGACCCTGGCTGATCCAGGGCTATCAGTACTATTGAAAGGCAGCGATATCAGGACACGGAGGGAAAGCCGCAGCAGTTACCCTTTAACATCATTCTTTAGGAGTGGAATGAGATATAGACGTTCTGCCCTGCTTGCATAACCTTCCCAATTGCTTAACGCCCAATCTCCTTAAAATGCACAGGGAACATTCGCTAAAGCGATCTTACCTTCTAGAATACTCTATAATTGTCTGCGCGGGGCGCTGCCGAGGACGCCAGCGATATCTGGATGATCTCTACCGAGGTAATCCAACCAGTCCCACTCCTCTTCTATAGAGACGGCGCTGCCCGGGGCGCACACGTGGTATGGTGTAAATTCTGGAATAGTGGCCTGTATTTGGATTTCTTCGTAACGCAATTATGTTTTCTTTTACATTCTAATCACAATCCAAGCTATCTGCAGGTTGAAGTGAGTGGCGTCCCGCCACGCGGTCTAGTGCTTATGGCACTCGGCTGCTGATCCGAAGGTCGCGGGATGGAATCCCGGCCGCGGCGGGTGCATTTCGATGGAGGCTAAATGTTGAGGCCCGTGTACAGTGCGATGTCAGTGCACGTTAAAAAACCCCAGGTGGTCGAAATTTCCGGAGACCTCCACTACGGCGTCTCTCATAATCATAGCTGGTTTTGGGACGTTAAACCCTACAAATCAGTCAATGCATTGTTCGTTGCATATTTTCTTTGAGACATTCAATTTTTGTTCACTTGCGCATCTGTTCGAAGGCGGAGGTCTGCGTAGTCGTGGTAGTCCGGGATGATTTTTTCCCCCCGCTTAGGTCGGATATTTTGTGACTCGTGTATCCAAATATATTGCGTTAAAAGCACCTGATGAACTGCGCACGGGACGCCCATGGTCGCGGGCTAGATAGCGTAGAGCCTGCAATGGTCTCGCGTGGAAAAAGAAATAGAGGATTCAGATAGTCAGCGGCCCCTTACGATAAGAGTGACGAAGTTCGCGAACGTGCGCGGTATCCGATGACAACCGTTGCTGAATGTAGACATTTTGTGAATGCGGTTCCAACTGCCGTGCGCTTACGTTCGCAGTGCTTCAGTTCTTGCTGGTTTCACCATAAAATATATCTATCTAGTTCTCCAGGTTGAATATTTGTAACAGAAGGAGACCGTACTCAATCTGTACGAAATTCTGAACCATCAGGACGCCGTAGTGAAGGGATATTTCGACCACCTGCGGTTCTTTAACGGGCACTGACATCGCACAGAACACGGGCAGACAGCACGTGCGGCGAGGCAGGGAGACTCACGCGCTACCGCGCGATATTAGCCCTCATTGTTAATGTTTTGGGGAAAACTCCGGGGGTAATTCCTGTTTTTACAATACCTTTGTCTACGTATGTTCTCAATGGCATGGTCAGTAGACAGGACTTGCATTTTTCGAATCGACATCGTCGGTTGGGGCACTATTTCCTTTGTAACTACTCGCGGTAGCACGTTCGGTGCATGATTCGTACTGTGTGTAGGCGTGTCGCTTTGACCACTTAGGTGGAGTGCTGCGTCTTGGTTGCCAATTATTGCGTACTATTTGTCCCTGTGAAGAAAAATTTTTTCGCCAGTTGCGAGCAATTAACATACACCTAAACTAAAGGAATGTGCCTCATGGTGAGCAGAGAGGAAAAGGGGGGGGGGGGGCACCTAAAGGACAACTCGGGCGGCTTTTGATTTTCCAGTAATCTCAATCAAATTTCCATATATGTTCCTGTAGTAAACCATGCCAAACCAGGCGGTTGCAATTATTTAGTTTACTGAAAATAAATTTTATAATTTCTAGTGGATTCGCACGCGACCGACACTGTGTTCTTGACGTCATTAGCTGCAACGCTGGATACCGGAGAGGCGGACCATCCAAAGCAATACTGCGCACTTCAGCACTCGAATCGTCGCTGTCAAGTTCGGAAGAGCTCAATACGTCAGTGGATGCCATTGCCACATCGGTTTTTCTAGCACCAGCTCCATATTTCTGATGTTAGGGAGGTTATGACATCCGACTTTGCACGAAGCGCCTACCTGTTTCGGTTTGAACATATCGTCCAATCTGTTATTTAAAATTGTTGATGAGTTTCTGATCAAACTGAATGACCCTGGCTGATCCAGGGCTATCAGTACTATTGAAAGGCAGCGATATCAGGACACGGAGGGAAAGCCGCAGCAGTTACCCTTTAACATCATTCTTTAGGAGTGGAATGAGATATCGACGTTCTGCCCTGCTTGCATAACCTTCCCAATTGCTTAACGCCCAATCTCCTTAAAATGCACAGGGAACATTCGCTAAAGCGATCTTATCTTCTAGAATACTCTATAATTGTCTGCGCGGGGCGCTGCCGAGGAGGCCAGCGATATCTGGATGATCTCTACCGAGGTAATCCAACCAGTCCCACTCCTCTTCTATACAGACGGCGCTGCCCGGGGCGCACACGTGGTATGGTGTAAATTCTGGAATAGTGGCCTGTATTTGGATTTCTTCGTAACGCAATTATGTTTTCTTTTACATTCTAATCACAATCCAAGCTATCTGCAGGTTGAAGTGAGTGGCGTCCCGCCACGCGGTCTAGTGCTTATGGCACTCGGCTGCTGATCCGAAGGTCGCGGGATGGAATCCCGGCCGCGGCGGGTGCATTTCGATGGAGGCTAAATGTTGAGGCCTGTGTGCTATGCGATGTCAGCGCACGTTAAAAAACCCCAGGTGGTCGAAATTTCCGGAGACCTCCACTACGGCGTCTCTCATAATCATAGCTGGTTTTGGGACGTTAAACCCTACAAATCAGTCAATGCATTGTTCGTTGCATATTTTCTTTTGAGACATTCAATTTTTGTTCACTTGCGCATCTGTTCGAAGGCGGAAGGTCTGCGTAGTCGTGGTAGTCCGGGATGATTTTTTCCCCCCGCTTAGGTCGGATATTTTGTGACTCGTGTATCCAAATATATTGCGTTAAAAGCACCTGATGAACTGCGCACGGGACGCCCATGGTCGCGGGCAGATAGCGTAGAGCCTGCAATGGTCTCGCGTGGAAAAAAAATTAAGAGGAATTCAGATAGTCAGCGGCCCCTTACGATAAGAGTGACGAATTTCGCGAACGTGCGCGGTATCCGATGACAACCGTTGCTGAATGTAGACATTTTTGTGAATGCGGTTCCAACTGCCGTGCGCTTACTGTTCGCAGTGCTTCAGTTCTTGCTGGTTTCACCATAAAATAATATCTATCTAGTTCTCCAGGTTGGAATATTTGTAACAGAAGGAGACCGTACTCGATCTGTACGAAATTCTGAACCATCGCATACGGTTTATACTGCTACTAATTTATTTTTATTGCCCTCAATCGCCGAAGGATTAAAAAGGGGAGCAGTCTGTAAGATAGCAAAAGTGCAAAACAACGAAAGAAAACGTACGAGGTGCACATGAAACAAGACTAAAGCAGATAACAATCTCTACTCGATAAAACACAACAAAAATGAGACGTCAGAAATATAAAATAAAGGAAATGAACACAGTGAATTTAAGAAAGTTATACAGTGCGAGCGGAAAAATATAAGCGAGAACATAAATGCAAAAGAAAAAGAAACGCCGGCACCTTGACACGTTAAGTGTATGGTGCGGCTCTTTGTCTAAAGCAAATTTTTGTTGAGGAACACTGATATTCCCACATTATACGTTTGTTCATTCGTGCCTTTCGACTCTGCCATCCACAGCATCTCCACTTCGTGTACACAATTCATAGGCTGCAAATCTTGTTCTGTGCAATCCCCTCCCCCAACTGTAATGCTTTAGCGACTTTGTGGATGTGAGAGGGAATAAAACAGAACTAAAGCCAGTTCCGCACTTGTACAATCTTGGTAAATGGCTGAGCTAGGGTTCTCTTTCGTTTGTGTTTAGCTTGTCTTTTCTTTGTTATTTGCTTGAGCACATTTGTTTTAGCATATTGCAGTACGCTAGGGAAAAGGTGTGGGCAGTGATTTGAAGGAAACGGGGGGCTCCGCTTTCCTTTCTCTGTAAACCGAGACAGGGTGCGGACGACGGGGCTAAATTCCCGTTTTCTTTCATTCTTGCTTTCTTACTTTAAATATTGGACTTCGCATAATCACGATCACGTACCGGTTGGCCCCTCTTTCTCTTTTGTTTCTTTTTATGCTTCTTTCCCTCTTGAATGCACGTGCATAATCGATATTCCAGCAGGGGGCTGAGGCTAAGAGCGTGGGTAGTCGGCGAGGGTGAGGGCTTTTCTCTCTTTCGTGACAGCAGACGTCAAGAATGGATGAGGACAAGGCGGCCCCCTGACAGCTTAACGTTAAGAGAAAACCTTGTCACGGAAAAAGATGGACACCGCTCAACGCATTCACATTGAGAGGCGCCCTGCATTGAATTCTGCTTGCGCCGTACACCCTCACACACGCTCACGGTGATCGGAATAGGGATCAGCGCAGTTTTATGGCAGAGATACCACAACGTAATGTGTTTAAACTGGCCGCCTAACAAAGACAGAGTAGAAAAAATAGGAAAAGGAATGCTCGTACGCATTAGCGGTGCGAAGCTCTATGCATGCTACTTTGCTTTCCGAAAAACGAAGGAACCACTCGCATCGCGCTCCATAGGGGCATGCGTGTTGAGCATGAACACAAATTTGCTAATTCCATTTCTTCGAGTCAACGGCGGTCCCTTTGTTGATGTAAACATACAATGAATGAATTGCACGAGAAACAAGTCGCACGCCCTTCTTGCGGCCAAAAGCTATGTGTATTTACCGCAACCACCCGCTAAAACCATCTTGACGCGTACTTTTCATTCATTTTCATTCAACAAAATGCTATCTCACCTAAAAAAAAAAAGGAACAGCGGACTCCGCACGCGCGGTGTCCTCGCCGCTGACCATAGCAGACGCCAACAGCAGTCGACGCGGTGCCTAAAGCTTTGTAATGAAGCTATTATTTTTCTGTAAGAGGTAATTACCTTGTAGTACAATAAAAAACGTAGCCACAACAGTATTTTACAGATATCGTCTAGCTGATATAAACGTCAACAACAATAAAAAATTACAGCATACCCACGGAGTGAATGATGATGAGTGGGCGAAGCTCGGGATGTTCATCGTAGATCGTGCCGAGTTCCGGATTAATTTAGTTAACGCGCACGCTACGAATCCTCATGGTTCAACTATGCACAAGTGAAATCTCCCACCGGCACTTCATTGCAAGTCAAGATCCAGTGCCTATATATATATATATATATATATATATATATATATATATATATATATATATATATATATATATATATATATATATATGGTTTGCCGGTGCACGCTTCTCCAACGCGAGCAGTCGGTATTTCTCAATCAAGAAACTCGCTAGGAGACGCTGCCTGCGTCAACGTTGTCTCTCACGGCTGAGAGCGCGTTCTCCTCCTTTGCGAGCTGGTACAGCGTTCTTGTAAGAAAGAGCGTTTCCATAGCCAACGCGCGCCTTTCGCTTTCTCTCTCTCTCTCTCACAAGACAGCAGAGGCACGCGCCGGGAAGAGATTCTTTATTGCTGTGGAAAGGTGGAAAGGGGGAGTGGAGTGCACGATAACCTGGGCGCATCTGGTCGGCGTTCGTGTTGTTCACTGCTCTCCT
Source organism: Hyalomma asiaticum (assembly GCA_013339685.2). Classification (NCBI taxonomy): domain Eukaryota; kingdom Metazoa; phylum Arthropoda; class Arachnida; order Ixodida; family Ixodidae; genus Hyalomma; species Hyalomma asiaticum. Next base: position 95,186,575 of record CM023488.1, read on the forward strand.
TGTGTCCGTGTCCTGCACGCCTCTTCTTTTGATTATGGATAACTGTCTCTCCGGAGAGGACACCTCAACCGGTACACTCAAAGGGAAGGGGATATGAAAGAATAGGAAGGAAGGGGGGAGTTCGAAACACACGCACACACACACATACACACACGTCCCACCGAGTCAAAGTCAGCAGGGAGCGAGCTGTCGAGCGGGGTTAAAACCGCCCGGTCAGCCCGGAGTCCTCGATGAAGGTGAGGACTGCGGCGAGAGCGGAGCGTCGACGTTCGGAGCAGCCTGTTGGAAAGAGCACGTCTTGCTCCGTGGCACAGGGCAGCCCGAGGTTGCGGTAGCGAGCGCGCTCGCTGTCGAAGGCCGGGCACTCGCACAGGAGGTGGGAGAGGGTTTCATCCTCTCCGCAGTCGCGGCACGCAGGAAAGGAGAAACCGCGGAGTCGATGGCGGCGCTCTGCTGGCCAAACACCACCGGTGCGCAAGGCGAGGAGGAGAGTGCGCTCTCGCCGGGAGAATCCAGTTGCCGGGAGTGGGCGTGGCTGGCTCCCGTCAACAACGCGGACGTCGGGATGAGCGCGCGCGAGCTCTCTGCGAAAGTTTATCCTCGCCGAATCGAAAGAGCTCGCGCAATCGCTCATCGGGGTGTCCGGGCTGTGGGCGCGCTTTGCGAGGTCATCTGCTGCCTCGTTGCCCGCAATGCCTACGTGCGCAGGGAGCCACTGAAGGACCACGTCGAGTCCGCTCTCCTGCAGGGATAGAAGACTGCGGGCAACAGCACGCGCCGGGAGAGAGAGAGAGGCACGCGCCGAGGCGAACGCCGAGGGCGAGCGCGCGCCTCCCAGCACGCGGGTTACGCCTGACGCTTGACGCGTGACAAGGTTAGACTAAAGGCCGAACCACACGTACGCTTCTAAGACGCGTGCGATGCGCGTGCGCTTACTTGCGCGCGCTCATTCGCGTAACTGCGCATGCGTACACGGCGCAGGCGCATCTGGGCGCGTCTAGGCGCGGAGAGAGAGAGAGAACAACTTTATTAAATAAAAAAAAATCACGGAGGTATAGCGGTCAGGCGGTGCCTCGCCGCCACCTCCTCTGCGCGTCTGATGGCCTGTAGTTGTTTCGCCAGGCTTGAGTCGCGGAGTACGGCATCCCACGCTCCAGGCGAGGGAGTGGTCAGGAGATCGGGCGGGGGTGGGTCATCGCGGCAGTCCCAGAGTATGTGCGCGAGTGTGGCAACGGACCCGCACTGTGAGCAGTGCGGGCTGAATAAATCGGGGTAGATACGGCTGAATAATAGTGGGCATGGAAAAGAATGCGTCTGGAGGCGGCGCCACACGATTTCCTGGGATTTCGTGAGCTTGGGATGCGGGAGAGATTTAGTTTGGCGAGCGAGGCGATAATGTTGGGTGATGTCGTGATAGGAAGTCAGAGGCTCACTGGGGCTTTCCTCAGGGTCTGAAGCACTGCCCACCGCTCGGTTGACGAATCCTCGAGCTTGCCGGTGGGCGGCCTCATTCCCCGGGTTTCCTGCGTGCCCTGGAACCCAGACGAGGGAGATGGGGGGTGGGTCATCATCGTCGTCGTGACGAGCGAGCGATCGCAGGAGGCGCATCGTGCCAGGGGCAACGGATCCGCGTGCGAAGTTTACAATGGCGGTTTTCGAGTCGCTGAGTATCGTGGTGTATCCGGAGGAAGCTGCAAGAGCTATAGCCGCTTCTTCAGCTTCGGTGGGGTTTAAGGCACGGACTGACCCTGCTACGCGTAGTGTGGTGTCCGTGTCGAGAGGGGTGAGGGTGGCCATAACGCTGAGTGCGTACGCGTTCGACTGCGAAGCGTAGCGGGCCGCGTCTACGTATGCCGCGTCTGGTTGGGAGGCGTATGTTTCGTGCAAGGCCTGCGCCCTTACTCGCCTTCGACCATCATGGTGCCCGGCCAGCATGTTCTTCGGTAGTGGCTTGACGAGGAATCGTTGCCGAAGTGAATGGGGTAAAGAGATCGGGTCCACTCCGGATGGTGAGGCGCAAAGGCCGATGCGATCGAGAATCCAGCGGCCTGTCTTGCTTCCACGAAGGCGTTGTATCTGTGCTGAGCGATGCGCCTCGATTAACTCGTCCAGGGTATTGTGAAGGCCGAGGCTGAGTAGATGTGACGTAGATGTGCTGTGAGTGAGGCCGAGGGCCGTCTTGTAGACTTTCCGAATGAGTCGGTTGATTCGCTCCTTTTCGGCGCTCAGTAGACGGAGGTACGGCAGTGCGTACGTAAGCCTGGATATCACGAAGGCGTGGATGAGTTGGAGGAGTTCCTTTTCTTTCATTCCTTGCTTGCGAGCCGACACACGAGCGATGAGGCGGGTCGTCTGCGTGACTGCAAGGGTCAGGCGTTCGATTGCCACGGAGTTGTGTGAGCTTGACTGAACATAGAGCCCGAGAATGCGCATGTGGCTCACTTGCGGTATGGGTGTGCCGTTCACGCAGACGCGGATTGTCGGCAAGGGAGGATGCTTGATCCTGCGACGATCGGGGGGCCGAATCAGCAGGATTTCCGACTTGCTCTCTGAACACTTGAGGCCCGCTTGCAATGCGTGGCGAACGACAACATCGGCAGCGCGCTGAAGAGTTTCTTCGATCTGGCCATCCGATCCTGTGGTTGTCCATAACGTGACATCATCTGCGTAAATGGTGTGGCGCAGGCTCGGGATTTCGTCGAGCAAGGAGGGGAGTGAGCGCATGACTACATTAAACAGAAACGGAGACAGGACTGCCCCTTGAGGGGTGCCCCTGTCACCGAGTGTCATTCGACTTGAGGATACGCCGCCTGGCAGTGAAAGCTCCACTGTGCGGTTCGAAAGAAAATCGCAGACGTAGTTGTACGTGCGCTCACCCGGGTTGATGGCAGCAAGGCTTGAGGTTATAGCCGCGTGTTGCACCGAGTCGAATGCCTTGTGCAGATCGATAGCAAGCAAGGCACGGGTTCCGGCATGCGGCGGTGTCCGAAGAATGTCGTGATGTATTTGCACGAGTGCATCTTGCGTGGAAAGGTGGGCACGGAAACCGAGCATCGTTGGCGGAAAAAGATCGTTCTCTTCCACGTAGGTTTGCAGTCTAGCCAGGACGACGTGTTCCATTAATTTTCCAAGACACGAAGTGAGCGAAATAGGACGCAGGTTGGCAATGTTCACCTTCTTGCCAGGTTTCTGGATGAATACAAGCGTCGCGTGCTTCCACTGTTGGGGTATGTGGCCTGATCGCCAGCACTCATTCACGTACTGCGTGAGTGCGGACACTGATTTTGCGTCAAGGTTTCGAAGAGCTTTGTTTGTTACGCCGTCGGCTCCGGGTGCCGAGGTTGTGCGCAGTTTAAGCAAAGCAGCGTACATTTCAGCTTCACTAAAGTCGGCGTCAAGCTGTGGATTTGGATTGCCGGCGTAAGGGGGCAATGGCGTCGGCTGTGGTGCGCCTGGCGAGGCGAGATTGACGTAGCGATCGGCGAGTTCATCAAGCAGTTCGGCATCCGTGCCAGGGTAGCGATGGATGAGCCGCTGCAGTTGCTTTTGCCCAGAAGACTTTGAAGTGGAGGGATCGAGCAAGTGCCGCAGTAGGTGCCACGTTTTCTTGGATCCCATCTGCCCATTGAGCCCATCGCACAGCTGGCCCCATTGCTGTCGCGCAAGGGCGACGCTGTGGGTTTCAATTTCGCGCGAAAGAGTCTCGATGCGGCGTCGTAGCTTCTTGTTATGACGTTGCCGTCGCCATCTGCGCAAGAGGCTTGTATGTGCGTCCCACATGTGTACGAGGCGAGAGTCAGTCGTAGGCATGTCAGCAGTGGTCTCAACCGCGCGCGTCGTGGCTTGTACGTGATCTTGCAAGGATTCGATCCAGTCGTTGAGGTCTGTAATGGTGTCGGGCGCCTTTTCTTCACGAAGCTTGCGGAATTTCGGCCACTCTGTGATGCGAGCCGTAGGTTTCGTTTTTCTGCTCACGGGGGTCTCGATTGCGATCGCGATGATGTAGTGGTCGCTGCCTGCGAGGAGGCCCGTGTTGTCCCAGGACGCGTGCGTCACGTTCTTGCATAGCGTGAGGTCTGGCGATGTGTCGCGGCATACACTGTTTCCCACACGCGTGGGCGGCTGCTGCGGGTCATTGAGCAAGGTAAGGCGCAGGTCCTGCACGAGTGCCCATAGTTTTCTGCCTCGGGTGTTTGTGTGGAGGTAGCCCCAGTCAGGGTGGCTTGCGTTGAAATCGCCGAGGACGAGCAGTGGCGCATCACCGGCGAGTGCTAGCGTTTTGCGAAAAATACAAGAAAAATTGTCTACTTTCGCTCGCGGGGAACAATATATGTTTAGAACGAATAGCGACCGATCCGTACGGTTTCGTGGTAGGATTTCTATGAGTGTGTGTGGGATTTCTGTGCATTCTATATCATGCTGTGTGGCCGTGAGACTGTTGTGGACTAGCGTGGAAGTGCAAGGGGATAACTGCGGACCGAGCTGCTGGTAGGCCGTGTAGCTAGGAAGGGTGGCTTCGGCGGACGTTTCTTGTAACGCGATGACGTCCGGAACGGATTCGGTGCTAGCCTGCTGGTCATTCCGCAATTTCTGCACAAGCTGCTGTAGATGGCTCCGCTTTTTCCGGTACCCCCTACAGTTCCACTGCCAAACATTCAATTTTGTGTGCGCCATACTTAGTTACCTGGGGTGGCCCCTTTCTGCGTTGAGGGGCAACTGTGCGCGGAGGGGAGGGCGAGTCCGATGCGCTGATTGACGCTAGCGAACGCGTTTTCTGTGTGCTGTTTTAAGGCGTTGTGAGAAGCGTGCGTGTTCGCGATTGCTTGTTCTAGATTTGTGAAGCGAGCGTCTATGGCCTGTTGCATGGTATTCAGACGCGTCTCGAATTTCGCATCCATCGCGTTAAAGCGGGCTTCGAGCTTTGCGTCACTGACCTGAAACGCATCGGCTACAGCTTTTGTGATTGCAGCAGTAATGTCAGCGTCTATTTGGAGCGACGCGGTCGAAGTGGTTGCTTTACGCTTTCCCGCAGTGGCGGCAGCTGGCGGCGGCAGGGGCGCCGGAGGCGGCTGCTGTTGTTGCTGCTGCTGCTGCTGCGAGACGGTTGTTAGAGCCGGTTGAGGGAGAGAGTTACCCAATTTGGATTCAAGCGACTGTATGTACTGAGTTAGCTTTCCCATTTGGGATATGAGTGTGGAGATTTGGGACTGCTGCGACGACAACTGCGCCTTAAGAGAGGCATTCTCCCTAACCAGCTCCCTCACCTGTGTGTCCGGCGAAGGGTCCTGTGACGAAGACTTGAGCGAGCACGGCAGTCCTTTGCCCCAGGCCACCTTTGTGGGACTGGACGAGCACTGCGATGAGCCCTGAGCCAAACCAGGGGGAAAGGCGACCGACGTCGAAGGGCCCTGGGAGGACGAGGACACGAAGTGGTGGCTTGTAGACCGGGATTTCGAGCGGGACCGGGATCTGTTGCGGGTACGGGACCTGGAACGACTGGCCCGTTCATGCTGCGGTGGTTGGCCGAGAGGCGGGAAAGATTCGTCTCGGGATGGCGGGCACCCGGTTCGCAGGATCGACGGTCGTTGAGGTGACTGGGCGCGGGTGGAGTTTGTGCCAGACGGCGAGGGCTTCTTAACGAAACGATATTTGCAGTTGGAGCTGTTGGTGGTGTGCCCCCCGTTACAGACGATGCAGCGTGCTTGACACGTCGGTTCTGTACCTTGTTGAGGGGGCGGGTGGTCTGCCCCGCAGCGTCGGCATCGGTTACTTCTGGGAAGCGGACATACATCCGTTCTATGGCCCGTCTTCCTACAGTTGAAGCAGGCTTCCCTGCGAGGATAGTACGGGTGAAGTCTGAGCAAAACCCCGTGATAAAGGATCCAGTGTGGCAGGTGGTCTCCAAGCATAGTGACGAGGACGTGGTTCGTGCGGCCCATGCGTCTACCGCCCACTATTTGCAGGGTTGGATTACTGTCCTGCAGGTCCTTCAGTATTTCCTCATCTGGGAAGTTGTCAAACGCGCGGAAGAGGATACCTCTGAAGGCGTCATCGGGCGGAGGGGCGTAAATGTGAAAGTCCACGTTTGCGTCACCGATCTTTATGGTCGTGATTCTAAGGTACGTCTGCGCTCGTTTCGAGTCTTGAACACTAATGGTGAAGGTGTTGTTGGTTGGGTGGACTCTCACTTGGTCTCTCGTTGCCGGTGGCTGGTCGGGCAATGACGCCGCCTTGAGCAAAGCGTCGTATAATTGCCACGGTGGGATTGTGGTAAGGGCGATGGGGGTCTTCGGTCTGCCCACGATGTGGATGGTGTCGGCGGGCATTCGGGGTAGTGGGCCGCGTCTTCTCTGCGTAGGAGGGCGCGGTTTTGGGGCGTTTTGAGGGAGCGTCGCTTGTTCTGCGTCCCTCGGGTTCGGCGTTGCGCGACGGATCTCCGATCGACGCTTCTCTTGGGCTCGCAGGCCGGGCGGTGGCTGCCACGAATCGTCGTTCAGTTCCTCATCAGGAATGTCTGTCCCTTCTACCGTGTAGTGCATATCGCCTGATGCAGCCGGCGATGCGGCGGTGAGGCGGGACGCCCACTGCAGCGAGGCCGCGGAGATGGCGAGGCCCCTTGGGCCTAGTTCCTTGTGAGCTCGCTAGGCCTAGCTTGACCAGGTACCCAACGAGGGCTTAGAAAATCGAAATTCTCACTTGGAAATTTCGTCGGAAAGTCCTTGAGCGTGGGGTCCCGAGGTTCAGGGAAACTTCGCGCGTCCGTTCGTGCCCAAAGTACGTCCGTCGGAAAACATTTCGGTCCGAAAATCGCAAAATTGCAGGAGCGCAATGCAGGCGCGTCTGATCGCTCCGAGTGCTTGCAGCGCCGCCTTTCTAGGCGCGGAGAACAAGCCCGGCTTGATATCCGCGCTCGATTTCACGCGTCCCACACGCGTTTGGAGTCCTGTACATGCGCAACTATGACGTGGCTTTACTCCTGCACCAGTTCGATTGTTTGTTCTTTGCTTTTCATGCTTATTTAGCAAATGTCTGTGCATTACAAATACGCTTGTACTCATATATTTATTTTTGACCACTGTTTAAGGACATTTAGGCACACTAAAGCACTTAATGGGCGCGGGTGCCTCCCGTCACCGTGGGCGTGGTTGCACTCCGTCGTGCGCGACCTATCGTGCACCTTGCTATACAGCGTGCACGACGCCATCGAATGCGCGCTAGTGTTCGTCTAGCGGTGCTTCGTGGTGTGGAGTGGCCTTGTGAGGCATCACCTCTGCCACGGGATTGTGGCGAGGCCTACATCGCGTAGCGTGAAGCTGTATCAGTAGATCTGCACGAAGTGGTACCTGCTACGCCGGCGTCTGAATAGCCGGAGTGAACGCGCGCTGGCGCACGCGACGTGCGGTTGCAAGCCACTATTCCGCGCCAGGCGCGGCAGAGTTTCGCGCGTCGGCGCGTGCGTGGATGCGTACAGAAGCGTACGTGTGGTTCGGCCTTAAGAGGAGCTTCGCCCCTAAAAAGGCGACGCGCAAAGCAGCTCCGTGCTGAGCAAGGCACTGCTGGCGGAGCAATCCAACTTTGCGCGTCACACCGACTGTTCCGCTTGGCGGCGCCACGGTATGTCCTCGCTCCCAATATCGAAGAGCCAAGTCAGGTCGCTGTCTTGGCTGCGCATGTCACCTGCCGCATGACGCATGGCACGATATGATAAAACTGCTTCAAAGGGCAGCGCTTCGTAAGAATGATGACGGAAAAGTTGAGGAAGATTGTTTTATAATGAAGATGTTGATGATGCCTCTGTAATGGGTTCAGAGCTACAAAGCATGCAGACCTGAAGATCAAAAGGACAGAAAGTTGAGCGAGTTGGTAACAGTCCATAATCAAAAGAAGAGGCGCGCAGGACACGGACACAAGGAGAGAAGTGAACACCACGAACGCCGACTAACAACTGATGCACAGCACAGAGGCGAAAAAGAAGGAAGACACACAGCTTATCTGCGCATGCTCGGAATGGTAGCGCCACCTGTCAAACGGTTACACGTGCCGGTCTTCGCGATAGACAACTGCTAAGGCATTCTATCTCCTCTCTGTTTAAGCTAATCGACGGCTGACTCACACATGCACTTCCACTAATACTTATATGCCAGGCCTCAACCAATAAACGCGTATCTTCGTTCTTATGCCTGCACAGGATCTCGGTTTTGTCTAACTCGGGCATGCAGCTACAGACCTGGCAGTGCAAGGATAGATTGGACGGCGTCCCACCTGATAACGACCTTCTGTGTTCAATTAATCTTTGATTAATACAACGCGCAGTTTGCCCTACATAAAAACGTCCGCCGCTAAAAGGAATCTTATAAACTACACCCATGCGACAGTCGGTGAAATTGTTTTTGGCTAGGTGCTTAACCGGACAGATATCCGTTCGCTTCTTACCTTCCATCTGCTCAATTCTTCTATGCACTGCAGCACAAACCCTTCCTAAATTATTGGGAGCCGTAAACACAACATTAATCCCATATTTACTTCCCACTTTCTTAAGCCTGTGCGAAACTGCGTGGATATACGGAATACTCACGACCTTTTTCTTGTTAATGTTACTCTCTGCTACAGCTTTCGTTCCGGTCGAAATCGACTTCTTAAGACGCTCAGCTACTGTGGCTACGGCTAGTCTAGGGTAACCTGCATCTAAGAGGCGCTCGACCTGCGCATTAAAGCTAATGGTCAAATGGTGCACGCACCGTTTGACCATTAGCTTTAATGCGCAGGCATTTGAGCAGAATCACGTGTGTTGGCAGTATTCCCCTAGAGCATCTAAGCCGTTGTTAAACTTTCACTCCAAGCATTCGAAAGTAGTAAAAAACGGAATAGCCTTGTCCTGTTTAAAGTCAGCCCTATCGAAGTCGTGCGTGCACCGTTTGACCATTAGCTTTAATGCGCAGGTTGAGCGCCTCTTAGATGCAGGTTACCCTATACTAGCCATAGCCACAGTAGCTGAGCGTCTTAAGAAGTCGATTTCGACCGGAACGAAAGCTGTAGCAGAGAGTAACATTAACAAGAAAAAGGTCGTGAGTATTCCGTATATCCACGCAGTTTCGCACAGGCTTAAGAAAGTGGGAAGTAAATATGGGGTTAATGTTGTGTTTACGGCTCCCAATAATTTAGGAAGGGTTTGTGCTGCAGTGCATAGAAGAATTGAGCAGATGGAAGGTAAGAAGCGAACGGATATCTGTCCGGTTAAGCACCTAGCCAAAAACAATTTCACCGACTGTCGCATGGGTGTAGTTTATAAGATTCCTTTTAGCGGCGGACGTTTTTATGTAGGGCAAACTGCGCGTTGTATTAATCAAAGATTAATTGAACACAGAAGGTCGTTATCAGGTGGGACGCCGTCCAATCTATCCTTGCACTGCCAGGTCTGTAGCTGCATGCCCGAGTTAGACAAAACCGAGATCCTGTACAGGCATAAGAACGAAGATACGCGTTTATTGGTTGAGGCCTGGCATATAAGTATTAGTGGAAGTTCATGTGTGAGTCAGCCGTCGATTAGCTTAAACAGAGAGGAGATAGAATGCCTTAGGAGTTGTCTATCGCGAAGACCGGCACGTGTAACCGTTTGACAGGTGGCGCTACCATTCCGAGCATGCGCAGATAAGCTGTGTGTCTTCCTTCTTTTTCGCCTCTGTGCTGTGCATCAGTTGTTAGTCGGCGTTCGTGGTGTTCACTGCTTTCCTTGTGTCCGTGTCCTGCACGCCTCTTCTTTTGATTATGCAGACCTGTGTTCTTTGAAATGATTCCTCGAACTCCTTATGTAATCCGCTTTCCGCGACGTGTAGTGGTGTATTATTATTCTGCCACGTAACATTGCATTTGTAATATGTACATATGTTAACGCGATTTCTCGGCAGACGCTATACCTGTTCAGGTCTTTTAGCGAAATTTTTTCAAGCACAGGCGTAGCTCACTGGTAGAATACTGGACTGCCACGCAGAGGGTGTGGGTGCGAATCCTCCTCGGTCCTGGTTGTTTTACAGCGTAAGCCGTTATGAGATCACAACATTGGTCCTTTTTCCGCCGTTGTTGTCCGCCGCCGCCGCGGCCGGTGTCCGTAACCACTATCGCGCAAATTTGAGAAAAAATAACCAGCCCCGAGCAGGATACCAACTACGTCCTCTGCGTGGATTCGAACCCTACTTGTTTGTCAAGGAGATGGTGGTAGTTCTTGCTGCATTCAGTTTCTTCTTCCGTATGTTGCACCAATTTTTTATTGCAGGCTGACGAATCGTTTAGTTTTTTATTGATCCTCCCTGGTATTCACTGTTTTGTACACTACGCAATCAATGGCGAATAAGCGCATTTAAATAGGCGGCTCAACGCATGATTGAATATAATTGATATAGATCAGAAATAGGAAGGGCGAAAGAAAGGAACTGTGATACACCAGAAAATATGCTGAGGTAATCAGACGTAAGATCGTTCACAACTGCGCATTGCCTTCAGTTATCGAGATAGTGCTTTATCCACGAAACTGTTTCCTCGTGTATACCAATGACTGTTAGTTTATTGATAAGATCTGGATGTGGAACCAGACCAACGCCTTTGAAAAATGTCAGAAAAGGACTTCTCTTTTTTACTTATGGTGTTTATTGCGATAACTACAGCATGGGTTACTTCAGCTAACCGATTAACAGTAGATAAACCTGAACGGAATCCATGTTTCCATCTATACAGTAAGTTATTATTCCCTAATAATAACCTGGCAATAAACATCAATTTCCTTCCTCACTCCTTAGCTATACTTTACTACACAAGGCTATACTATGCTTTCATCCTTGCCCTCTTCATCAGCCTAACTTCACTTTCGCATCTTCTTGCTGTACCATAGTGGATATCCTTCGGATGCATAGGTATATTTTGCTATACATCATGTGTAGACGCATTTTTCCGAAGCGGTGTCAGCTGCTGGCGTGGCTCATTCGTAGAACACCTGCCTGCCACGCAGAGAGCCTGTGTTCTATTCCAACTCAGACCCAGCTCACGTTGTTGCGGTGTTAGTATAAGGACTCGAATGAATCGTAAGGTATGTAGCAGCTAAAGCGTTGTGATCTTTGTGCGCGAAATGTTAAGAAGATGCGAAGAATAGTTTAACTTTAACCAGAGAAGACACTGACGCTTTGTTTCCGTACCCTTCTGGCGTGTAAAAGATATGCCGAGTTTTCAGGTCATGACATGCATTTTAGCTCGTAGTAGGAGATCTTCGCTGTTGAAATACAGCACGGCCGGAACCGAGATTGGCAAAAGAGAAGGACAAATAACCGCAGATAGACCGCACTGAGAGCCTGGCGTTCCACGTGACCATGACTAATACGAAGCGTGAACTGATTAATCAGTAGAATCGTAGTCCACATGACGAAATGGCGTCGTCAAGAGATTTCAGCAACACTACGCCATACGTTGCTACTGGTTACGTTCATGACGCGATAATTGAGCTGGTGTCACACTTCAAGGCAAACTATTTCATCGTTGTTTCAAAAATTTATGTGGCATATTCTTCTTCTTCTTCTTCTTATTATTATTATTGTTATTATTATCGTTGTTCTGTTATCTTTTGCCCAGTGCTTGAAACTTTTGCCGCCGATACGTTGTTTCACTAGCTGCGGGATCGTCTCACTGACCTTTCAGTTTTCTCAAGCAGCCGTCTAGAGCCGCGGATATTAGCTATATAAGCTTCGCCGTAAAAATTTCTTTTCGATCATGCAAAAGTGTGCTCACCCTGATTCTTACGAGGCATTGATGACCAGGAAGTAATTGAGGAATTGGAATCGATTAAACTACCATGCATGTTTCCTGCCTAAGGTCGCACAGTCTGCGTACGGCAGTGCTTCCTGATGCGCTAATTTCCCGCGCCTAACATTTGTTTTTCGTGGTTGTGAGCGAACTTTTTTTATCAGGGTTTTTTTCCTGAAGGTTTTCCCTCTTGTGGCTTATGGTCCAGTTGTCAATATAACCTCCATCGGGTATCCTTTCGCGGAATTGATTTCGATTTCTAATCCGCTGTTTGCAAGTGCCAGCGATATTATGCACCCATGACTTTGGAAGTCATTATATGTGACTCATTGCTTAGAAAGTAAATAGAACACGAAGGGACAAAGAATTCCTAAGTACCATAATAATACGTAGTCAAAATAGACTATGTATTAATATTTGATTTAGGAATTCTGGTTTCGAAAACTTCGGGTACTCAAGTTTTATTTCCCATACACATTCAACCTAAGAGAGGCTGTAAAGCAGCTTGAGTTGAAACAAACTGACTGAAGTACACGCGTGGCATGAGCTACCCTCATACAAGAACGAGAGAGACAGAAACAAAATACGCGTATTTCTAAACTGCCTGCGCAGAAACGTGCATTCTGGATTTCAATAGCGCACTCTGGTTACTACAAAAACAAATGGGAAATCAATAGCAGGAAATCATGGAGCAGGGTTAGCATTGCGAAGAGCTTAAAAGTAGCCATACCTCAGACTTAGAGTAGCCATATTACCCTCTGCGTTTATCGGAAGCTCCAAGTTTGTAGCAAATTAGAGTGAAAACTATATGAAGAATATTTTGAATGTTCAGCACTAAATAATGTCATACCTGATTCATTGATTTGATTGATTTGTGGTTTTAACGTCCCAAAACCAGCTCTAATTATGAGAGGCGCTGTAGTAGAGGTCTCCGGAAATTTCGACCCCCCTGGTGGTCTTTTAACGTGCACTGACATCGCCCAGCACACGGGCTCAACATTTCGCCTCCATTGAAATGCAGCGCCCGAGGCCGGGATTCGATCTCTGATCCAGCAGCCGAGTGCCATCGCCACTAGACCACCAAGGCGTGGGCGTAAATAATGCAATCTATCTTATGAAATACCGCACTTAGGAACAATGCATTTCCTCTGTGCTGGTGGTTAAGTTCTAGCGAAGTTCCAAACTGCTCAATAAATTACTCTAAATTCACGCTGCCAGCATTTATCAAAAATGGAATAAATGCCCTCGCCTAGGTAAGCTTTAACATTCTCTCCAACAAAACCTAAGGGTGGACTAATGTAGCAGGGTTTTTTTTTCTTTAATGTCCCTAACATATCATGGCCAGATACCGTAACGCTAGCCCAGAGCTTCTGCAGCGAACTTTTGCTCACGGTGTAAGGTCCCCCTTCATTTGCCAGTGGATCTTTGTGTTTTCGAGTTCGCTGGCGAAGACGCGCAGTGCATGAACACAGTAACTAGTGTGTAGCTTCGGCATAGGTGGTATGACGTGAGGAATATGGGAAAGGGCTATGACGTCAGGAATATGGGACATTCTCATCAGAGAAGGGACGAGCGTAATAAAAGAACGTAGGTTAGTTTGTAACAGGTGTGGTTCTGTTAGGTCTTGGGTAGTTTGTTCCAAAGATGTATGCGGATTAGGTGAATGCAAATAATCCATAATTAGTCCGAGATTTTTGAATGGTTAAACTATTGGAATTTACTGATCGTATCGGGTATGGGGTATTTGGTAGGCAATTTTTACTGAGGGACATGGTATGATTTTGTGCATGATTTGTATAGTAAAATAAGACTGTGGTAATCAATGCAGTGTTTCACCGGAAAAATGTCAAGTAACGGGTATGCGAATCTAACTGAATCCGCCCTTTTTAGAAAGAGAATCGCTCGAAGCACTGTGTTTTGTGCTGCAATAATTGGCAGTTAAAGTGGTGGGGTATGTGAGGCCATATATGGTAGTAGCATAGTAATGTGCGAATGTATAAAAACTGATATAAGAGTACGGAGGGTGCGCACGGGAAAAATGTAACGCAGTTTATATAATATTGGGATTTCTTATAGACGGATAGTGTTGTTCATGAATATGTTTATGCCACTTTAGTTGGCTGTCGAGGTAGACGCCGAGAAAATTTCGTCGCGTTAACCCGTTGTAGAGGAAAGCTGTTCAGTTCAATGACGTACTGTTTATTAATCGGTTGTTTTTGGCGATGAACACTATATAATTACTTTTCGTCGTGTTTGCGAGAAGACAATTAGTTTGGAGACATCAGTAACCTCTTTTGTAAAGCTCTGTTTCCGTTTCCGCAGTCAGGAAGAGATTGGTATCATCTGCGTATAAAATGCACTCTCCGAAGATAGTCATGTAAATCAGTTATGTATGCCAGAAAAAGAAAAGGGGCCTAAAATGGATCCCTGGTGAATTCCACAGTTAGTTATTCTTTCGGATGAGGTGATGTTGTTGACCATCACTACTGCTGCCGGTTTCTGAGATACGTGGTAATTAAGCTTAATGTGCTCTACGAAGGCCGTCCTTTTCAAGTTTTTTTCAGCAATATGTCGTGGTTCACAAGATCGAAAGCGTTTGGTTAGGTCCATGAAGACACCCATAGTTAATAACTTTCTTTCTAAATTTATTTCGTTTTTCCCGATGTTAATTAGTGCTTGTCTCAGTAGACTTTCCTTGTAGATATCTGTACGTTCTTTAGCATAAATGTTGTGGGCTGTGAAATACTTGTCTAGTCGGGTTAGTGTCACCTTCTCAAAAACCTTAGAAAACGGGGACAACACGGCTATTGGCGGTAATTTGACATATTTAACTTATCTCCTTTCTTAAATACTGGCACAACCTTGGAAATTTTTTATAGCGTCGGAAATGATCCGGAAGTGAACGTTTCATTAATGATATGCGATAGAGGTCACAATTATAGTCGAACAATGTTTTAGCAGTGATACTGGCACCAAGTCGAGACTCATTGAATAAGTGTTCTTTAATGCTAGAATTACGTTTCTTACTTCATTTGATCGGTGGCCTTAGAAGAGAGAACTCGAACTCCAAGGTTGCTTATTGTTGTCGTGTCTTGTGATTTATGTGAATCATTTACAACTAAGTTATTGGTCAAAGTTGTGAAGTAACTGTTTAAGCTTTCAGCAATAATAGAAGGGTCACTCACTACTGTGTCATTCACCAGGATTCCACATATGCTGTTTGTGCTGGACGTGTTTAGGACGGTATTTATCACTTTCCATGTAGCATTTGAGTCACCATGAGCTTGTGTAATTTTAGCGTGAAAGTAATTTCGCTTAGAAATCATGATTAGACATTCAAGTTTTTTCTTGTATGTCCTGTACTTGTTTTCTAGACTGACATTGTGTGGTTTCCGCTTTAATTTTCTGTACATGTTATCCTTGTGATGTATTGACTTCAAAATGCCAGTTATTAGCCACGGTTTTCGCTTTATGTTTCTTTTTGATACCACAGAAACACGTTCACCTAGTTTTTACAGCTGTTAAATATCTCCATGAACTGTTCATATTTTTGTCAATAGTATCTGCTGAATACACGAGTGCCACTTTTCCTTCATTAGGGCATTAAAAATGATGTCATGATTGTACGTTATTCGCTTCTTGGAATACGTGGCGGGTTAGTAGATGGCATGGTTGCGAAGACAGGCAGATGGTCAGTAATGTCAGATGCCAGTGTTCCACTAGAGAAATTCATGTCAGATATGTTTGTGATTATGTGATCTAATATGCTCTGTCTTGAGTATAGCAATGCGTGTTGACGATTTGATTAACTGTTGCAACCCGTAAACTTGTTAGCAAGTCTGTGTAGTCATAAATATCGATTCCATAACATAAATGTTGATGTCACCCAATAAAATGATTTGAGTGTTCTTGTGGTTCTTATTAAGCCACTCATCTAATTCGGCCAGAAACTCGTTTTTATTGTTTTGCGGAGACCTGTAAACTACACCTACTAATGTGTGTTTATTTTTACGCGGTACTATGCCTTTGGCTGTTTTATCCGGAAGTATTTCGATAACAAGCGTTTCGCACCATGTAGATTTAAAAGCCATGTCTGCTCTAACTCTGTATATCACGTCGTTTCTACGTAAAGAGCTACACCACCATGCAAAGTTTCGCTACCTTTGGTGCCTGATAAGCTTCGTCTGCAAGCGAAGCTCAAGGTGATAGCCGGGGAGTGGGTAAGCTTGGCACGCGTTTTCAGATAACCAGGTTTCTGATAAAGCGATGAATTGAAACGTGTGATGTAGTGTAGCACAAAGATCAACGAATTCATCATAATGTTTCTGTAGGCTCCTTATGTTCAGATGTAGTAATGATAAACCGGATGAACTAGATAACTCGTTACTAAATGCTCGTGGTTCTAGAAGCTCGAACGCCATCTTGGTGATTTTTGTTTTTTTCGTCTGTTCCTGAAGCTTCGTCTTATGTGATGACGATCTGGTGATCTGATCTTGCGAACTGGACTGGTGGTTGTTTTTTTTGGCTTTTATGACACATTGGTCCGTGCACAGGAACTGCCATTGCTTGCTTTTCTTCAACTGAGCGCTTCAGAAAAGAGTGTCTTGTTTTGGGACTTAGGTGGTCATTAAAGAACACCTGATCGAATCTTTGCTTTGCCAAGATCTTTCGCGGTTAGTCGAGCTTTCTTAGCTCTTTTCTGGAAATATTTTTTTTGTCTCTCGAGACAAACTGAAATATAATATTATTTGCTCTCGGGTTACTGGTAGTTGGCACTCTGTGAACGGTGTCGATGTCTGCTAGGTCAATAGGGCATTCTACTTTTGCACCACTGTCAACTACCAGTTGTGCAAGGCTTTCGTCTGTAGCGTTTGGTATGCCACGTATCTCAAGGTTCTTCAAGCGTGAATGTGTTCCAATTGCGTGATTTCTTTTGCGAGGTAAGCATTTGACTTTTTCAATTCCTCGTTTTCTTTCTTCAGAGCGTTGCTCTCAGCGATAACTGCGTTTCGTTCAGCTTTAATGCTGTCATACTCCGTGCTCAAGAACGTGAGGCTGTTTTGTATTTCCTAAATTCCTTTTCTGAGATAGTTCTTTTTCTCGCTGAGAGCAAGTGCTCTGTGAGGATCCGTTAAATCTTTAAGTGACACTTTTAGGGATTTGATTTCTTTTTCGAGCTCCACATTTGTCGGCATAGTGAATACCACCAGAGCGATCCGCAGTAGCCCTTTTTGGTCCAGTAACAATATAACAAAATGAGCAGTGCGTACCTGAATGTGACAGAAAGACGTTTGAGCCTTTGCTGCCGTTTCGGCTGGGGCTGGGCTGTGCGGATCGCTCAAATGGCGACGGTGTCGCTGTGTTCCGTCCTTAAGTAGGCGCTGGAATCAACACGTGACGTTCCTGGAATCTTGATACGCAGCAGGGCAGCAGATCACGCAGCAGGGATGCGCAGCAGGTGGGTTCAGCCACGAACAATGCTTGTCATCCTCGTTGTGGCGGTTGCAGCTTGCGGTGAACTTGGGAAGCGGTGAATGGCAATCTGAAATGTGACAGAAAGACGTTTGAGCCTTTGCTGCCGTTTCGGCTGGGACTGGGCTGTGCGGATCGCTCAAATGGCGACGGTGTCGCTGTGTTCCGTCCTTAAGTAGGCGCTGGAATCAACACGTGACGTTCCTGGAATCTTGATACGCAGCAGGGCAGCAGATCACGCAGCAGGGATGCGCAGCAGGTGGGTTCAGCCACGAACAATGCTTGTCATCCTCGTTGTGGCGGTTGCAGCTTGCGGTGAACTTGGGAAGCGGTGAATGGCAATCTGAAATGTGACAGAAAGACGTTTGAGCCTTTGCTGCCGTTTCGGCTGGGGCTGGGCTGTGCGGATCGCTCAAATGGCGACGGTGTCGCTGTGTTCCGTCCTTAAGTAGGCGCTGGAATCAACACGTGACGTTCCTGGAATCTTGATACGCAGCAGGGCAGCAGATCACGCAGCAGGGATGCGCAGCAGGTGGGTTCAGCCACGAACAATGCTTGTCATCCTCGTTGTGGTGGTTGCAGCTTGCGGTGAACTTGGGAAGCGGTGAATGGCAATCTGAAATGTGACAGAAAGACGTTTGAGCCTTTGCTGCCGTTTCGGCTGGGGCTGGGCTGTGCGGATCGCTCAAATGGCGACGGTGTCGCTGTGTTCCGTCCTTAAGTAGGCGCTGGAATCAACACGTGACGTTCCTGGAATCTTGATACGCAGCAGGGCAGCAGATCACGCAGCAGGGATGCGCAGCAGGTGGGTTCAGCCACGAACAATGCTTGTCATCCTCGTTGTGGCGGTTGCAGCTTGCGGTGAACTTGGGAAGCGGTGAATGGCAATCTGAAATGTGACAGAAAGACGTTTGAGCCTTTGCTGCCGTTTCGGCTGGGGCTGGGCTGTGCGGATCGCTCAAATGGCGACGGTGTCGCTGTGTTCCGTCCTTAAGTAGGCGCTGGAATCAACACGTGACGTTCCTGGAATCTTGATACGCAGCAGGGCAGCAGATCACGCAGCAGGGATGCGCAGCAGGTGGGTTCAGCCACGAACAATGCTTGTCATCCTCGTTGTGGCGGTTGCAGCTTGCGGTGAACTTGGGAAGCGGTGAATGGCAATCTGAAATGTGACAGAAAGACGTTTGAGCCTTTGCTGCCGTTTCGGCTGGGGCTGGGCTGTGCGGATCGCTCAAATGGCGACGGTGTCGCTGTGTTCCGTCCTTAAGTAGGCGCTGGAATCAACACGTGACGTTCCTGGAATCTTGATACGCAGCAGGGCAGCAGATCACGCAGCAGGGATGCGCAGCAGGTGGGTTCAGCCACGAACAATGCTTGTCATCCTCGTTGTGGCGGTTGCAGCTTGCGGTGAACTTGGGAAGCGGTGAATGGCAATCTGAAATGTGACAGAAAGACGTTTGAGCCTTTGCTGCCGTTTCGGCTGGGACTGGGCTGTGCGGATCGCTCAAATGGCGACGGTGTCGCTGTGTTCCGTCCTTAAGTAGGCGCTGGAATCAACACGTGACGTTCCTGGAATCTTGATACGCAGCAGGGCAGCAGATCACGCAGCAGGGATGCGCAGCAGGTGGGTTCAGCCACGAACAATGCTTGTCATCCTCGTTGTGGCGGTTGCAGCTTGCGGTGAACTTGGGAAGCGGTGAATGGCAATCTGAAATGTGACAGAAAGACGTTTGAGCCTTTGCTGCCGTTTCGGCTGGGGCTGGGCTGTGCGGATCGCTCAAATGGCGACGGTGTCGCTGTGTTCCGTCCTTAAGTAGGCGCTGGAATCAACACGTGACGTTCCTGGAATCTTGATACGCAGCAGGGCAGCAGATCACGCAGCAGGGATGCGCAGCAGGTGGGTTCAGCCACGAACAATGCTTGTCATCCTCGTTGTGGCGGTTGCAGCTTGCGGTGAACTTGGGAAGCGGTGAATGGCAATCTGAAATGTGACAGAAAGACGTTTGAGCCTTTGCTGCCGTTTCGGCTGGGGACTGGGCTGTGCGGATCGCTCAAATGGCGACGGTGTCGCTGTGTTCCGTCCTTAAGTAGGCGCTGGAATCAACACGTGACGTTCCTGGAATCTTGATACGCAGCAGGGCAGCAGATCACGCAGCAGGGATGCGCAGCAGGTGGGTTCAGCCACGAACAATGCTTGTCATCCTCGTTGTGGCTGGTTGCAGCTTGCGGTGAACTTGGGAAGCGGTGAATGGCAATCTGAAATGTGACAGAAAGACGTTTGAGCCTTTGCTGCCGTTTCGGCTGGGACTGGGCTGTGCGGATCGCTCAAATGGCGACGGTGTCGCTGTGTTCCGTCCTTAAGTAGGCGCTGGAATCAACACGTGACGTTCCTGGAATCTTGATACGCAGCAGGGCAGCAGATCACGCAGCAGGGATGCGCAGCAGGTGGGTTCAGCCACGAACAATGCTTGTCATCCTCGTTGTGGCTGGTTGCAGCTTGCGGTGAACTTGGGAAGCGGTGAATGGCAATCTGAAATGTGACAGAAAGACGTTTGAGCCTTTGCTGCCGTTTCGGCTGGGGACTGGGCTGTGCGGATCGCTCAAATGGCGACGGTGTCGCTGTGTTCCGTCCTTAAGTAGGCGCTGGAATCAACACGTGACGTTCCTGGAATCTTGATACGCAGCAGGGCAGCAGATCACGCAGCAGGGATGCGCAGCAGGTGGGTTCAGCCACGAACAATGCTTGTCATCCTCGTTGTGGCGGTTGCAGCTTGCGGTGAACTTGGGAAGCGGTGAATGGCAATCTGAAATGTGACAGAAAGACGTTTGAGCCTTTGCTGCCGTTTCGGCTGGGCTGGGCTGTGCGGATCGCTCAAATGGCGACGGTGTCGCTGTGTTCCGTCCTTAAGTAGGCGCTGGAATCAACACGTGACGTTCCTGGAATCTTGATACGCAGCAGGGCAGCAGATCACGCAGCAGGGATGCGCAGCAGGTGGGTTCAGCCACGAACAATGCTTGTCATCCTCGTTGTGGCGGTTGCAGCTTGCGGTGAACTTGGGAAGCGGTGAATGGCAATCTGAAATGTGACAGAAAGACGTTTGAGCCTTTGCTGCCGTTTCGGCTGGGGCTGGGCTGTGCGGATCGCTCAAATGGCGACGGTGTCGCTGTGTTCCGTCCTTAAGTAGGCGCTGGAATCAACACGTGACGTTCCTGGAATCTTGATACGCAGCAGGGCAGCAGATCACGCAGCAGGGATGCGCAGCAGGTGGGTTCAGCCACGAACAATGCTTGTCATCCTCGTTGTGGTGGTTGCAGCTTGCGGTGAACTTGGGAAGCGGTGAATGGCAATCTGAAATGTGACAGAAAGACGTTTGAGCCTTTGCTGCCGTTTCGGCTGGGGCTGGGCTGTGCGGATCGCTCAAATGGCGACGGTGTCGCTGTGTTCCGTCCTTAAGTAGGCGCTGGAATCAACACGTGACGTTCCTGGAATCTTGATACGCAGCAGGGCAGCAGATCACGCAGCAGGGATGCGCAGCAGGTGGGTTCAGCCACGAACAATGCTTGTCA
>CM023488.1:95207497-95293211 GCA_013339685.2 Hyalomma asiaticum
TATACTAAACTATTGGATATAACGAAGTAATCGCATTCTCCACTTGAAATTCCTATATATGAAATTGATATTGGTTATAACAACTAATGGTTATACAAAGTGATTACCACTTCCCCCTTCAACTTCGTTATAACGAGGTTTTACTGTACTAGCTATGGAAAAGCTACCACATCCATCAAACTGCAGCCTGCTTTGGAACATGCCCTTGAACTGAATTTATAGCTAAAAGGGATGACGCTGTTGTGATCAGGTACTTTCAATGTGCTAGTGTCTCCTTGTGTTCAGACATACAGAAGCCTAATTTAATTTTTCCAGAGGGTAGCCAATGAGACGATACAGGCAGTTTACTGCCCTCTATAATCTCTGCTCAAATCAGTCACAGAATTGTCACAAATAAGGAATTTCATGCACTGATACCGTGATCCATCTAAGAAGTGCCCTACAGGGCAAACACAAGCAGTTTTTAATGACTAAAGTATTTTATTAAATTGCATGCGCATAACGAGGTCCACGAGTATTGTCAAATGTGGTCCTGTTGAAATGGTGTGTCCGCACAGCATCAAAACTGCAGCCACAAAAATCAGCAGTGCAAAGCCGTAAGTTGGACTATAACCCAGCACATTGCTCACTCACAGGAAGGAGGGTTGCAACAGACCGTCTCTTGCTTGCCTCAGGAACCTCACGTTAGTGCGACCACCTACACTATATGCGAGCAGGAAGACCACACTTAGCTAGAAGACAACCAGACGTTCCCGGCTTTTTTGAATGAATGAATGAATGAATGAATGATCTTTATTGCACTCATATCTATACAAAAATAAGCACAAACTGTATGGTCCCATAGCCGAAGGCTAGTGCGGGTCCCATTGAAAGTATACATAACTGAAACTGTAATAGTTCTAATTAAAAATAAACAGAAGTAAACAATTCAAATTTGATATCATACAAGAAGTAATGTTTATCTGCTAACAACAGTCACTTGAATTTCGAATGACCAAAGAAAAAGAAAAGGAAGTTCCTAACTTGTAGTAAACACAAATATTTGGTGATTAGTGGCGTACAGAACTGAAGAATGATACTTGTAGTTGCAAGTATCAATAGTAGTTCTCTTATATGGCTTAATAAAGAGAACAAGGTATGAAACATCTTTCAAAGAAAACATCTTTCAAGAAAACACTAAACACATTATAGGGCATATATATACCTAATGAAAATTACAACCTAAAGTATCAATCAACTCAAGCAGAGAAAATTGCTTCAAAAGTAGTATTTTTTCATGATCTGGAAAAGTTCTGGGTATTCTTTATATAACGCGGTATGCCATTTCCAAACTTTCACTCCAGTATATTGTAATAGACCGTTTGCTATAGGCGTTTTTTGTGGGCAGTATATTGAAGTTGTTAAAAGTTTGGTCTCGTTTGACGTCGGGGGAATACACAGTAATGAAATTGGGAATGGTTCATTGTTCCTAACGCACCGTTAATACATGTAGCTAATTTTAGTTCCCGCACAAAATCAAATGGTAAGATCTTTAACCTAGAAAAAGTGGTTTGCTATGTTCGTAGTAAGGTGAGAAAGTAATCGTACGTATAGCCCGTTTTTGCAGCCGTCGTACTGGCTCAGATAAGAGTCATACGTCGAACCCCAGGACTCTACGCAGTACAGAAGGTGGCAGTTAACTAAAGCAAAATACAAAGTGCGCAAAATTGTAGTGTCACAGACTGCCTCCAGCATAAGGAGTGCTGAATGACATGCTCACCACAAAATGTGGCTCGGATAGTCCAATGCTATATTCGAAGGGGCTCCCTCTTGTATAAACTAACACGTGTCGGAAAAAAATTTTTGGTCTTCTTAAATTCGTGTGGGAGACCAAAATCGTGTGAGAGACCAAAAATTTTTGGTCTCCCACACGATGTCTACAATTAAACCCTCGCCCTCAGTGTCCAGCAGCTGCAGAACATCTGTCCACGGCGGCGGTCAGCTCTGTGAAGCAGCAGAGGGCGGTAACAACCACTGGACCCGAACAGGCCGCCACTGGAATCTAAACATTGGAACGTTCAATGCAAGATCCCTCTCAAGCGAAGCTAGATTAGCGGAATTACTCGAGGAACTAGAGGGAGTCAATTGGGACGTCATTGGCCTTAGCGAAGTTAGGAGAGCAGGCGAAGCTTACACAGTCTTAAATAATGGACACGTCCTCTGCTATAGAGGATTACCCGAAAAGAGAAAATATGGCGTTGGGTTCCTAATCCACAAAAATATAGCGGGCAACGTAGATGAATTCCTACAGCATTAACGAAAGGGTAGCATCCGTCGTAATAAAACTAATAAGCGGTATAAACTTAAGACAATCCAGGGATATGCGCCAACAACGAGCTACGACGATGAACAAGTAGAGCAATTCTACGAGGATATTGAATTAGCAATAAAGAAAGTACGGATGCAATACACAGTAGTCATGGGGGATTTCAACGCAAAAGTAGGAACAAAACAAAGTGGAGAGCAGGCGATAGGCAACTACGGCGTCGGCCGCAGGAATAACCGTGGGGAAATGCTAGTACAATTTGCCGAAAGGAACCAGCTTCGAATAATGAATACGTTCTTCAAGAAACACAAGAATAGGAAGTGGACGTGGAAAAGCCCTAACAGGGAAACAAAGAATGAAATCGACCTTATAATGTGCGAACAACCAGGTATAATTCAAGACACAGAAGTAGTGGGGAAGATAAAATGCAGCGATCACAGACTAGTAAGGGCAAAGATTGTACTTAACCTAAAGAAAACAAGAACTAAATTATTTACTAGGAAAAAATGTAATGTAGAGGTAATCAGAGCGAAGGACAACGAATTTAAAGTCGCCCTAAGCAACACGTTCGAGGCCTTGGACGAAAACGGTGACGATGTAGAAGAAATGCACAAAACCATAACGAAAACAATCCTTGAAACCGCGATAGAAGTCGGGGTAAAACAACAAAGCAAGCAAAGAGTAAGCTGTCCCAATCTACCAAGGACTTAATAAAAAAACGCCAACAAATGAAAGTAACTTCATCAAAAGATAAGATAGAATTCGCAGAACTATCGAAATTGATCAGTAAAGCCAGGCAAAGAGATGTAAGAAACTTTAACATGAGAGAAATAGAGAAAGCAGTAGAGAAAGGCACCAGCATTAAATCGGTCAAAAAGAAACTGCACTTAGGACAAAACAAAATGCATGCGCTAAAAGATAAACAAGGTAACGTTATCAACAGTTTCACCGAAATAGTAAAGGTAGCAGAAGATTTCTACTCGGAACTGTACACTTCTCAGACAGACCATACAACCTTAATAGAAATAG
Source organism: Hyalomma asiaticum (assembly GCA_013339685.2). Taxonomy (NCBI): domain Eukaryota; kingdom Metazoa; phylum Arthropoda; class Arachnida; order Ixodida; family Ixodidae; genus Hyalomma; species Hyalomma asiaticum. The sequence goes on from CM023488.1 coordinate 95,210,832, forward strand.
AATCTGAGGAGGACACTGAAATTCCATGTATAACCGCTGACGAAGTCAAAAAAGCTGCCAAAGCCATGGCCCGCGGTAAAGCAGCCGGTGAAGGTGGTATAACAGCCGACTTGGTCAAAGACGGAGGAGATGTTGTACTTGAAAAACTTGCATCGCTCTTCACGAAATGTGTCAAAACATGTAGTGTACCGCGCAGTTGGAAAAATGCGAATATAATCCTTATCCACAAGAAAGGTGACATAAAGGAGTTAAAGAATTACAGACCAATTAGCCTACTCCCAGTAATATACAACCTATTTACAAAAGTAATTTCTACAAGGATAAGAGAAACCCTCGACTTTAACCAACCGAGAGAACAAGCTGGTTTTAGGCAAGGTTACTCGACAATGGACCACAGCCACGCTATCAACCTAGTAATTGAGAAGTACGCCGAATATAACAAACCTCTTTATATGGCGTTTATCGTCTACGAGAAAGCATTTGACTCCATAGAAATACAAGCAGTTCTGGAAGCTCTACAACGACAAGGGGTACCTGGCGTACACGTGAAAATCATAAACAACATATACAAATACTGCACAGCCACACTACTCCTACATGAGAAAAGCAGAGAAATCCCGATCGAGAGAGGTGTGAGACAGGGAGATACGATATCCCCCATGCTATTCACTGCATGTTTAGAGGAAATCTTTAAACATCTAGACTGGGAAGACAAGGGAATTCAAATAGACTGAGAATATCTCAGCAATTTAAGATTTGCAGACGACATTGTACTCTTTAGCAATGATGGAGACGAACTATAAAACGTGATTGATGACCTAAACAAGGACAGTATTAAAATTGGGTTAAAAATGAATAGGCAAAAGACCAAAGTTATGCTCAATAGCCTAGCTAAGGAACAGGAATTTAAAATCGACAATGAACCCTTACAATGTGTAAACGAATATGCATACCTGGGACAGTTAATAACAGGAACTCCTAACCATTAAAAAGAAATTCTCCGTAGAATAAGGACGGGCTGGAGCGCATTCGGAAGGAATTACGAAATCATGACTGGAAACTTACCGCTCTCACTAAAGCGAAAAGTATTCAATCACTGCATTCTCCCAGTACTAACGTACGGTGCAGAAACGTGGAGGATAACTAAAAGACTAGAGATGAAACTAAGGAGCGCGCAACGTGCAATGGAAAGAAAAATGATAGGGGTAATGCTAAGAGATAAAAACGAGCGGAATGGATCAGAGAACAGACAGGAGTAGCCGATATTATTATATCAATTAAAAGAAAGAAGTGGACCTGGGCAGGACATGTAATGAAGAGGAAAGATAACAGATGGACAGTAACAGCAACGGAATGGATACCACGAGAGGGAAAACGCAACAGAGGTAGGCAAAAGGTTAGATGGAGCGATGAAATTAAAAAGTTTGCGGGCATAAAGTGGAACCAGCTCGCTCAGGATAGGGGTGGATTGGAAATCGTTGGGAGAGGCCTTCGTCCTGCAGTGGACCTAAACAGGCTGATGATGATGATGATGAAATTTCAGGTAAAGAAAGTTTTCGTAACAAGGTTTGGCAGGAATTGCAAGCACTTGTGGAAGGCTAAGTAATAAGGTATCCCACTTGTTTTCATCGTATGGGTTGCCATACGTCATTTTCTAGCAACATTCCGCGAAGAACTACACAAGTAAATCTTCCTTCGATAAAGAAAGCAATGCTCGTTTTCATCTTTCCATCTACATAGTTAAGCCGAATGGTCTGTCAGCGTAAATACAAGGTTCAGCTTATGAAGACACAAGTTAATAGCAACGCCAGCTCACTCGATGTCCCGCGCCTTGAGCTGCCGTCGTCTGATCAGCATACGCAGGCACCGTTCCGCTTTGGCTGAAACGAAAACAGGAACCTTTATTAGAAACCTAGTCATTGCATGTACATTTCTGCATGCATGTAAACCGAAAGAAGAGACATAAGACATGTTGCCCAGGCAACGAAAAAGCTTTTGCTCTGGCTGCTTGTCTCCACACTGCTTGTCCCATAAGGTTTACTGATTGCATTCATACAGAAAAAAAAACATTTCTAGAAGGGCACTCGGTGTGTTCTGCCCCTGTGTCGTATCCACCGCTGACGTTCTTAAGAGCCAAACATGTTCGTAGTACACTAACGATAAAACATCACAAAACCACAGCCGGCAATCAGTGCATAACGTGTTTGTGACAATTTCTTAACGGGAAATTCGAATCACTTAGAAGCTTCCCGGTACGGTAACTTTCATTCCATGCTGAATTCCAGCAGTGGATACGACACGGGGGCAAAACACACAAAGTCAGTTCTTTCAATACCATGTCAGCGCTCTTTCCTGCTGCGCAAGTACCACTTTTGGAATAACAGAAAGGAAGCAACACCAAAACAGCTGTATGCAAACATTACAAAGAACACAGAGAAAATGTATAGTATATCAATCACACAATACCCACCACAGTTTAGTGAATCACATCACCTCGTGTAAAAGTAATAAGACAAGAACCTTGCACAAAGCAGGAACTTCCCGACCATCTAGTTTGTCACAGATATATGTGCAATTTCAAGTTGATTCTTAGCATGGTATATATATGCAATACATTGTGATGATTTCATCTTATTAAAAACAAAACAATGCAAGATTGCAAGTCAAGGTACGTATAAACAGGTACAAATCAGGTTATAAAAATGCAAAAGCTTAAGTCTCGCGAACTGAAGAGTAAAGCTCAAAGGTTAAGAGCAAAATACACTAGGCAGCCTGCCACTATGCATCGACCACTGATAGAACCCTGAGTAAGGGTAGCTGCCCCACAAATTGATTTGAGGGATTCTTTAGCGGCACGATCGACTATCACTGCTACCTCATCGGTTGCAGGGAGGAGTTCGGCACAGTATCACTCCAATTCCGGCTGCAAAGTTTAATCATGGCACGAAAAAAATCATACACACGTTACTCATTCATAAGGAAGTTCAATGAGACACTGCTTTATCGCACTCCTCCACGTTCTGCCTACGCCAATGCCATCTTTATAATTATACCAAGCAAGCATGGCAAGCTATATGATATAACCTCCTGAATCCAAGGCACATTAAAAGGGCTTCCACTACGTTCCTTTTTCTCTGATGTTAAATTAATAGGGTTCACTGACTGCTAAAAGCCTCCACTGTAGCATCGTAAGCACTTTCTTGTACTTTAGAGAGAGCATTTGAGATTAAAAGACGTTTCTGAGACGAGATATTCTGAGTAGACAGCAGCTTTCAAGAACGGGCATGTTATGCTCTGTCAAGGCCAGTGCGCTGAATATATCTACATTTCCAATTTGATTACAAGACATGGTCGGAGTGTTACAGCTTATTTCCTGAACAATAAATGCCTCGAAGCAATGAGCACCCATAGAAGCAGTGCTAAAGTAACAGAACACATAGATGGGTACACAACAGTACCTACTTTTGTGTCTATATGCATGTGTGCAGTTTGTTGAAAAAGAACTCCAGAAGGCCATCAGAAGTGTTTACTGAGGCACGCAGGTGTTGTCATCACATTTCAATGACAGCACCTCAAGAATAAATTGAAGGTCACGCATGTTTTTGCAATTTTTCAAAAGTTTCCACTGAAATCCGCACTGACGGCAAGGCATAGGTCACTTAGGCAGGCGAAAGTCGACCTTGTCATGAAAAAAATGGGACTGTGTCTGTATTTCCATTTGGTTGGAAGTACATGAAGACCCAAGTATATGCAGTATAACCTCATTACAACGAACCCAGATATAACGAACTATTGGATATAACAAAGCAATCACATCTCCCCTTGAAATTCTCATAGATGAAATGATATTGGCTATAACGAACTAATGGTTATAACGAAGTAATTATGGCTCCCCCTTCAACTTCATTATAACAAGGTTTCCTGTATACACACACAAACACACACATGTGCTCACACACATATTTGTACACACACACACACGCACACACTTTTGCAGTGCTCGGACATTAAAGCATGATACTCACACTGCGTGTTTGCCAACACATCTTGTGCTACTGCAGTGTGCTGGGTGATCATAAAAGAAACAGTGAATCACACTACTTTACGAAGTACAGTAAAACCTCGTTATAACAGAGTTGGGGAGCCATAATTCGTTATATCCATTAGTTTGTTACAGCCAATATGAATTTCATCTATGGGAATGCCAAGGTAAGTTGCGATTGCTTCGTTATATACGGGTTCGTTATAACGAGGTTCTACGGTATTTCCTTTCACTGAGGGCCGCACAGAGCCAGCTCGGTGTCACCAGTGCAAAGCAACAACGCAGAAGGCGTCGGCAGCTGTGCACTCCGAGCATTGCGTTCTATTCGCTGAGCACTGTACACCCATATTTATACACACTGCATCCCACATTTGAACATGCCTGGGCGTTTTAAGGAAAATTGCAGAGCAGCATCGTGCATGACCATTCCGTCGAGACCAATTGTAGCACGGCCCCCCACCACAACATATCAGCGTGCTTAAAAAAGAAAGTTTGGTAGCCAGGAATGCATCATCATGCATCGTATTTGTACCAGGTTTCTGATGACACCATCGTGCAAAATATTAAAGAAACCTCGTCAGAAAACAACAAAATCTGCTTGTCACATTTGTTCATCGCGGACTGCACACTGCAATGTGAGGATCTGAGGTAGATGCTCGAGTTCGTTATCTCTAGTTCATGAAACACAGTTATCGTAGAGATAGAGAGAAGAGCGAATTGTAGCACTGAGCAGGACGCGACTGGCAATTAATGCAGCTTCACTGCAAGAACGTGTCGTCCAGCCTCTAACTGAATATTTTCTCTCGAAGCGTGGTGCATTGCCAAAACACTTTTTTTTTTCAATCTCCACTCAGTGGCATCGCAGCAGCCGCAAATGCAAACAGGGCGACTCAAGCCATTTTTGATTATCTTCAGTTTTTTTTTGTAATTTCACAACGACAACACAACTGCCTTTTTGGTCATACGGTTGGCAACAGGTGCGAAAAAAAAAAAAAAAAGAGGTGTCGAAGTCACCACATGAGTGGTCTTTCAAATTGTTAATGTTATGTGGTGTTTTTTTGTTTGTTTTAAATTAACATTCTCAGAATTTCAAACCTTAATGCTGTCCCCTCTCTAGAGTGTTATGAAAGTTGTTAAAAGTTATGCGGTCTTTTTCTTTCTTTTGCTTTTTTGTCTCGCATGCTACGAAGTGCATGTCATTTTTTTCTTGTGCCGAATTATTACCCGATCAATGAAATCACATGTCGAAATTGTTTTTCCTTCCTTTTATGTAATGTACGATTGCGATTCTTTACGGTCTTTGTCATAACGTCTCACACAAAGCGTACGGCGTGTTCCACCATGCAGCCATACCGTACAAAGGGGACCGAGGTTCCCTCAAGCCATTTACCAATCTTTGTCGATATACCAAACACCAAACTTCATTAAACTGTAGTCTAGCGAAAATCCACGAATGGTGCACAACATGGTCAATGTCTCTCAATTCTGAAAAAACTGTGCTGCTGCGTGTAACCAATAAAAGACAACCATATTTTTACACGTATAAGGTTGGTAACCAGATCGTCGCAGAGGCCACGGAATACAAATATTTGGGATTGACAATCACCAACAAACTTACATGGTCCTCCCACATCGAAAACATTTGTACAGCAGCTACTCGGAAACTTGGCCTACTTAGACACAAACTAAAAAACGCGCCACCCGATCTAAAGCTTTTCGCCTACAAAACTTTTGTTCTGCCTAAAGTTGAATACGCGAACGTAGTTTGGGACCCGCACTACAAAAAAGATAAGCATAGGCTCGAGATGGTACAGAGACGGGCAGTACGCTTCATATATAACAGGTACAGGAAAACAGATTCCCCTTCATCTCTAATGCTGGAAAACGGGATCCCAACCTTGGAGGAGCGCAGAAAAATAGCAAGGTTAAAGTTTTTATTCTTACTTTATAATGACAAACTGAATGTGAATGCGCGCGCATATATTCAACCATTCTTTTCACGCACGTCCAGAAATCGGCATGCACATAACCTTCTTCCATATCAAACGCGCACTAATCTTTTCAGGAACTCATTTTTTCCCCGGACCATTTCCGAGTGGAATTCACTGCCTGAAGATATTGTTTCTTTACAATCTGTGTGTGATTTTGAAAGTGCGCTACTTGCTGATATAGGAATTGAGTAATCACTGTGAGCTCATGGCATTTTCTTATGGCATTTTTCTACACGTTCCACTGTTCTTGAATTTTTCACTTTGTCTACACACCCGACGTATTTCGGGTTTCTTTTCGTGTAATTGTTTTTTGTTTTTTTTGCTATTGTATGTGTCACTCATGAGCTATATAATTTCGTCATGAAGACAGGTTGCGTTGTATCTTTTATACTTCTAGATAAGTTAGTACGCTTGCTTTGTTTCCCCTTTTGTGCATATAAGTTTCCACCTATGTATTTCCCCACCTGCATGGTCCTTTGCGACCGCAGTATACTGTAAATAAATATAAGCGGAAACAAATCTTAAATGATAAATAAAATAAAATAAAGACTACACGTAGAAAAATGTGCAAAATCCTTCCCGCTTCTTACCTCGAGTGAGGGTGGCCTTCTTGCGGTAGAGGGCCCACAGCCCCATGATGAGCCGGCAAGACAGCCGGAGGGAGAGCCGCAGCGATTGCCGGCCGCAGATCCCATGGGCCAGCTCTTTCTCGAGTTCCTCGCTACAGGGGCCCGAAACGAGAATCGAGTTACAGTAAAACCTCATTATAACGAAGTTGAATGGGGAGCCATAATTACTTCGTTCTAACCATTACTTCGTTATAGCCAATATCCATGTCACCTATGGGAACTTCAAGGGGAATTTCGATTGCTTCATCATATCCGGGTTCGTTATAACAAGGTTCTACTGAATTTTCACGTTTATTTATTTATTTGGGCATAACATGTACTTCATGGTTGGGCCTTACCTCGCCTGGGCAGCAAAAGTTGAAAGCTACAAATGCAACTGGTAGAACCGTGTGAAAAATAAATATGCCACATTTTAAAGTACGCTACAGGACGTGAGTTGTTTTCAAAACAACACATAAAAAGTTTAATTAACCACTCGTGTAACTAAGCATTAGTTGATCACTGGAGAAGTGACACGCATGCATTGACATTTATACAGCACATCTGATTCAGAATGAGACAACTATGTAACAATGGAAGCAATACGGACACAGACACAAATGCTTGTTGGACCCGACAAAATTCCTTTACCAGCAAAAGAACAGACCCTGGTAATTAACAAACATGATGGTACGCGGTGTTTGGTGGCACAAGGGCAAGTTTTGGCCAAGGACGTGGTGTCTTACTGGCAGTAGACGAACGAAACAAAAGAAGCCAGGCTTGATAAATTCTCGGCTTACACGTGCTGAAATTACCATGCAATTATGATTCACGCTAGCGAAATAATGTAAGGCGTGCAAACAGGGACACCAAAGCAGTAGACAACATGAGCACCATTTGTGCCTGCTTTTCTTCTATTGTGTCCACGCTTACATGCCTTACCCTGTTTCATTTACTTATTTATTTATTTATTTATTTATCTTTACATATTGCAGCCCTGTGAGAGGCCTACAGCAGGAATGTGATTATACAATATGGAAAGGATTGGGACAGACAAAAGAAACAGGAGAAATAAAAACAAAAAGCATTTGCAATAATATTGGTACTAAGCTTTTCTTAAACATAATGGTTCCCCTATAACAGCACTCACAAAACCATTCAGCGGGAGTGAACGAATGCGGCCAGCCATGGAATTCCATATTTCTATAGCGTGGGAAAAGAACCTGTATACATAAGTGTATCGTCATGCATAAATAAAGGTGTAGTAAGACTAGGTTCTTGGAAGTCACCCAAGAAGAACGACTTGTCAAAGGATAAGCAAGCTGTGTCTGAAATACGGTATGACGCATTAATCAGGTTGTACAAAAATGATAACGATTCCACATCCCTATGTTATTCATTACAAATCCAATCCATTCATTATGAGTCCACACCAGCTGGCCCAGCTTTCTTCTCAATGTAACCTGTTTGGCTTGCTGGTCACTACATGGTCAGCAAGGGTGTAGCCAGGCCAAGCTGCTTTGGGGGTCATGACACCCCTTGAAATTTTCTCAGCTTTGCTTGACCCTGCCACATGTTCCGGGTTTTGGGCTTTGTTTCATCTGTGGTATCTACATACTGCATCAATGTATTAAAATGTAAGAACGAAAACTTGAAGACTCTCGGTTTGAAACAGCGGCCCTTGTTTATGTGTTTCATTAATTACCCAGGAATGACCCGGTACACTTACGCTTGTCTTCAAACCACCATTTTCATGTGAAACTCAGCTTGCAATCTTTACGCATAAATTACATCGTATTCTCGATCGTTCATCATTTGCAGATTGTATTTTTTTAGACTTCGCTAAAGCTTTTGATAAGGTCTCTCATAAACTTTTACTTTATAAACTAAGACAGCTGAACCTTGACACTAACATCCTAAAGTGGATTGAATGTTTCCTATCTAATCGCACTCAATTTGTTACCGCAAACGGCCATAACTCACCACTTCGAAGCGTAACTTCCGGTGTACCGCAAGGTTCAGTGCTCGGGCCTCTTTTATTTCTCATTTATATTAATGACCTCCCTTCCTCTCTATCATCCCACGTTCACTTATTTGCTGATGATTGTGTTATCTTTCGTGAAATGACTAATGCACAAGATCATAACCACCTTCAGTCGGATCTAACCACTGTAGCTAATTGGTGTAAAAATTGGTTAATGGAACTAAACGTTAGCAAATGTAAAGTGATGCATGTATCCCGAATAACTAACAGCATGCATACATATTATTTAAACAATGTTCCCTTGGAAGTGGTTAACTCTTTCAAATACCTAGGTGTGCACATCTCTGCTAACTTATCTTGGAATGTTCATACCGGCTATATAATTAATAATGCTAACCGCATGCTTGGTTACCTGCGCCGTAACTTTTCAACTGCCCCTTCATCCCTAAAAAAGCTTCTTTATACTACCCTTATACGTCCGAAACTAGAATATGCATGTGCTGTTTGGGATCCTGCCACTGATAAACTCATTAATTCATTAGAACTCGTTCAAAATAATTCAGTTCGTTTCATCTTACGTAATTATAATAGAACTGCAAGTGTGTCTGCCATGAAAACTAACCTTTCGCTTAATTCACTTTCTTCTCGTCGCAAAATCTCACGTTTGGTTCTTTTTCACAAGCTATACCATCATTCAACACTCCGCAATGATTTCATTTTTCAGCCACAGTACGTATCGCCTCGTATCGACCATCGTTATAAGGTTGGTGTCGAATCATGTCACACTAAAACGTTTTTGCAGTCATTTTTCCTTCGGTCATCCACGGAATGGAACCACCTTCCTGATGAAATCGTATCCATTCACGATACCCAAAGGTTTCGAGCGTCTTTAGCTAACATTGTATAATCGAAGCAATTTTCCTACTATATGTTTGTAACCTGAGTGCATTTTGTATTTTGTTGTTACCATTTTTCTGTCATTCTTTTGTACCAATTTCTTACGACGAGCTAAAACTGTATAATTTGAGAAGCCTTTGTACTTGACCGTTCTGTTTATATTATTGTTTTCATTTGCTGTAACCCACTCCCCTCTTTAATGCCTTTGGCCCTGAGGGTGATAATAAATAAATAAATAGATAATAAATAAATAAATTTCTTGTCGGTCCACAGATTGCTGTGTGAACCCATATCTTTATGTGTTTGTTAGAGTGAACAGAACAACTAGCCCTTTGAATTTTTAAATCAGATTGATGACTGTGCTATTGTTTAGGGGCAAGCTTTTTTTACCCCTTTATTTTTAGTGTAAGCCAAGGAGGTTCCATTAAACTTCCGGAGTGGAAGTCCCTGCAGCCGCCTACAGGGCCAAGTGAAGCCGGCAGCGGCCACGTTACTAGAGGAAGAAGTACACGGGCCCACCATAGACGGTAATGTATTGAGAGGCGCTCGACTTGTTGTGCAACCTCACGATGAAACATAGAGACAGAAACCAACTTTATGCCTATGCCAATTAACAACAGTGTTTTCTAGTTGAGAAAAAAACTTTACCGTGTCCGTACTCAGCTGTAGGCGTTGAGGAAAACAAAAGAACACAGCTGGCTGAGAGGTTCTATGCAAATCGTACTTGCTGGCTTACTCTATCTGTTAGTAGAAACTAGGTTTTTGTGACGCGGTGATGCGATATAGCGCAAATACGTGGCACTGTACGACTGCCAGCGGACGTAAAATGCATTCGTGCCCTTTATTTAAGCATTAACCCATCGAGTACAGCGCGTGCATGTTGCCTTAACTAACCGCACGCTCTATTTTTTTTTTCGGATTCCATGTACATTCTTCCAAATGGTTCGTTGCTCTTAGCGTTTGCGAAGTCTTCTCAGATCCGCTTCTATCAAGACCCGCTGGGTGCGTTCGGAAAACTTTTATTTAGTTTTGACTGTAAACGTATACATAGGAGATTTCTTACATGGGGGACACGCACCGAAAAGCATGCACTAGAATTTCGTTAAATACTAAAGACAGAGGTCGGGTTGTTCGGTGTCAGCAGTGAAGAGGTGATCGAGTGGCTGTTTTAAGCTTTCCATCCACCCCTCCGCACACATGTTCTCAGTCAGAAGGCTACGCACAGTATTTTTTAAAATTTCTTTTCCTTCATTTTCGAAACCAGTAGCACGGAGAAACACGCCATACGTACGTGCTCGCTGCATTTGCGCATTCGTCAACACGTACGCGTAACAAATCTGCGTCTATGCTCCGGAAAGATGCCCTTTCTCTAAAGTTCGCATACAAACACTGAAGTGACTATCCAATATGTGCATTAGACGTGTGTTTTAGCAGAACTCGAGCCCGTAGCAAATCATGTATGCACGCATCTGGAAACGAAGCACTAGCAAGTATTTGAAGCTTACAGTTAACATTGATGCAGGCGTAGGGATGTAATATATGGATGCGAACGTTTAAAATTTCCCTCCATTCAGCAAAATGCACTGAAAACGGGCAGCCGTACGTGAAGAAAGTGAGAAAAACTTACACGTGGAATGTTCTTTCAGGCTTCTTCTCAACGCGATTTGTGCAGCCGAAAGCGACGTGCGAAGTCACCGTTGCCTTCTCAGATATTTAGACGCTTAGGAAAAACAGGACACAGTGTTTAAACACCAGGAAACAGCGTCGTGTTGTCTATGCGCTCCGCCGTCTGTGTGGTCATCTGCTACTGTTTCCTTGAGCAAGATGGCTGCAACGGCTTCACTTTCGGCGGCGCGCTTCCCACTCCAGAAAAGTAATATATAACCTCCTTGGTGTAAGCGCCCCCAACCCCCTCAAAAGATACATATATACAGTAGAACCCCACAGATACGTTTTTCACGGGACCGTAAAATATAAACTTAAAAGCCGGGAAACGTAAGAGCCAAGAAATGGTAAAAATGGAAAAATGAGAGAAGTGGGGATCGGCACATAATCTTAGTTCAGTGCTAGAGCTTTCAGTGCATGCATCGGCACACTCGGCTACGATTTCGTCGAAAGAGAAAACCTCGGAGGTGACAATGGCGTCATCGATGGAAACGTAATCATTGTACGCGATTTCTTCTCCAACAGTTTGCATCGCTGTGCCATAATTTAGACGGCGGAAGCTGGAAACATAATTGGCGTCGCCCATTCTGCAGCTAACCCTGCAGTCAAGCCTAGACAAGCTACGTGAAAAGTCAATATTTCCATCCGCAGTGGCCGCTTGGAATGCCGATTCGCGACGTAACATACAGGAACGTTCCCATATTGCGACATAACAGCGGGGGTTCCTAATGCATTGAATCCTATAGGAGCTATGTCAGGACCGGCCAAGAACGATGTAACAGCCGGGACAACGCAGCAGCCGGGAACGCAACAGCGGGCTTCTACTGTATATATATTTCTGGCTATGCCAGTGGTGGCCAGTCCTTGAGGGAAGGCTGTTTACGTTTGACATGTGCACTTTCTTGTGATGTGCATCATCACTTAACAAAGGCACCACCTAATTTGGATGTTGCTTTGCGAATGACATCCGTTCAACAAACTCTGCGTGCCTGACGCGTATGTTTCGGTGCCTTCCAGACTGTACGCGAGCATCAATGATGACCACAGGAATGTCCAGTGACACATGTATAAAAGTTGATGCACCTCACTGCAGACGAGTTGACCAGTTTTATCAACGACCGATGATAACGCGAGACTTGCTTTTCCTTGCTGGACACAAGACCGCCCAAAATGAAGGTTTGATCTTTCACAGTTCAGTTACTGTGGCCTTCAATGCTACGACCATGCAACAATATTTTAGTTGGTGTTGGTGCTGCTGTCGACGACACAGAACAAAGTTTTCTTGTGAATGCCCGCAAATCTCCTGAACGCATTCCCTTCACCTCCTTCATTTGGCAGCTCGGCCAATTTGAATCGGCACACTCACCTCAGGTTGGCCAAGGATATGGACATGAGCTTCGCATGGCGGACAAACTTTGGCGAGGTCGCCGCCATCCTGCAGGGGAGACACGCCAATCAAACTGACAGTGTTGCACACATGATGCATAAAAGTGCTAAGTGCAAATTACCGATCGCACTTGGACTATGTCTTTTCTACTTTCCACACACAATTGGCAAGAAACCTAAGCCAAACTGTCACTGTGCAAGAATCATCTTGTGGAGTCAGGCAGTAACACAGTAGTGGGTCCTATTATTTGTTACATCTTTATCTGAGCATAACACAGATAACTTCACTTCACTTCACTTCACTTCACTTTTATTTCCTTAAAGACCCCCTCTAGGGGTATTACATAAGGGGTGGTGTTAAAGAAAAAATACTATACATCGGTGTTTTTAATGGCTTCGGCAAACATAGATGGGTTAGTGATGGCACAGGTGGCGTGAGGGAGGCCGTTCCAGTCTTTTGCTGCTCGTACAAAGAAGGAGGCTTGAAATGCAGTGGTCCGGGTACGTGGTATTGTGACTTGTAACGGATGACCAGTGCGATGAGATATGTGCGAAGGGGGCGTGATGTACGGTGGATGATTCAGTGAGCTGAAATAAAACATATGAAAAAGAGAGAGGGTGGCACACCGTCGGCGTGAAGCAAGGGTTTCTAAACCTGATTCCACCTTCAGAGATGAAATGCTGATGTCATACGAATATGCGGAATGAATGAACCTGGTAGCTCGATTTTGAAGTGATTCGAGTTCTCTTATGATGTATGTTTGATGAGGGCTCCAGATGGAAGATGCATACTCGAGTTTGGACCTGATAAATGATTTGTATGCAAGTGTCTTGACATGAGGCGGTGTATGGCGTAAGTGTCGTCTGAGGAACCCGAGTGATTTATTAGCAGACGAGATGATGTTAGTAGTGTGATGACGCCAGGACAGGTCATGAGCTAAGGTGATGCCGAGGTATTTGAATGATTGAACTGATTGTATGGGAACATTAGCAATGGAATAGGTAAACTCAAAAGGGTTACGGCGGCGACAAAAAGAAACAAGCTTACATTTGTTAGGATTTAAATTCATTAACCAGCGGTTACACCATGTTTGTATGTTGTTAAGGTCATGCTGAATTAGTGTTTGGTCATGAATGCTGGTTACTGATCGGTAGATTACGCAGTCGTCTGCAAACATACGAAAGTTACAAGATACATGCAGTGGTAGATCGTTAATGTAGATTAAGAAGAGTAGAGGCCCTAAGACAGACCCTTGCGGGACACCTGAAGTTACAGGTAGTCGGTTAGAAGAGTGATTATTAACAAACACAAACTGGGAGCGATTAGTCAGGAAAGATGTTATCCATGCAAGTACGTTAGGATCTAGATTTAATAGAGATAATTTAAGAATCAGGCGTTTGTGAGGGACAGTGTCAAATGCTTTAGCGAAATCCAGGAAAAGAGCATCAGTCTGAATGTTGCAGTCAAGGTTAGAATGTAAGTCGTGAATGAAAATGGCCAGCTGCGTTTCACAAGAATAACCTCTTCGGAACCCGTGTTGAGAAGGATGAAAAAAGTGCAGTGAGTCCAAGAAGTTGATGATATGGGAGTAGATGACATGTTCCATGATTTTGCAGGGGATACTTGTTAAAGATATGGGACGGTAATTCAGTGGAGAGTCTCTGTTACCTGATTTGTAGACTGGAACGACCTTGCCTACTTTCCAGTCTGATGGCAGAATGCTCGATGATAATGACTGCGAAAATAACAATGTAAGGTATGCGGCACACACATGTTTAACATTGATGAGAAGTTTTGAATTAATATCATCCACACCTGCGGAAGAAGAAAGCTTAATATTTTCTATAATTGAAATGATCCCGTCCGTAGAAAATGTAATCGGGGACATAGACTCGGTGCTGCGCGCAGGTGAAGAAAAGTCGGGAACTGAATTTTCATTCGTAAAAACAGAGAAAAAGGCCTCGTTGAAAAGGTTCGCGCATTCCTTGATGTTGACTGTATCGCCATGCGCATTTAAGATGCTAATGGTGCGCATCTCCTGAGGGTTGATCACCTCCCAGAATTTGCGAGGGCTAGTTGCAAGCATTTTGGGCAGCTCAACATGAAAGAACACGTGCTTGGCATTTCGAATGGCTCTTAAATAATCGTCTTCAGCGGCATAATATTTTTCCCATGAGGACGGGAGTTTGGACTGTTTGGCTGATCGAAAGAGGCGTTTTTTCTTGTTTCTTAGTTTCTGAAGTGTATGTGAGAACCACGGCTTGTTTCGGTTTGCGGTGAATGTTATTTTTGGGATAAACTTCTCGACAAGAGTGGCTAACTTATCTCTAAATATAATCCAATTCTCATCCACAGAGTGTGTATGGCTTATTCTCTGGAATTCAGGAAGAAAAGATACCAATTCATTATTGATGGCACTATAATTGCCCTTGTCGTAAAGACGGATTGTTTTGGTGACGAGATCGCGTTTTACAGGTCTGAACGAAAAAGCCGCATGGATTACCTTGTGGTCACTGACGGCGCGCAGATATGTAATTGATGATAAGCTCTCTTGATGACTAGTTAGTATTAGATCTAAGATGCTGGACTTGCTTTCTGTAACGCGCGTTGGTTGGGATACAAGTTGGGTTAGATTGCAATTCAGGCAGAAATCTATGAAGTCTCTTGCGGGCTCACTGCCCACAGCTGACGGAACGCTACTACTCCAATCTATTTGCGGAAAATTGAAATCGCCGAAAAGGAGTATCTCTGCTTGTGGATACTGCTTACCAAGGTCACTCAGGTTATTGTTGAGCTTGTATGCGAAATCTGGGTTACTGTTCGGGGGCCTATAACAAACGCCCACAAGGACAGTATTAGGGTGAGCACGGCAAACGACCCAAAGAATTTCGAGTTCAGGAGAGTCGGTCCTGGCCACGGAACACGATAACTGTTGGTGCACAGCGATCAGAACACCGCCTCCACGTGCGCCCGCACGGTCCTTACGATAAAGATGAAATCCAGGTAGGTGATCAAGCACTTCTGCATCAGTTATATCATTTGTCAGCCAAGTCTCGGTTATCACCAATACGTTACTGCTTGATGATAAAACAAGTTCAGAAAAAGTATCGCGTTTAGGAAAAAAACTGCGCGCGTTAGCAAAGACTACTGAAAGTGACAGGCCAGACTGAGGTGCGGTGGTGTGCCCAGCAGATTTGCGCCGAGGGAATTGCTACGATGCTTCCCTCACAGTCTGCGATTGCTCATCGTAGACGTAGCGCTTGTGGCCCATTAGCAGTGTTTTGTAAGTGATGGAGAAAGGCAGCGACTTGGTTTTAGCAAAGGCAATCAATTGCCGACAGACGTGTTGTACACGACGTGAAAAGTCTTCGCCAACACTAAAAGTTGTTCCTTTAAATTTCCGTCCATTAGAAAGAATCGCTCCTTTTGTTTTATGGAATGGGAATTTAACTATTATGGGGCGATGGTGGTTAGTATCCTTGCGGCGACCCAGACGATGCGCGCGCTCAATTTCTTTTGGATCGATTGAAATACCCAGATGATCATGGCAGTGCTTGATGACAAGTTGTTCAACTTGGGCAAATGCTTCTGATCCAGTTGATTCAGGAAGGCCATAAAATATGAGGTTATTGCGCCGAGAGTGATTCTCGGCGTCATGCCCATTATGGATGTGCCCATTATGGGAGTAAATGTCGCTATTGTCATAGCATGTATGTGTTGTCATCTGTTCACTTATGAATATTTGATATGCCAGTTAAAGAAGTCACTGCAAGAGCGTATTGCCATCAATTCATGTCATTTTAATAACCCTTTTTCAAATATACTTGTCATGTAAATTGTGATACATAACAATAAATGACATGCACCTATGACAGCCTAATGATGTAGGAGGCTAAATAGATACTGTCAGAGTGTCCTTGATTCACCGAGAAATAGTAGATGGGCAAGGTGAATCTATTGCTCCTACGATACAAGTTAATTATCGTGTATCACTTTCCAAGATTTCAATGATCATGCTATCGTATGTCTGGCAATTAAAAGTATCAAAGCAACTCAAGGGCATGCAAAGTAGACAGCTCCAAACAATTTTGAGAAGTAGACGTCTCTTTTTATTAGCACGCATGTAAAGTAACTCTGTCGTAAAGTAAAAAAGGAACAACTTTGACCTTTGACAGCCTGCTTACTGTGCTCTTCTTAATTGTGTGAACGCGACAATATTTTAGTTGGCACTGACAATAGCTGGTGTTCATGCCGATCACATGGAACAAGTCGCTTTCCGTGAGAGCACCAATGTGACTGCCGATGTCTCAACACTTTACTGACAGTCATTCGAAGCCGTCTAAGACACTTTGCCCCTGAGAAACAGCACACCAGTTTTTCTTTTCCTTTTTTTAGGTCGGTGAGCAGGGCTTCAGATATTTTGAGTAATAAGTGCATTTTGTTAATTCATTTGAATACAGTGCAGGCCACTTATAACATAACCGCTTTTAGCACGGGACTCGTTATAACATTTTATTATTATTACGTTAAGTTTTATTGGCGCAAGGGCATCTAAGGCCAAAGAGCGCCAGTACAGCATTATGTCATTTCAGGTTATTAGTCTAAAAATTAAAACAAATGCTGTGTAGGGAATATCTATGAAATATTTAAAACACAGTGCATTTAAAATGAATGTCACTTTGTTACAGGCCTTCATTTCGTTGGCTGGAGTCTGTGATGATCAATGAGTGAGCAAGGTCCAAGACCCTCACGGCTGAAGTCCTTGCCTGAGCAAGAACTGCGAAGGCTCAGACATACTTGTGTTTTTTTTTTTAAATGCGAAGCATTTCTTAGCGAACTTCGGCGAGTTTGAGCGTATCTATCTATCTATCTATCTATCTATCTATCTATCTATCTATCTATCTATCTATCTATCTATCTATCTATGTATCTATCTATCTATCTATCTATCTAGCCGCCTACGATTTTGTGCTCTCCTGGGCGTTTCGCTAATCGGATATTTACGAAAATTGGTATGCCACATCATGACTACATGACGAACATAAGTGACAGGTCATAACACGAAAATCATGATAAGCATGTCATGAGTGGCATGATTTACATGCACGGTCGTGGTGCTCTCCTGGCCGTTTTGCTAATGGGATGTATGCGAAAATTGGCATGCCACAACTTGACTGCATCACAAACATAAATGACAGGTCATAACACGAAAATCATGACATGCATGTCATGAGCGGCATGATTTACATGCCACGGTCTTGGTGCTCTCCTGGCCGTTTCGCTAATGGGATGTATGCGAAAATTGGCATGCCACAACTTGACTGCATCACAAACATAAATGACAGGTCATAACACGAAAATCATGACATGCGTGTCATGAGCGGCATGATTTACATGCCACGGTCTTGGTGCTCTCCTGGCCGTTTCGCTAATGGGATGTATGCGAAAATTGGCATGCCACAACTTGACTGCATCACAAACATAAATGACAGGTCATAACACGAAAATCATGACATGCGTGTCATGAGCGGCATGATTTACATGCACGGTCGTGGTGCTCTCCTGGCCGTTTTGCTAATGGGATGTATGCGAAAATTGGCATGCCACAACTTGACTGCATCACAAACATAAATGACAGGTCATAACACGAAAATCATGACATGCAGTGTCATGAGCGGCATGATTTACATGCCACGGTCGTGGTGCTCTCCTGGCCGTTTCGCTAATGGGATGTATGCGAAAATTGGCATGCCACAACTTGACTGCATCACAAACATAAATGACAGGTCATAACACGAAAATCATGACATGCAGTGTCATGAGCGGCATGATTTACATGCCACGGTCGTGGTGCTCTCCTGGCCGTTTCGCTAATGGGATGTATGCGAAAATTGGCATGCCACAACTTGACTGCATCACAAACATAAATGACAGGTCATAACACGAAAATCATGACATGCGTGTCATGAGCGGCATGATTTACATGCCACGGTCGTGGTGCTCTCCTGGCCGTTTCGCTAATGGGATGTATGCGAAAATTGGCATGCCACAACTTGACTGCATCACAAACATAAATGACAGGTCATAACACGAAAATCATGACATGCATGTCATGAGCGGCATGATTTACATGCCACGGTCTTGGGTGCTCTCCTGGCCGTTTCGCTAATGGGATGTATGCGAAAAGTGGCATGCCACAACTTGATCTGCATCACAAACATAAATGACAGGTCTAACACGAAAATTCATGACATGCGTGTCATGAGCGGCATGATTTTACATGCCACGGTCGTGGTGCTCTCCTGGCCGTTTCGCTCATGGGATGTCTGCGAAAATGGCATGCCACAACTGGATGCATCCAAACATAAATGAAAGGTCATAACACGAAAATCATGACATGCGTGTCATGAGCGGCCTGATTTACATGCCACGGTCGTGGTGCTCTCCTGGCCGTTTCGCTAATGGGATGTATGCGAAAATTGGCATGCCACAACTTGACGCATCACAAACATAAATGACAGGTCATAACCGAATCTAATGGGATGTATGCGAAAGGCTGCCCAACTTGACTGCATCACAAACATAAATGACAGGTCATAACACGAAAATCATGACATGCTGTGTCATGAGCGGCATGATTTACATGCCACGGTCGTGGTGCTCTCCTGGCCGTTTCGCTAATGGGATGTATGCGAAAATTGGCATGCCACAACTTGACTGCATCACAAACATAAATGACAGGTCATAACACGAAAATCATGACATGCGTGTCATGAGCGGCATGATTTACATGCCACGGTCGTGGTGCTCTCCTGGCCGTTTCGCTAATGGGATGTATGCGAAAATTGGCATGCCACAACTTGACTGCATCACAAACATAAATGACAGGTCATAACACGAAAATCATGACATGCGTGTCATGAGCGGCATGATTTACATGCGACGGTCGTGGTGCTCTCCTGGCCGTTTCGTTAACGGGTGTATACGAAAATTGGTATGCCACAATATGACTGCATGACGAACATAAATGACAGGTCATAACACGAAAAGCATAACATGCATGTCATGGGCGGCATGATTTACATGCCAGGCGTTTCGTTAATGGGATGTATACCAAAATTGCGACAACACGACAACATGACGAACGTAAATGACAGGTCATAACATTAGAATCATGACACGCGTGTCATGACCGGCATGATTTACATGCCATGGTCCTGGCGCTATACTGCCGTTTCGTTAATGGGATGTATGGGCTCCGTCTACTGACCAGAGGGCGCTACGTAGCTCTCGTCGGTACTCGTCGGACGGCTCAGTATCGCTGACATTGGCCGCTTGGGTCGCGTGTATGAGACGAGCGCGCACGGTGGGAACCGAGGCGACAGTGACACGCGCGTTTCTTCGCTGCTTTCCGGGCGCGCTGCGAACCACACGAACGCTCGCGGCGTCGCCCTTTGGAACAGTTTGCCGCAGGTTTGGAGCGCGCGTCTCAAAGGAAATAAAACGAAAGACGGTGGGACAGGCGGTCGCTGCTGCTATAGAGTTGAAGACGCGCATCGCATTCGCGTATTTTCCTGTCACAGTCTGCCCAATTTTGCTTCTTCTCTCCGCCAGGCAGTGCATACTGGCGCTGATGTCGCACATGGAAAACTCGACTGCACGGAGCCTATACGAAAATTGGCTTGGCACAACATGAATGCATGACGATCATAAATGACAGGTCATAACATGAAAATCGTGACATGCATGTCATTAGCGGCATGATCTACATGCCACTCGTTTCCTTAAAGGGATGTATACCAGAATTGCTATGGCACAACACGACTGCATGACGAACGTAAATGACAAGTCATAACGTTAGAATCATGACATGCGTGTATAAGTAGCATAATTTACATGCCACAGTCTTGGTGCTCTTGCGGCGGTTTCGTTAACTTCATATGTACCAAACTCGGTATAGCGAGACAACAATGAAAATCCATTTTACGTTCCTTATGCGTGCTTCGCATTCCCTTGATTCCCACTGCACGTGGGATCTGCCAATTTTTTTGCACCAGGCGGTACTTCACACGTGAGGCCCAGCCTGGTGACTAGGTTGGAATGATATGATTGTTAAAAATTTAACTTTCGCAAGATAATGAAGTCTCTTAAGGTCAAACATTGCATCGAGTGATAAAAACAGTGCGGGATGAAGTGGAATACGATACCGGTAGAGCTCCCTGAAATGAGTCAGTCGCGCTTGGTGAAGCACAGGGCATTGAATGAGGACATGCAAAACGGTTAGGCTCTCTCCACAGTGTATACATGTAGGTGGATCAGTGGCTGTCAAAAGGTGTTTATGTGTGGCATAAGTGTGGCCTATTCTGAGCCGTGTTAGAGTGACTTCGGTGAATATGTTGAGTTTTTGTGGGATAACTTTCCTTAGTTGCGGTTTTACTAGGTGGAGTTTGTTGACTTGTTTGTCCCATTCAGCTTGCCAGTGGCTGCGTAGCCCTCTACGTACAACAGGTTTTAGATCCACACCCGGAACAGAGGTTATATCTATAGTTTGCCGACCAGCGGCTTCTCGTGCATTCTTGTCCACTATTTCATTGCCCGCGATCCCAGAATGACCTGGCACCCAGCAAATAACAATAGAAAGTTTTAGGTTATAGGCTGCATAGATTTCATTAAGGAGCTTGTTGAAAGCGGGGTTCTTGCTGTACTTGCCACAAGACAGGGCCGTGACAACACTTAAAGAATCTGTGTACACTATAGACTTTTGTATCTTGTGTTGTACAATGTGTTGTATAATAAGCATGATACCATAGGCTTCCGCCGGGAAAATGCTGGTATGTGTATGCATGGTTCTGGTGTCGGAGAAGTTTTGTCCGTAGGCTGCACAGGACACAGATGTTTGAGACTGAGCCATCAGAGAAGAATGCAAATGAACAATATTTCTGTTCAAGGGCCAAGAAATGTTGTCCAATTAACGCACTTGAACAATTTTTCTTTTTCAGGTCTTTGAAGGACCAGTCACAAGTGACCCGACACTGCTGCCAGGGAGGAATGTGTTCGGCGTGGTCACTTTCCTGTAAATCATCGAAACAAATTCCAAGTTTTTCTACTGCAGGTCTTATTGCCAATGGAAACGGTGGGGCGATAGAAGGTATAGCTGAGTAGTGGACACATCATTCATAAGTGCTTTGCATGGGTGCTGCTTCAGGAACATGATTCTGACTGCATAGGTGACTCCTAGATATGTGCGCTGATAGTCCAGCAGCCACTGATCTGACTCTGCATAAAGGCTTTGGACAGGGCTGGTACGGAAGGCACCAAGTGCTAGCCAGATACCTAAGTGGTATACAGGGTCCAATAGTTTGAGTGCTGTCTTTGAAGCTGACTGATATACTATGCACCCGTAGTCTATGCGTGACAAAACCAGGCTTCTAAACAAAGATATGAGACAGTGCCTGTCTGTTCCCCACGACTGATGCGATAAAATCTTTAAAAGGTTCATGGTCTTAAGACATTTTAGCTTGAACTGTTTTATGTGCTGGATGAAGGTGAGCTTAGCATCGAAAATTACACCAAGGAATTTTTGTTCTTTCGCGATGACTAAGCTTTGTCCATTCATTAGTATGCAGGGGTCAGGATGTACACCTCTTCATCTGGAGAAAAGCACACTTGTAGTCTTGTCAGTGTTAAACTTAAAACCATTCTCATCAGCCCATTTCACAAGGCGGTTAACACCTAACTGTATCTGGCGTTCGCATACAGTCAAGTTACACGATTTGAAACTGATTTGGATGTCGTCCACATAAACTGAGTACGATATCGCAGGTGGAATAACAGAGCGAAAAGAGTTAATTTTAACTATAAAAAGTGTGCAGCTTAATACTCCTCCTTGCGGTACTCCATTTTCTTGAAGAAATGTGCGCGATAACACACTGCCTATTCTTACACGAAACTTCCTTTCAGACAGGTAATCTCTTAAGATGGTAATCAACCTGCCGCATATTCCGAAGGACGATAAGTCTTGCAGGATTCCGTACCGCCAGGCAGTATCATATGCCTTCTCAAGATCAAAGAAAACAGAAAGATAGTATTGGTTGTGTACAAATGCGTCACGTATATATGACTCGAGGAGGACAAGATTGTCAGTTGTGGATCTAGCCGTACGGAAGCCAGACTGGCACGGGTCCAATATACCATTGTATTAAGTAATAGACCGAACGGCGGTTAATCATTTTTTAAAACACTTTGAGTAGGCAGCTTGTGAGTGTAATAGGCCTGTAACTATTTACCAAAGAGGGATCTTTGCCCTGTTTAAGGATTGGTAGGACTATTGCCCCTTTCCAAGCAGAGGGTATTTTGCCAGTATTGAAAATCTTGTTGTAAAGTGCTAAAAGGCAGTTCAGGGTTTCATCAGGGAGATTTCCGATCATTTCATAGGTAATTGTGTCAGAACCAGGGGCAGAACTTCCACAGGAACCAAGGGCAAGCTTCAGTTCATGTAGTGTTAGTGGTTTATTGTATCCTTCTGATACAGGCTTGTTCGGGCACAGAGGTATACTTTCAGCTATGCTTTTGTGGCGTAAGAACTTAGCGGTATAATTTCCTGAGCTTGATATTTTCTCGAAGTGTTCGCCAAGAGTGTTTGCCTGTTCTTCTATTGTATCACCGCAGTCATTCACCAAGGGGAAGGGATTTGGGCGTTGTCCTTTAAGTTTATGCACCCTATTATACACCTTGCTGGCGTCGGTGTAAGAGTTTATTGAGGATATGTAGTGTGTCCAGCTTTCCCGTTTGGTTATAGGTCTATTCGATTCAGAAAAGGTGCACGGAACCACGCACAAAAAGGTGCAGGTGGTGTCCCTTAAATTCATCTATATTTGAGCAGAATCACGTGTGTTGGCAGTATTCCCCTAGAGCATCTAAGCCGTTGTTAAACTTTCACTCCAAGCATTCGAAAGTAGTAAAAAACGGAATAGCCTTGTCCTGTTTAAAGTCAGCCCTATCGAAGTCGTGCGTGCACCGTTTGACCATTAGCTTTAATGCGCAGGTCGAGCGCCTCTTAGATGCAGGTTACCCTAGACTAGCCATAGCCACAGTAGCTGAGCGTCTTAAGAAGTCGATTTCGACCGGAACAAAAGCTGTAGCAGAGAGTAACATTAACAAGAAAAAGGTCGTGAGTATTCCGTATATCCACGCAGTTTCGCACAGGCTTAAGAAAGTAGGAAGTAAATATGGGGTTAATGTTTTGTTTACGGCTCCCAATAAGTTAGGAAGGGTTTGTGCTGCAGTGCATAGAAGAAATGAGCAGATGGACGGTAAGAAGCGAACGGATCTCTGTCCGGTTAAGCACCTAGCCAAGAACAATTTCACCGACTGTCGCATGGGTGTGGTGTATAAGATTCCTTTTAGCTGCGGACGTTTTTATGTAGGGCAAACTGCGCGTTGTATTAATCAAAGATTAATTGAACACAGAAGGTCACTATCAGGTGGGACGCCGTCCAATCTATCCTTGCACTGCCAGGTCTGTAGCTGCATGCCCGAGTTAGACAAAACCGAGATCCTGTACAGGCATAAGAACGAAGATACGCGTTTATTGGTTGAGGCCTGGCATATCAGTATTAGTGGAAGTGCATGCGTGAGTCAGCCATCGATTAGCTTAAACAGAGAGGAGATAAAAAGCCTTAGGAGTTGTCTATCGCGAAGACCGGCACGTGTAACCGATTGACAGGTGGCGCTACCATTCCGAGCATGCGCAGATAAGCTGTGTGTCTTCTTTCTTTTTCGCCTCTGTGCTGTGCATCAGTTGTTAGTCGGCGTCGGTGTTGTTCACTGCTCTCCTTGTGTCCGTGTCCTGCACGCCTCTTCTTTTGATTATGGACTGTTACCAACTCGCTCAACTTTCTGTCCTTTTGAGAATACGTGGGCTGAAATACGAAGACTCGGACGCAGGGCTGTTCAGACGGTTCCGGGAAGTTCGGGCTCGGAGCATCCCAGTAAGTGGCCCCATGATCCAACAAAAGGCTAAGTCTGTCGGAGCTCTTTTAGGCCACGACGACTTCAACCCACTTAACGGGTGGATCCGGCGTTCCAAAGATTGCCATGGCATCAGCTGCAAAGTGGTGTGCGGAGAAAGCGGCGATATCAACGACAAGTCTGTCGAAGTCTGGCTTCGTTTAAACTTGCAGAATATGCTGCCCACCTATACAGACAGAGACGTAGATAATGCGGATGAAGCTGGCGTATTTTATAACCTTTTTCCGAACTGCGTGCTTGCCCTGAAAGGCGAAGCCTGCTGTGGCCGCAAGGCCTTGAAGGAGCGCATAACTGTATTGTTTTGCGCTAACATGGATGGAAGAGACAAGCGCCGCCTGTTTGTCGTTAGTAAATCGGCAAGGCCACGTTACTTTAAAAAGCGAGGAGTGCCTTCCAGTGACCTACAAATCCAATAAAAAGGCGTGCATGACGCAGGATTTGTTCACAAGCTGGCTTTGCAAGTTTGGTGAGGATATGGTAGAAGAGAAGTGACGGGTCATGCTCATCCTCGACAATTACACACTACACAACATCAAGCCGAAGTTGACTGCAGTCAACTTAAAATTTTTGCCTGCCAACACGACAGCAAAATGTCAACCTCTCGACCAGGGTGTCATTGCAAACGTTGAGGTACTGTACAAGAAGCGCATTTGCGAGAGAGTTTTGCTGAGCATGCAGCAGCAGCAGCCTCTTAAAGTGAATTTAAGGGGCTTCACGGTGGCAGGCAAAGGCCGATACCATAAGCAAGTGCTTCAAAAGTGTGGGCTTCGTGCGCAATGCAGAGGCCCCTGAAGACGATGAGCAGAGCGACACTGCCGCCAATGAGGAACTCAACACTGACGACGTGTGGTCCGGCTTCGTGGAGAGCAACTTTGTTACCGCCACAGACACCTTCCAAGAGTTTGTCGACGCCGAGGAGTGGAAGCTTGCCGTCTGCGAGGAAGCGAGCACAGATGACACGATCGTCGTAGCGGTGCGGAGGTTGCAAACGATGACGACTCGGACGGCGAGGATGATGTCGACCCGACACCAGAACCAGATTTTGCGTGCAAGGACACATTGCAATACCGCACGAATGTGAGAGCACACTGTGCGAAGAACAGTTTGAGCAAGAAGTCGCTTCAGTGCTTAAGCTTTGTGGAGGACGAAATTGTTCAAAACGCTGTTCACAAGCACCACCCGACGAAAGTAACAGCATGCTTCCCCTGATGCGGGACTTGAGAACTTGGTTGGTTTCCGTGCTGTGTTCTGATTGTGTTGAATGTGTCCGTGAGTGAAAAGTGCAATGAATTGAATTTAAAAGGTGGGTCGCCCTTTTGGCATAGGCAAAGGCCGAAAAAGGCGTGCTTTGGTTATAAAGAGGTACCGCTTATAGCGCGGATTTTTGCAACTTTCACGACTTACGTTATAAGTGGTCTACACTGTATTGAGCTGTTGGGATCGAATACTCAAAGTTTCAAACATTTACACAAATACTAGAAATTAGACATGGCTTCACTTTGTAAACTATGGGCTCAACAACAACAACAAAAAGACATTGTCTTTTTTTTCTCTTTTTATGTGTGGTTGTGGATTTTAGCTGTCCTCCAAGAATGGCTTCATGGACCCCTATTTGAGGACAATTGACCTAAAGACAAAGCAAGAAGCAAATGCAAAATAAACAAAAATTATGCATAAGTGAAAAAGAAAGAAAAGGGAAGATGGGAAAGATATTTAAACTGAATGTTCCCCAACATTAGAATGCTCAGTCTGCCAGCATATTATCCAAACAGTATATCCAGAGCCCCATGGAAACATGATGTGGTCAGGTTAATGTAATTCTAGAATGTTTCATGTAAAAAAAAGGTTAACATGTTTTTGCTCCTTGGGTCCCCCATCACCTAAAAGTTATTCCTACATGAGTGTCTCGTGCTGAAGAGATTCACCCAATACTCCACTCGTCGATAATGCTATTCAACATTCAGCATTAATGCCCCCCTAGGAAGAATGAATTACTTTACCAA
This sequence comes from Hyalomma asiaticum, assembly GCA_013339685.2. Taxonomy (NCBI): domain Eukaryota; kingdom Metazoa; phylum Arthropoda; class Arachnida; order Ixodida; family Ixodidae; genus Hyalomma; species Hyalomma asiaticum. Next base: position 95,237,439 of record CM023488.1, read on the forward strand.
AGGACATTCGGTTATTTTCTGGTACCGCAACGCCTCAGCGTGGTGTCCCCAATGTTCATTAGCAGTGCAAGAAACTGTTGCCAGTCATGCCCTCCTGATATAATGAGGGAGTAACTAAAATAGCAATAAAAGAAAAGACAAACTAATTGGTGAGCATCGTTACCAGGCCAAGTACAGCAATGAAATGTGAAACAACGCAGCTTGATAATTACTAGGGGTGTGCAAATATTCGAAATTGCGAGTAATTTTTGAATGACACTTGTTATTCGATTCGATTTGCATTTAACCTTTACTACTTGAACAATTCGAAGTTGGTAACTAAGGGAAAGAAAATAAGCTGTGTCTCGTGACCAGTGGCCCATTCCCGCACGTAGTACGCTTCACCGCATAACACCAGTGTACTGCGGCAAAGCCAGCACTGCAGCAACGCTAACATACGTGTACTGCGGGAAAGTTAACAGTTGTGTACTGCGTTGAAGTTAGCTCAGCTTTCTATTGCACAGTTAGTTCTCTGTTCGGTGGTTCTTCAAGGCTTCGTAGTGACACTGTGGGAGTACACAAGTCATGCAATAAATTTCTTTTGCCCATGTTTAGCACAACATTTTTTCATCATTTGACATAGTATTATTTAAAAAGAGATTGGAAAATTATTTGAAAAAATAGTCCATCCGATTCACACTTGAACACAAATATTTAAATTCGCTTCGCCCTCAGAATTTTGCTATTTGCACAGCTCTAACAATTACGCTTCCTCAAGCTCAACAGGCAGTGCGAATTATAGTTTACTTTGGGAATTACCAAATGGAGAAGCAGTCAGCACTGGCACGACAAACTAATTAGAGAAGAGTGCAGAAACTTCTTTAATTATTCGCTCAGGACGGAGATACAAAATACATGACTGAAGCCAAACAGTATCGCTCACTAGCCGGGCTCCTGAGTCTAGTACCAGTTGTCCAAGGTGTCAGTCAGACATTGAATTGAATTTTATTGTTTCATCACAATACAATGTGATAGGAGGAGAAGGGAAAAGCCATTTGAATGGCTTGAGGAAGTCCTTCACCCCCGTACAAAGACAGCAGCTCAGTTTCAGGCATGTTCTTAACATTATGACACTTTAACACACTGACATTAACACTTTTAAAACTTCTACTGTAACATTGTAACAATTAACAGTAACATTTTATTTTGCATCTATATAAAGTCAAACAATTTTATGCGCGTCGATGTTAACAGTAACATTTTATTTTGCATCTATATAAAGTCAAACAATTTTATGCAAAGAGCCTAAGTTAAGAACAGATCATACAAATCAGACAATTTTACATCACGAATATCAATTTGCTTATTCATATAATCATTTAATAAACGCGGAAGCTTGTTACGAGCCATTTGACGACCGTAACTAGTCCGACAATGTGGAACATTCCATGTCTCGGTTTTTCGTATGTTGTATGGTGCTTCTTTCGGACACAAATTTACTATTCCCATGAAAAGAGATTCCTGGTGATCGCAATGTATTCGGTATTCACGGAGCAATCTGTACACGTATATGTCTTGCGTTTTAATTATTTTGAATCTTCTAAACAGTTCTTCAGAAGGATGTACAGTTGGTACATTTGCAATTATTCTCAAAAATCTTTTTTGCATAAGTAATAGCCGCAAGAGGTTTGATTCGGTAGTAGTCCCCCAAACCAAATGGCAGTAGTTTAAATACGAGGCGAATAAGGCATTATAAATCAACAGTTTCACTTGTTTCGGAATTAGATAGCGATTTCGACTCACAATACCAGTAATCGCACCTAATTTTTGTAATACTGCATTTACGTGATCATCCCACTGCAGTGATATTGAGAAATACACACCTAGTACCTTAATAGATTCAACCAGCTCTATCTGTGATCCGCGATAAACAAGGTTGTCTTTTGTAGAAACCTGTTTGCCAATAGAATGAAAAACCACGGCCTTTGTCTTTTTTGTATTTATTTTTAGCTGGTTATTGGCTGCCCATATGCTTAACTCTTCTAACACGAGGTTAGCTTTGTGAAAGAGGTAGTCATCTGATGGAGACGAAATAAATATGCTGGTGTCATCAGCGTATATTACAAATTTGACATCCGAAGAAGTGTAGACTATATCATTTATATACAAATTAAAAATCAAAGGTCCGAGAATACTGCCCTGCGGCACTCCTGAGATATTTTCTTTCTGTCTGATACCGTTTCGTTCATGGAGACAAACTGACATCTTTCTGAAAGGTAGCTTTTTAGTAGCATTAGAGGAAGCCCACGAATGCCTTAGTGACTGAGTTTATGAAACAAAATTTCGTGATTTATGTAGTCAAAAGCTTGCGTAAAATCGACGAAAATACCAAGGACAAAATGTTTTTCGTCAAATTTCTCCAATATGAACTCCTTCTGGTCAAGAAGAGCAAGTTCTGTTGAGCGGTGTTTTAAAAATCCATACTGACATTTCGTTAAGACGTACCTGCTACAAAAAGAATATAATCGTTTATAAATTATTTTCTCAAGACCTTTGGAAAATATCGGCAATATTGACACTGGTCTATAATTAGAGACGTCGGTTTTATCTCCTTTCTTATATAACGCCACTACACGAGCAACTTGCATTTTGGATGGGAAAACGCCCGTTGAAATACACAAGTTAAATATATATGTCAGCACTGAAGAAATTTTATCTATTACATATTTGACAGGTCTTATCTGCAGGCCATCCGCATCACAACTGCGACTGTTTTTAAGGCCCAGAAAAACTGCTCGAACTTCATGTTCTACTGTTGCTTCTAAAAAGAGTGTCTTTACATTATCAGGATCTAGACTTGTGTAAAATGCACGTGGTCCGGTGTCAAAGTCCCGGTACACAAAGTAGTCGTTAAACACATTTACCATGCGATCACCAGTGATAGTTTCCCCAGCATGTGAAATTTCCGTCACCGATTCTTTTCCCTTGTTCCGCCCAATAAGTGAGTTCAATCTGTTCCATAATACATCTGTTTGTTTAGAACAGGAAGAAAAAAGATTAAAGTAATACATTTCTCTCGTCTTTTTAACTTCTTTATCTAGGGCATTTCTAAACTGTTTAAATGCAACCAGGTCAGTTTCATTACGCGTACGCATAAATTTCTTAAATAAACGATCTTTTTTGTCAATCTTGCGCAAAAGCTCCCGTGTCATCCATGGTTTTCGACAACCTTTCTTCCCTTCCGAACGTTTATGAAAGAAGTGCTTTTTGTACACTGCCGTGAAGCAACTTAGAAAAGCATCATAAGCAGCGTTTGCATCAGTCAAATGATAAACATGGTCCCAACATGCGACCAGGTGCACCAAAATTTTGACTCACTTGTTCCAAAAGCCTCCGACTACAAGTTCAAGACAACCTTAAATAGTACGCAAGCACAACACTTAGAGGTTTTGATAAGGAATAATTCTGTCAAAGGTGTCAGTCTTTAAGGCCTTCAATTAAAAGGAGAGGATGTTAGATTTACAGTTCCATCTTGTAACATGTGTCCTGATGCAAATAATTAAGATGTGTTAATTATAATGAATACCATTAATTAGTTGTCACGACACTGTGACTTACTATCCAAAGTAAAGTCCGCTTCTTTAGATAATTTGCCTGAACAGACCAAATCTCGAACAATTTTTTGTTATGAGAAGTCGCAATGAAACAAAGTAAGAAAGAACATACACAGCACAGCCAACAATTAGGAGAAACATGGTTCTCACCAAAGCAGCCCAAACTTCCCCTTGCGCCGGTGAAGAATGTGATGCACGTAGAACATGGTGGCTTGGAATGAAGACTACTGAAAGAAGGAAGGTGCAAGTTAAATGTGACAAGTGCAAGCGTTGTTGACATGCACACATGAAACATTGACATTCGGGCATGTTGGTAATGACTGAACATCTTGGAGAGTTGGTACAAAAGGTAAATGAACGGCACAAGCAGGAAAGGGACACAGGGCAGCAGCATGTGTTGAAGACGCCGTCCCACACCCCTATTCCTCCTTGCCGTTCTTGTTTACCACGGTACAAGGAGCTGGTTCAGGTAGCTGTACCATCGGAAACAGGCACCTGTACCACAGCATGGTACCGGTACCTCATGCTATGGATGTATCGGGCGTACATCCAAGGGTCGTATAAAGACACGATGCGCATCTCATTGCATTGTTCCGCAAATGATGGCTTGTCACAGATGTTAAGATGGCTTGTCACAGACAATTGAAGAGCTCAACCAGAAAAGGCTAAGAGTAGACAGTTGTGTGAATATCTCGGAATTCAGTTAACCGATAACCTTTCTTGGCATGCGCACATCGAATACATCACTAACCATGCGAACAGATCCCTCGGCTACATACAAAGAAATTTTTCTAAAGCCCCGTGCCATTTAAAGTTGATACTATACAAAACACCGATTGGACCTAAGCTTGAGTACGCGTCATCTGTTTGGGACCCTGGTCAAAAAACATTATCAGCTATCACTGAGTCGGTCCAAAATCGGTCAGCACGTTTCATTAATTCGAACTATTCCCACACATCTGGCATTTCACTAATGAAATCAAACCTTGGACTAATTGATTTGTAAATTCGAAGGAAAATTTCTCGTCTATGCCTTTTTCAAAAAATCCTTTACCATAATCACTCACTTAAACAGGAACACATCTCAGAACCTTCATACATATTGTCACGTCTTGATCATCAATATAAAGTTTTTATTCCTTTCTGCCGCACTAACGTTTTTTCAGACTCCTTTCTGCCCAAGACCAGTGCCGAGTGGAACCGCCTTCCCCCCTCCATCACAATCCATTCAGGACGTGTCAAGACTGCACTAACCGATCATATCTTAAGCCTCTAACAACTGAGTATTGTTTGAACCTGTATTCTCATTAATTTTCTGTATAATTCTGTTCTTGTTCTTACTGCATTTTTTTTTTGTTATATTACCCACCCCCTCTGTAACGTCTTTATGCACCCTGAGGGCAATGTAAATAAATAAAATAAATAAATAGATACTATTGTAGTACTTGAATGGTTCAGGGTGGGAAGTGTACTTGCTGTTATAGTACTCAGTTCTTGGGATATTTACAAGAACGCATTCATAGCTACCGTCTAGTGACAGGAGTCAAGAACTATGAGGGAGAAACGTACAGAAGAAAATGACACTATGACAAAGTCATGACCAAAAGATTACCACAATCCTTGGAAAAGAAAAAAAATGAACACTCATGTTTTAACTAACACAAAAAAAAAAATTAAGCACATGTCATAATCGGTCACTGGCGACCATTCATATTCTATCGTATCGCGTACAATAATATACAGCTGTTCAGTGCACACTCATCAATTACACTAGCCCAACAATTTGAGGCAGTTGTAAAATGAGGGATCCATCACTAGAGCCAGAACATCAAAGAGGCTCATTTATACAGCGACAAATTCAGCTTTCCTCAATACCATTTCGAGAGTCTGGTCCCTCGAAAGTAATACGTCCCTTTTACACAGGCGATGGCTTCAAAGATGTGCCTTCCTTGCACGCTTTCACCACTACTGGGAAATGAAACATCACAAATGACCGAGTCACAGAAAAATATACGTGGGAGTCACAAAAGAGCAATAAAAAATTTAGGAGCACTTCCTTTATCGGCAAAATAGGGGCGAGTGAAGCTTGGCGTGTGCACGTGTTACAGGCGTCTACTACTTCATGCACATAAAAACCTGCGTTAAAGTGTGCAGACGATGACTGGAAAGCACGCTGGTCTCAGAACCCAGAGGTTGTCACCCCAAAGAGCAGTTATTTTCAGTCTGTTACTTTCTTTTCACTCTATCTTCCTCCATGAAGTGAAAGATCAGGAAGAATTGCATTTGGGGAACCACTTCAAGACGGCAGTACCTCTTTCTTGCTGAGCACAAAAAATGCACCTATCATATTGCCAGGCCAGTTTGGCTTCCATCTCCACTGAAACGAGACAATAAAGAAGTTTACGCCCCTGGGGAGAACAGTTTCAGTATTTTATTTTTAGTACTTTCTGGGTCAACAGTATGACCCGGCAATTAAGGGGCCAAATGAATGTAACACGAGACTTCCTATTTTAAGCCAATCAGAATGCACAGCATGATCACTTGATGTTGCAAGGCTCCTTTAACAACATGCACACCTACCATAAACTGCAGGCATTCCTATTTCTTCAACCTTACATCCTCCCTCCCTTCCCCCGCTCCATGATTTCATGATGCGGGGTGATATTTTTATGAACAGTAGAAGCTGGTGGCAAACAGCGAAAGCTTTTAAGTATAGTATGCTTTTCACAAGTGGTCTTCACGGTAGGTAGTAATGAGCCTTTCACGGCGGTCGTTATTGGTCTCTTAAACCTGAAAGAGGGCATCTCCACTACACACAAGGGCACTGTAGTGAAGCAGAACTGCGGCGGCAAGGAATGACGTAGCAGGTATACAGAACTGCAACGTTCTGGCAAATGACGGTTGCGAAGACAAAACAAGAACACTGCGACTCGGCATCGCACTCCATTGATGGATCTGAAGTGCTTGATGAACGTGCGCGCGTAATGCAGCAATTCAAGTGCCGTTATTTTTTTTTTGTCTTTTTTTTTTATGTCCGGCTTAATTCTCGAATGCCTGCCAGCTAAGGCAGCTAGATGGAAACGTTGTGCGAGGGGTCTCCGCTCGACACTGGGCAGTCCATCGCATTCGTATTTGTCACAGTCGCCGTTATCTGAAGTATTACTTGCACGGCTTATCACACCTTGCAGGTTGAGTACGCTTCACAGCAACGCACGGCTCCATTGTACTGTGGTGAAACCCGCTCATGCAATACCCCTATGCAGCGCCGACTCGTCATCAATGCGCCTTCCTCACTCACCACCCAAAACGCTTTCGGAAAGCCACGACCTGCCGTGATACAGCAAGGGATTTTCACACGCACGCTTGCAAACGTATTCTGTTACGATCAAAGAGTACAACACGGTAGGATTCGGCTTGCAAGCTCGCAGGGTCACAAGCCACAGGCACAGTTTCTGATGCTAAGTTCTCAACGTGCAACGCGACACACAAACGCTGGACCACGAAGCAGATCGCTGCTCAATCCTTCACTATTTTTTGTCCTGCCTGTAACGGGCCGGCGCTTTGTGCCCAAACGCGCGAACGAACATCCCGCCATTTTTCGAAAACGCCGAAAACCACCCACCTATCACTGGCATCAAAGCATGCGTCCACGGTAAGACAAAGATATATCACTGAAGCGTTCAGACAGCCGATAAGAAGGCAGCCACACTTACCGCGTACGACAGGTACAAACGATGCCAGAACTCGAGCTCGAACTGCAGCGCAGCAACGGACACAACTGTTGCAGCTACGCCGTGCTAAGCCTAGGTTGACTGTTCCAACGGTTCAAAGATTCAAACTGGTGTTCTGTGACGTCACGGTGCTTGCTTTGTACCACTTTGCACTTTGCCGCTTAATTAAGTTTTACCACACACGCTGTCGGTTTAGCAACGCACTTTTCAATAAAGAAAGTAACGGCATGCGCCGAAACTTGATAGGTGTTTTGGTTTCGAAATCGTCTGCAAAAGATAAAACCGGTTTTATGCTCGCATGCATGCCATGTAACACTCAGCGCCTGCTGTCCAATGGCAGTGCACGTTAAAGCACCCTGACTTGTGGGAATTCGCGGACTTGCGTGGCTTTTTTAATTTGTACTGTTTCATTTATTCGTGTACCGCTCGACAAACCCGCGTTTGCTGAGCCGGGCTCCCCAGCTAGCGAAAAATTTTAGGTCGCTGCGCAGGGATCTGTGCTCGACAGCTACACACTCGGTGGCAGCGGCAAAGCGGACCTACACAATGCAGTGACTTTATATACTTATATAGCTGTCACTAAGTCTGCCACGACTTGGTGGCGCCAGGCCTTTCGCGATGAGTGCACATAAACATTTCCGAGCGCCAGGCGTGCCTGTGCCTCTCTCGTCTGCCTGTGCCTCTCTTGAAAAACCGCTGGGTGTCCGCGGCCGACACCGGGATTTCAACCCAGTACTGCCACTATACGCCTCGTGCAAGCCGACGGAAGCGCTACTGGTGGCGACCCTGCTAAGTATTCTCGGGAGAGTAGGCAGCCGTGCGCCGTAGCTTCCTACGACTTTGTTCGCGTTCGCCGTTTAGTTCGCGTTGTCGCAGCGAAATAAGCAACTTTCTTTGAATGTGTGGGGTGGCCGAAGCTTCAAGGGATGTCGAATAACAAAAGCCATCCAAACACGACCTCTTCCTGTACGTAGGCGTTTAACCAGAATTTTGATTTCGCAGGGTGGGAGGGGTTTACCCATGGCGTTAACGAAAATGGAGGGGGCTATCCACCTGGCTAAGTTTTGAGGGGGAGGAGTGTAAACAAAAGCCTGCTTGTACGTTCAAAGTGCTCACACAGAAGTCTTGCCCTATTTTACGAGTTACACCAGCTCTAATAAGACAAGAAGCTCGTGTGTGCTCGGTATGCGTGCATCCCCCACCACTGTTACTAGAAGAAAAAAATTTATGTTACAACAGTGGCAGTTCGGGCATGTTCATACACCATCTTGAAAAGTAGAAGTACGCAGAACACACGGACGAAAGAGCATGAAGAAAGTTTGAAACCAACACAAGACTAAAAATAGCTTTGGTGCGTGCTGCGCATTTCATATACGGAATAATGGGAAGATGCTGGACCGCAAACCACCATGATAATGGCAATACTTGCATAAACACATAAAGCTCTAAAACAATGTGGTGCACTGCAGGCCCACAGAAGACGCATATATGACGAAATCTCCGTAAAGTGACGAAGAAATTCAGTAGCTGTTTAGTGTTTACATATTTCTACATACATCTTGACGATAGAGCGAGCCCCAGCCTTGCTGTCGCGCCCAATTAACTTGACCAACCCTTCGCCGCTTTTCAATATATCATGCGCCTTCTCTTTACTCAGCATCAAAACACAAAAATCCTCACGCAGCTTTGTGGGCTTTCAAGAAGGTCGCTCAGAAAGTTGTAAGTTTTGACGGCTGCAGCAGGTAGGGTAGTTCGACGAACGCGGCGCTAAATGGTTTTATCCGCTGGCAAGTTTGGCGATATCCATGAGGAGTGTACGCAGGTTCATTAACAATCTCTCAGTTGCGCTTCATAAGGTGACTTTTATGTCAATTATTATGCGATTATGTCACGTATGTAATCAGTGCTATCAAGATCGCTACATAACGCACGCCAGCATCACGTATTGTTTGCTTCATTGTTTGAATTACCACTCTGCTCAAATGATGTGTGTTTATTATTAAGGTACAGATATTAAGGTACAGAGACGGCAATGTGGCAACGGTGCAATTAAAAAAAAAAGGAAATACAAGGCGGCTACTTCGCACGAGCTCCACTTCGCAACTGGACTTTTTCACGCTGGTCGGCGGGATGCACCTGACAATTATATGCGGACTGGTTTGTCCTAAATTGTGTTAACGGCATGCGCGTGCCCACTTTCACAGAGGCCCGATTCTTTCCTGCAACTGTCACCGCAACAGTAGCTGTCTGGCACGCGAACGAAGGGAAATCGCAGCCGCGAACTTCGGCCATGCCCATGCCTCCCAGCGCTTCAAAAAGCGTTGTCGTCTGCTCGGCCTCCCGAGAGTACTGTCGGCGGCGCCCGCTAGGTGGTGCACCAGGCGTATACTTCACCGCACGGCCGCTGGTGTGGGTGAAGCACGCTTTGTGTGGCCTTCAGGGCCGGTATCTTATAAGGGTTCCAAAAGTGGACTGGTCCACTTGCCCGCGCGTGATTGGGTAAAACCGCGCTTGCGTCAGCAAAAGAGCCATTGTGACCAATCAGGCGAGGCCAAGTGGACCGGTCCACTTCGGGAACCGTTATAAGATATCGCCCCAGGAGGGCTTGTAGAGTTCTACGCGTCTATGGATTTGGCTTGTTTAAGTTTGATTGTAGACAACCACTTGGACAAGATTTGACGCAGACGTCTTGTAGTCGGGATTGTGCTACCTGGGTGCCCTGGACTCGGGTACTCAAACATATTTCGTCACCACTGCACATAAACGACTGGGCCGAGTGTAAGCCTGCCGCTTAGAAAGGCGTGCTCGCTTCTCGAGGATTTTGCTCGCTGCGGGGCGACGTCTGTCAATGGGGCGCGTTTTGCGGCCGTTGACTTTTCGTTTAGCAGTAGGGATGGTCGATTAAATTTTTTAATCGATTAATCGTTAATCGTTCGTCGATTTAGCCTTTCATCGATTAATCGCTTTCGCTGTGATGTTTTAATCGATTAATCGACATTTTTTATAGTTGCTTGAAAAATGATGCCTTGTTGTATGAGAAGCGTTACTTGTGTTTGATATAGACACAAGTATTTATCCGACGCGCTAGAGATCGCATGTGCGCATTAGCGGCTGCGTGAAAATTCGCACTTTCGCCCATTGAATACAGGGAGCCCGTCGTCTTTGGATGATGTCAAGGATCGGAAATTCCGTGCGTTGCCATGATCCACGGACAATTCGGCAGAAGGCCGTATTTCCTCGAAGTCTGCCGACTAGAGCGAACCGAAATCGGAGGCGCTTTCTTCGACCACACCGGTGTGGTTTCCGGTGCGACTTGGAAAGTCGCACCGGAAACGCGCAGTGTGGCCGAGGGTGAGAAAATTCCGAGAAAGGTAAAGAAAAAATAGACGGGGACGAAGGGAAAGTTAAAGGCCCTGGCTCTTGTAGGGACGGCAACATTTCTCGGTTTGTCCGTTATTATTGTGGAAGCCCTCGGTAATACTATAACTATGAACTGACGTGATCTCTTCCTTGAGGTCACTCATGCGAGATTGCACAGCAACATACTGGTCTCAAACAGGCCATCAGTGCAGGCATCTGCTGGAAATGGAGTGACACAAGTTTTTCCTCCCGGCTAGAATAAACGGCAGTTGTGCCAGTATACTGCATAGGTTTAACTTGGCCGCCGACTTAACTCGGCGCTACGCGCATCTTTTCAGTCGCGCGTACAGCTCGAACTGTGAGCGCTGTCTAATGTTTCAGAGATTAGAACACACAGTATTTCGCGACTGTCCTCCATTCGTGCCACAGCAGTTGACGGCGGTCTCTGTGCTAGCTGACATGGGAGTACAAGCAATAGATGAAAGCTGCATTTCGCTCGAAATAGGCGACCATACAGAATTACCAAATGCTACAAGGTCATTGTTTCAATAGAAATGGACTGGATTCTAAACGTTTGGTATACCATTGCGCAAAGTTGCGGATTATGAAAAACGACTATTAAACTTAAATGAAGTTAAAGTGGCTTCTTTCTATTATGTGACTCATCATCATCATCATCATCATCAGCCTGTTTAGGTCCACTGCAGGACGAAGGCCTCTCCCAACGATTTCCAATGCACCCTACCCTGAGCGAGTTGGTTCCACTTTATGCCCGCAAACTTTTTAATTTCATCGCTCCATGTAACCTTTTGCCTACCTCTGTTGCGTTTTCCCTCTCGTGGTATCCATTCCGTCGCTCTTACTGTCCACCTATTATCCTTCCTCCTCATGACATGTCCTGCCCAGGTCCACTTCTTTCTTTTAATTGATATAATAATATCGGCTACTCCTGTCTGTTCTCTGATCCATTCCGCTCGTTTTTTATCTCTTAGCGTTACCCCTATCATTTTTCTTTCCATTGCACGTTGCGTGCTCCTTAGTTTCGTCTCTAGTTTTTTCGTTATTCTCCATGTTTCTGCACCGTACGTTAGTACTGGGAGAATGCAGTGATTGAATACTTTTCGCTTTAATGAGAGCGGTAAGTTTCCGGTCATGATTTCGTAATGCCTTCCGAATGCGCTGCAGCCCAGCCTTATTCTACGGAGAATTTCGTTTTCCTGGGTAGGAGTTCCTGATATTAACTGTCCCAGATATACATATTCGATTACACATTGTAAGGGTTCATTGTTGATTTTAAATTCCTGTTCCTTAGCTAAGCTATTGAGCATAACTTTGCTCTTTTGCCTATTCATTTTTAATCCAATTTTAATGCTTTCCCTGTTTAGGTCATCAATCATGTTTTGTAATTCGTCACCATCATTGCTAAAGAGCACAATGTCGTATGCAAATCTTAAATTGTTTAGATATTCTCCGTCTATTCGAATGCCCTTGTCTTCCCAGTCTAGACGTTTAAAGACTTCCTCTAAGCATGCAGTGAATAGCATCGGGGATATTGTATCTCCCTGTCTCACACCTCTCATGATCGGGATTTCTCTGCTTCTCTCATGTAGGAGTAGTGTGACTGTGCAATCTTTGTATATGTTGTTTATGGTTTTCACGTGTACGCCATGTACCCCTTGTCGACGTAGGGCTTCTAGAACTGCTTGTATTTCTATGGAGTCAAATGCTTTCTCATAGTCGATAAACGCCATATAAAGAGGTTTGTTATATTCCGCGTACTTCTCAATTACTAGGTTGATAGCGTGGCTGTGGTCCATTGTCGAGTAACCTTTCCTAAAACCAGCTTGTTCTCTTGGTTGGTTAAAGTCGAGTGTTTCTCTTATCCTTGTAGAAATTACCTTTGTAAATAGCTTGTATATTACTGGGAGTAGGCTGATTGGTCCGTAGTTCTTTAAGTCCTTTATGTCACCTTTCTTGTGGATAATGATTACATTAGCATTTTTTCAGCTGCGCGGCACGCTACATGTCTTGATACATTTCGTGAAGAGCGATGCAAGTTTTTCAAGTACAATATCTCCTCCGTCTTTGACCAAGTCGGCTGTTATACCATCGTCACCAGCTGCTTTACCGCGGGACATGCCTTTGGCAGCTTTTTTGACTTCGTCAGCGGTTATACATGGAATTTCGGTGTTTTCCTCTGGTTCTATTTCAGGTTGTATGGTCTGTCTGAGAGCTGTACAGTTCCGAGTAGAAATCTTCTGCTACCTTTACTATTTCGGTGAAAGATGGCTATTAGACCTTTTTCATAATCCTCGAGTTCGTTTGCCTGTACAGCATATTCGCCCAACTAATGGCGGCCCCTGTCACGTTTCAAGTGGGGGCGAAGTCCCAGTTACACGTACTGGGGTTTGACTATTATGAGCGTGTATGTCAAGAGAGCTGAGTCGACATATTCGACGTCGTAGCACGCTGTTTTCCAGAAGTGAATAGCTGTCATAACTTAGGCTAAGTGCAGTGCAGGGAAGATAGCATTACAGTTATCAAAGGGCATATAGGCGTTAAGACGGACAGTTGGGCTAGGTGGCACCAAGCGTAATGAAATAAGACTACTCCATGTCCCCTTTGCACAAGCGGTCATATCTTATTATGTATATACAGATCACTCATTCTTATCCCCATCATCATGCTTCATAGCTGTGTTCCCCTGTTGCGTTGTGCCCAAAGTAGAGTAGAAGGCCGGGGCGTACTGGATCAGGCCACCCTTTCTACCTTCCAATAGATTATCTCTTTTTTTTTTTTCATTGGTGAAAAATTATCTTTAATTCGCTAACGAGTAAAATACAACGGCAATAAGAACTGAACCAGTCAAGAAATAAGCAGCGCATATTACAGTGTGGCACTTACATAAGAAGCAAGTAAAATCTGGGAGTTAAATAAAACGGTGTAGCGTCGGAGATCGGGTCGAGTTCGCTTCTATCTCTATGGGGTATGGCCGTCTGCGGCTCCGGGCTCCTTCTGCTTGCGTACAAATATGCGCTCGACATCTGCGTCTGGATGTCGCGCGCCTCGCAATCATGCGCTCCGGCCAAGGGGCGGTGCTGGGGGGGGGGGGGGGTGCCGTAATCGATTAATCGAAGAGCTTTAATCGATTAATTCGATTAATCGAAAGTGGTAAATCGATGACGATTAATCGATTAACGATGTACATTTAATCGATTAATCGATTAATCGTTCATCGATTTTACCATCCCTATTTAGCAGACACCGCGGCCGGTGTTTCTTCTCGATTTTGTTTACTTTCCCACTTTGTATGTCTTCGGCGGGCGAGTGTGCCCGGCCGCGGGATGAAGAGGAGGATGCTTCAACAATAGTGACGGAACTGACAGGCATGCCTCGGAGGGCCTGGACCTTTAGGGCGCCCTGCGGCGTTTCGACTGCGCACGCACGCAGGACATCGTGAGCGCCCGCTCGCGCAAGGAGGAGGCGGGCGGTGGCTCATAAAACGATTTCTCCAAACGCGGCCGACGGGGCGATACGGATAGCGTATCGCCCCGTCTCCGTGCCGCGGAGAGAGAAAGCTTCCACCCCGCTAGCCTGAATGGACGCCCGGGCATGCCCTTTTGTGCGACAGCACGCGGGTATGGTGGGACATCGGTGGTTTAACGGAATGGACCACGTACCTTGGGTGCGTGTGGGAAAAACTTTTATTCGATAAGAGTTTGCGGGCCCACAAGGGCCCTTTACATAGGGGGAGTCCTTATTCCGGGACCCCGCTGGACAAGGCCGCTACCCGCGCCCGTTGGACTAGAGCCCTTTGAGACTCCAGTCCTGAGCAATTGAGTAGGGCTGCCTCCCATGCCTCTCTAGTACGGGAAGGGTTAGGGGGAAGGGAAGGATTCATCTGACATGCCCACACCATGTGAAAGTTATCGGAGACTTCCCCACACTGGGGGCACGGCCCGTCAACTTTAGGGTCAAAATGTTTGACGATTGCAGGACACAAGGTGTTGGTCTGCAGGCGCCTTAGTGTTCGTTCATCGGCCTTGCTCAGGCCCTTAGCAGGGACCGACCGGGAAATGCCGGTGGAGTTCGCAATAATGCACCATAATTTCTCAGAATCGTAGAAGCGGCAAGCGCTATTGCTACTGAGATGTCCCTACTACGCACAAAGGGGGAGGCGGTTCTACACCTTACGAAACATCGCTCGACCGCCACCACTACACTCGCTCACCCCCTTTGGCCACACATCTCAGCAACATTTAATCCCAAAACGGATTCGTGCTGGGGCCGGGAAGAAAAGAGGCAACAGGCTCTTTTAAATTAACAAAACAACTATTGTAATGCACGAACATGATTGAAACACACAATTGACAATAATTAGCTAACGCAATAACAAACGAAGAAAGCCATCAAGGAGCGAACTACACTGACACTACAAACTAGGAATGAACATGGCAGACATAACAATTAATAAACAATCACCAAAAGAAAAGTACAAAGCGGCCGACAAACTAAGGCGCAGTGTCTCAAACGCGCTTGCCGCAACGAAAAGAGCGCTTATCTGGGAGGCAGGCTCCATCGGTGCACAGGTCTAGTCGCCGGCGGTGGACTGGTGCTTAGGCAGGGGCTCAGGTGTCATCTTCGAAGTCCTCGTAGCTCACGGTTCCTCTCCGATCATTGCTGCTGACATGGGCTCTTCACGAGAACTACATCATCTCTAAGGATGGAAAGCCGAACGGCGCGGCTCACACGAGGGCTTGCATACAAGACTCACTTCTTCGACTCCAACATGACGGAAATGCCGCCGCGTCTTTTCACATCTCTCGAATCTCTCTCCGAATTCCTTCGTCCTCGACCCGTAACGACTCCTTCTATTCGACAAACCCGCCTGCCCAGGGCGTCTACCCAATCGCTGTTTAAGGCCACCTCGTCAGTAGAAAACTCACCAGTCCAATCCGCCGCGTGACCACCGTTCGGGACCCGCCTCTATAGCACAATACAGTATAGGTTCCTCTCCCAAAACATGGAAAGCAACATATAAAACATAAGCAAAACTCGACATTAAGAGAAGGCGTCGGACCACCTAACCAGCGACACATGTGTACGGATTTCCGCACGCCACTGCCCCCAATCTGACACACTCCAGATGCAAGCAATCGCCTAGGCGTTGTTGCTACTCCGAGTTCGCACCTGCCAAACCGTTGCGCGCACCCCTCTTCGACAGCAACCGTGTTTCGGCAACGCGGTGACAGGACCCCCGCTTCGAGATTTATGACCCGGCAACCTTCGGTCAAGATGTCGCCGGCCTGTACGGAGACACCGCGCAGGCGCGGATGCGACTCCCTGGCGCCTCGTTATTGCCCGTAGTTCTGGTGGTGCACTGTTGTCTGCGTACGACCACGTAAACAAGGACATCAAGCATTTCCGGGCGAACTCCAAGTGGCCATTGTGCGAGAGGAGCGGTCAACACGTGTGTGCGGTTCAACACGACCCGACAGCCTCCAGATGGGCGTACGCGCACGCACCCTCTCTGCCATAACGAACGCCGGGAGAGCGCGAAGTTGATGCTCAATGTACACACGCATGTGGGGCCTCCGCGCAAGCTTCGCCTCTGCTGTCATTGCGCGGTTTCCGCGAACGCATTGCATACGGCGAGAGTTCCGGTGATTCCCCTGACCGCCGCAGCGGCCGGAAAACGGGAAACCGATGCCCCAAATGTCCGTTCCGCGCACTCTCCTCTCTCGCCCCACCGACGCCTCTCGGGGCGTCACACTACCTCCTCAGCCCGTGCGGAGTTGGAAGCCCGATAGGAGAGCCCGTTAACGCGATGGTCCTGGTTAACTGCATCGGCAGTGTAGAATGCGGTGGGCGACGGCCCTGCCACATCAACACCATGCTTGGATCCATATCGAGGGCCCGAGAGCGCGCCCCTCGTCTGCCTTCGTGGGTCTGCGAGTGCATGTTGCGAGGAAGCCACAGGAAGCTTGTGGCGCCACAGGTCTGGAAGTCTGCTTGTCTCCTCGGGAATGCAGTCATGTTTTATGCACAAGTGGTCTAACAGGCGGCGCCCGGATACCGTCTGCGAAAGCCGCGTATATTGGTTGACGAGGTGCGCCTCCTTCGATTCGAGTTGAGCCAACGCCACCTAGACAAACTTCGTCGGTGGCGTTGGTTGAGCACCCTCAGGGCCGACAACTAAACATTGGAGGTAGTAACGGGAAGGTCGAAAGCTCGCTTTGTAGCCTTCCTGATGATGGCGCCGATACGTTGGTCGTGTTGCATCGTTGTGCTAAGGTAAGGTACGGAGTAGAGGATCCGGCTGATTACAAAGGCATGGACGAGCCGAACCGCATCCCCGCCCCGCAACCCGCCGCGTTTGTTGGAAACGGGGTGGATCATACGTCCGACCTGTTCGCCTATGCGTCTGATTTTAGTGATGTTGGATTCCGGTCCGAGTCTGTTGTGATCCGGATCTCTTCGACTTCTCTGCCGTTATTCGACACCCGAACACGTGGAGGACGTGAACGCGCCCGGGGTGCGTGGATGTGGACACCGGGCTGTTGCCGGCCAGTGCCGGGGAATGGATTTTGTTCGGCCATCCCTTGTTCGCATGCCTTAGGTTCGGATGCGTTTAAGCACAGCAGGGCGCCAGTTTACGCGTCAGAGCAAGGCCCGGTGCGGCTTTGGCTTGTTTCGTGGAATAACCGAAGGTAGCCATACTGAAGGGCCAACTTTCCGATGGAATGGTTTCCTTCGAGCAATAAATGTTTCGGTCTATGAATCTGTTGGGCGCCTGTTCGTGTTTTTCACTGCGCCCGATCAGAGTGGATGCGTGCGGATGTAACGCGTTTCATGCGCACCATCTGCATTTGCCCTCGGCCTTCGGGGCCTTGCTTGTTTTAGATGCGAAGCAGCTCATGGTCGGGGCTATGTCCCTCCCTCCCTCCATCCGCCGTGCGGCGTCCACACCCACACTGCGCATCCTCCTCCCCCTCCTCTCCTGTATGTGTTGGCTGTTCGTGTTCCCTTTTCCGCAGCCGGACATGGTATGGTTATTATATATGCCTCCCTTCTTTCATCATCTCTGTCCCTTTAATTCCCCGATCCCCCAGAGTGTATCGGTTCAGGTGTCCTCACTGAGCGATATTTACCCTGCACTCTTCACCCTATTTTCTTGACTCTCTTAAAGGGGCCCTGAAACGGTTTTGACGATTTTGTGAAAACATGGTGATCCGGTAGAGCGAGTCATTAGGATCATTAGAGGACAGATTTCAGCGCTCTGGGTAAAGTGTGTAATTTACAATAAGGCTTTGAACACGTGCATCGCAAAATATCGCAGCGGCTTGTCGAAATGCGTTTTCAAACGTCCCCGCCTTTCGAACGATGGAATGCGAGACCGCTGATTGGCCCCCTAACATGTGACGTGCACGTAATTTTCCCAATGTAAATGCAAGAACGTGCTCCTACAACGTGGTCCTTCGTTTCAGCCAACGGTATCGTCGCGGCATCTGGCGGCGTACACACAAGTCGCCGGCCTCTCGCTCGCCGGCAGAGGCTAGCACTGCCGAGGCGGGGGAGCTTAGTAAGGATATCGGGGCGCTATGTAGCTGCGGAGGGCTCCGCAGGGCGGCGGACGAGGGAGATGACGAGATGACACGACAACACATGCATATAACATCCATGGACATAGACGAGGACAAATACAATAGCTGTGGAAGCGATCACAACCGAATCAGAATATGCCTACAGCAAAAGCAACCTCAGCGGAACTCTACAACAGAGCCCACTCAACCACACTGGAGGGTGAGAGAAGAAGACCACCTCAAAGCATTTGCAGGAGACTTGGAACAGGAGATGCAATGCCCACTGACCTACGGAGAATTCACTGAAAAATGCCTAGCAGTAGCCCATAGAACTATTGGAAAGACAACAGGTAGAAGAAACAAACCAAGGTCCTCACCATGGTTTGACAAACAATTAAAAATAGAGATACAACAACGAAAACAGCTCTCCAGACAACACCGCCGCATACCTGAAGAAAACACAAGCCTAAAAGACGCCATCTGGGAAAAATACTTGGAGCAGAAAGAACGTGTCAAGGTTATGGTTGCACAAAAGATAGATCAAACATTCAAACAGCAAGAAGAACAAATAAGAAGGGAACGTCAACACTACAGCCAAAGGTTCTGGTTATATATCGAAAACCTGGAACCAAGAGACGCCCGACACCAAGCTGTTACCCTCCAAACAAGTGAGGGCTGTATTATCCACACAAAAGAAGCAATAGAACAATACATGGCACTACATTTTAAAAATATACAAGATAAATACCAAAATCAATGCACCAAAATGAATAATACAAAACAATCCCGAACTACACCACCAGAATCCCTGACCTGGGAGATCTCAAAGGGTGAATTCAAGCGACGCATTGGTGGCATAAAAAACCAGAAAGCATCTGGCCTCGATGACATCCCTAATGAATTTCTAAAATCCCTGCGCACGAATGCCAGAGAAGTACTACTCAACTGCTTCAATGACATCCTCACAACAAGAGACATACCAGAAGCCTGGAAAGAAACTCGAATAAGACTTATCCACAAAGGCAAAGGGAAGTCAGAAAATGACATCAATGCCTATCGTCCAATAGCAGTGCTCAGCAATGTTTTGAAACTCTTCAACACAATTCTCAATCGCAGATTGCAAAACTACTGTGAAAGAAACAATATTCTCAGCGAATCACAAAATGGCTTCCGACCACACAGGCGTACAAGTGACCACATCTTCACTCTGACCCAAGCTATAGAGATGAAGCACAAACAAAAGTCGCAACTGTATCTCGCCTTCTTGGACCTGGAAAAGGCCTACGATTCGATACCTCATGCCAAACTATGGAGAAAGCTTGAAGACGTGCCTTTGGAAGACGATTTTATTGAGCTCCTAAAAGAACTATACACAGATTGTACAGCAGTATATGAACTCCATGGCTACAAATCTGAAAAAGTAAACCTGAAAGCTGGATTAAAACAAGGGTGTCCATTATCACCAACCCTATTTAACATCTACATAAATGACCTACTAAGAGCACTAAATGACGAGGGACCTGGACTGAGGCTTTCCACTATAACTACAGACCACAAAGAAATATACACAAAAATTACATGCTTGGCATTTGCAGATGATATTGTACTGCTCGCTGAATCGGTAGCAGATTTACAAGACCTGCTAAATATCTGCTCCCGAGTTGCAACTGAGGACCACCTGAAATTCAATACAGAAAAGACGCAATGGATGGGTCTCAATACTGACTCCGAGGAGGCAACATTCACACTACAAGGGAAGCCTATAAAGAGGACTGCAACTTACAAATACCTCGGAATTGAAATATCAGACAAGAAAGACTACCTCCAAGACCAAGCCAACTCAGTAATAAAAAGATCAAACCGTCTCAAGGGAAGAGTATGGCACCTATCCCGACACTCGTACAATCCTTACTCTGTGGGCCGAACTCTGTGGAAAACACTCGCCGTACCAGCAACAACATACGCATTTGACGCCATCACATACCCTACCCAAATTATGAAATGTCTAAACAGACACCAAAACGAACTCGGACGATGGCTTCTGGGAGGAAATTTTTGCACAGCAAATGCTGCCATAACAGGTGAAATGAGTTGGTCATCATTCGACATTCGAGAAGCGAGATCTAAACTACAATACAGGGGCAGATTGAAATTTTTACCGGAGACAAATTACAGCAGCCGCATTTACCTCCATCTGCGCTATAAAGGCATCAAGACTCGCTGGATGCAAAGACTTGCGTCCCTTGAGTCAAAGCTTGGACCAAATCCAAACCTCCAAAACACAAAAAACGAAAGAGAGTGGTGCAAAGAGGTGTGCAAATGGGTCACGCAGACAAGTACACACATCTGGCACACAACGACAAGGAAGAAAAACAGTCTGTCGTACTATGCGGACCACAAACTCGAACCGTGCACCGAAGCGTACTACAGAGGGGATAGATCAAGTGCACTGCTCTTCCAGGCCCGTACAGGATCGCTGGCAACTCAACAGAGACTACATGAATTGTTTGACTCTGATCCGTCGTGCCGCTTGTGTGGTGCGCCTGAAGAAACTGTCGCCCACATTTTACTGGCCTGTCCACGCCTCCACGACCAACCCCGCACATCGTCAAGCCTCGCGGAGCTCTTAGGTTTGGCCGGCCAAGCAGAGGAGGCCTGCTTGGATCGTGTCAACTCCACGAAGAACTTTTTGCTGCGGTGGGAACGCCTGTGCAGGCAGACCGAGTCCTCATCGGCCAGGAAAACGCCCCCCACGCTTCCTCCGACAACAACGTGCACCGGAACTCACATTGGCACTGGCGGCAAAGGTGTCGGAAGTACCAGCCAGCCACACAGGTTATGAAGAAAAAATGCAAGAGAAAAGGAAGAAGAAAACACTGCTTAAAGCTATCCTTCCGCAATGTATACACAACCCATGCATTACCAGCTGACGTCCAAGGTGGATTGGCTTGGCTTGACCTGACTCCAACTGAATAACCTGTGTGTGTGTTGTGTGTGCCCACGGAATAACCTGTGTGTGTGCCAGTGCGCTTGTGTGCTTGTGAAAACTGTGTTTTTCTTTTTGCATGAACGAAATACCGGAACGAAGAACTGTATATATATATTTTTCCTGTGGCGTTTTCAACGTCTGCCCTGTGTCAAAAGGGATTAGGAACTCTGACTTTACTTTACTTTACTTTACTTTAGGCGCAGTCGTCGCTAGCGCGCACCCCGCAGCTGATCGAGTTGAGGAGGAACAGCAGTGGTAAGGAGGAAGGCGACAGAAATAAGCCCATAGCTGCCTTAGTGCATGGTGCCTCGCTTTATTTATGGCGTGAATGATTTAACAATTGTGTTGCCTAATCAGTGACGCAATGTCAAAAAAATTGGCAGATCCCACGTGCAGTGGGAATCAAGGAAATGCGAAGCACGCATAAGGAACGTAAAATGGATTTGCATTGTTGTCTCGCCATACCGAGTTTAGTACATATGAAGATAACGAAACGGCCGCAAGAGCACCATGACTGTGGCGTGTAAACCATGCCGCTCATACACGCATGTCATGATTCTCACGTTATGACTTGTCATTTACGTTCGTCATGCAGTCGTGTTGTGCCATAGCAATATTGGTATACATCCCTTTAAAGAAACGTGTGCATGTAGATCATGCCGCTAATGACATGCATGTCACGATTTTCATGTTATGACCTGTCATTTATGATCGTCATGCAGTCCTGTTGTGCCAAACCAATTTTCGTATAGGCTCCATGCAGTCGAGTTTTCCATGTGCGACATCAGCGCCAGAATGCACTGCCTGGCGGAGAGAAGAAGCAAAATTGGGCAGACGGTGGCAGGGAAATACGCGAACGCGATGCGCGTCTCCAACTCTATAGCAGCACCGCCCGCCCGTCCCACCTTCTTTCGTTTTATTTCCTTTGAGACGCGCGCTCCAAACCTGCGGCAAACTGTTCCAAAGGGCGACGCCGCGAGCGTTCGTGTGGTTCGCAGCACGCCCGGAAAGCAGCGAAGAAACGCGCGCGTCCCTGTCGCCTCGGTTTCCACCGTGCGCGACCGAGACGTCCGACGAGAGCTACGTAGCGCCCTCTGGTCAGTAGACAGAGCCCATACATTCCATTAACGAAACTGCAGTAGCGCCAGGACCATGGCATGTATGTAAATCATGCCGGTCATGACACCCGTGGCATGATTCTAATGTTATGACCTGTCATTTACGTTCGTCATGCTGTCGTGTTGTGCCATAGCAATTGGGGCATACATCCCATTAACGAAAAGCCTGGCATGTAAATCATGCCGCCCATGACATGCATGTTATGCTTTTCATGTTATGACCTGTCATTTATGTTCGTCAGGCACTGATATTGTTGCATACCAATTTTCCTACACATCCCACTAACGAAACGGCCAAGAGAGCACCAAGACCGTGGCAAGTAAATCATGCCGCTCATGACATGCATGTCATGATTTTCATGTTATGACCTGTCATTTATGCTCGTCATGTAGTCATGATGTGGCATACCAGTTTTCGTAAACATCCGATTAGCGAAACGGCCAGGAGAGCACCAAGAACGTGGCATGTAAATCATGTCGCTCATGACATGCATGTCATGATTTTGATGTTATGACCTGTCATTTATGTTCGTCATGTAGTCATGATGTGGCATACCAATTTTCGTAAACATCCGATTAGCGAAACGGCCAGGAGAGCAGAAAATCGTAGGCGGCTAGATAGATAGATAGATAGATAGATAGATAGATAGATAGATAGATAGATAGATAGATAGATAGATAGATAGATAGATAGATAGATACGCTCAAACTCGCCGAAGTTCGCTAAGAAATGCTTCGCATTTAAAAACGTTTCAGGGACCCTTTAACAAGAATCTCTCTCTCGAACGGCGCGCGTTGGCTATGGAAACGCTCTTTCTACGATGAACGCTTTATCAGCTCGCAGGGAACGAGAACGCGTCCTCGCCCGCGAGAGACAACGCCGACGCAGGCATCTGCTGGCGTCAAACCTATACAAACGCGGTGTGCATCCCCCGTGCTGCTTCGCATCGCCTCATGGTCCCCTTTATGGGCCGGAGATGGTGTCTTTTTTTTTTTTTCGCTCTCTCCTAGTTTGCACGCATATTATTCCCGAAATCGTTAACTCCCTTACGTTACGCCGCCAAACGCCATCGGAGAAGGAGTCCTCATGTCTACAAGAGGCTCAAAAATTTTAACCTGGTGCCTTACAGGCCACTATGACCATCTGACATATTCTGTGAACAAGCCCCTTTCAGTTACAGATTATTTCTTTGTTTAGATTGTGGGTAGCCTCGACATGCTCGAGAATGGCGGCTCAGATGGCGCCGCGGAAGAGAACTCCCGCAGCGTGTGCTTCGGCCGTTTCTGCTTCTTACTTTTGCGACCCAGGCAGTGGTGTCTGAACTCATAACCTGGAATAGTAAGATTATAGTTTTGACGAAAACGCCACAGCTCAGGTGCTTCCGACTGCAACGGTGCTCCAATGCTTATGTCGTTTTTTGTTTTATTTCGCGCAGTTAATATGAAAAAGAATACGCTTCACGGTACACGACTGCTACTTTTTTCCTTTTCTATAGGTCGTGAACAACGTAAGCTAACGGATATTTTGAAAAGTACACCACGCCACATAATGTTTTCACCCACAAAACAAATGGTCCCCATGCTGCAGCAGCGCAGCGTGGAAGAGCGCGCGTCGATCTTCAAGAACATTTGTTTTTTTTTTTTTCTATTCCCATCAGGAGACGAGGAAGATATATCGTGCGACAATGCCAATAATATGCCTGAATGCTAAAAAAGCACCCGCTTGCATTTTGCACTCCTCACTCACCTAAGTAATGTCAAACCGCTCAGTATTGCTGGGAACGAGAATTGGAAATGAAAAAAGAAAAGTGAGGGGCCACGGCGGCGAAGTATCGCAAAAGCGAGCGACTTTCACAGCCAAGGCATCGAGTGGGTAGCCCTGAAAAAGGCTGTTGGGTCCTTCACCTCACAGAAGCGGCACGGTCTCGTCAAGGGTGACACTTTGCTGTAGTGGCACAGGCTTTAATAAAGCCGTCAAACGACACCCAGCCGAGCCGTTCGCAAATCCGAAGTACACAGTTCACGTAGTCCTCGCTCACGTTGTAGCCGCAAGCCGCCAGAGCTTCGTGGAAAACGTCGCAGGAGATGTAGCCCTGGTCGTCGGGGTCGTAATGCCGGAAGACTTCGGCCCAGCACTCCATGGCTCGGCAGGCGAGAGAGACGAGCTCGTCCTCTTCAGTGAGGCCGCTGGTGAGGACGTAGTCAAGGATGAACTTCCCCGTTAGACGCGACACGGTTCGACCAGTCGGCCATTCTCTGCGCCCGGACAAAGCCGCGTACATTCGTCGAGCATCCATCGTCGAACAGCGTACTTTTTCTGGCTACCGAACGCGCAGGTACGGGTGCTTGAATAGCCACGAGTCCAATGGCAGTTCGGAAATGTTGCCTTCCTTATATACAAACCCGTCGTGTGAGGGAAAGGATGTACCACGCCCCTCCTCCTCCTCCCTCTCCCTCCCCCTGTCTTCCTTGCATGACAAATAACGAGGTTTGAAAGATCGGAAAAGGCGTAGCACATTCCAAGGCCGGTTCTTGGAACACAGCTCTGATTCTGTTACCAGGGCCCCCGTCCGTTCTTTTCATAGGAAACCTGGAACTAATCAATGGTTCGGAGAAAGTACCCCAGGAAATGTACCAGCTGTTCACGCCTGCATGTACATGCCTTCACCTTCCAGCCAAGGTGCATGAACAAAACAAAATCTTGTCAAATATTTTCTAGCGAATGTGCCACCTGGTAGAGAGGGGAGCTGTGACATAAAAGGCAGAAGCGAAAGGAGGGAAATGCAGGAATGGGTGTTGAATGGAGTGAATGATCCCTTCTACTAGTCTGTATAGTCGAGGTTGTTCGGTTTTGAAATAGATTCGTTAATACGCAAGCGAAGTAATACTCTTCTAGAAGGTCAGTTCAGCACATATCAGATGATTCTATGCTTCCAAATCGCTCAAAGGGGTTGAAATACCAAATTTTGAGGCTATAAAGAAGCCTGCTGCGTGCATGGACACTCGCCGTGAATTGTTCGGCACAGCGATAGTTCAAACCATATCTTATATCTTGCTTCCAAATAGTGCTCAAATGCTGGTTATAGAGATCGAGACACATTCCGTGCCCTACTGACAACTACATCACTACTTGGGAAGCCCAGTTAAATTTCCATGGTGAACCACTTCACCATGGAAGCCTTGACATTCTTCCTTTGTATCACTGCATTCGCTGCATTTGTATCGCTGTATCCCTGCATTTTCCCTACAGATGTCCCGCGAACAGGAGGCCTGGAGAACACAATAGGTCGCGAGAGCAAAGAGCCAGGAGAGTTGGGGCCCCCCATTCTTTTTATTGTTGTGTGGACACAGGTGCAGCATCACTCTTTTGCAGAGCATGGAACAAGTTCTCCCTGGTCCCCTTCTCTTAGATTTTATTGTCTGCAACAGTGCTGTCAGCTATTCTCTTTCTGACTTGACCGGTTTTGCAAGTCGGTGAAGCCAATCCTCTAGGTAGGCCACCACAAAGGCTCGTAATCAATTTCAAACGCATGACCTTGCCTTCTTTGCCACTTTCCCTGGGGTTTCTGGAGAGCAGAAGAAGGTCAGAAGGCAACAAAGTGACTCAAGGATACGACAGGTGACAAGGTTGGCACTACCAGAGAGTTTAGGAAGAAAATGGCTGCATGAACTAGAAACCTCTCCATCTGAGATGAATACCCTTGTGCGCCCCAATGCGGGAGCCTGTCACTACATTAATGGCTTTTGCTACTTCGCTGAACTCGCCGCCGAGCAACCGAATATCGTTCCCATAAATAATGCAATATTAAGTTATTTACCCCGTATATGGGGATCTTCGAGTGTGCGTCGTGCTTCCTGTAGAAATGGGAAAATTTTAAAAAGAACGCACCAGCCACAAATTTTGTGTTTCAACACGTTTAAGCGCGCCCTGCATTGGCTGTGAACATACAGAACTGCGCCGTTCAATCGTGTAGACTCCTGTAAACATCTGGAAGCAAGCATTAATTGGCAGTGAACGTGCAACGGACCCAGAATTCGTTTCGTAATAGATAAAGTAATTACCTGCTAGAATTAGGACCATTAAATGACATCACAAGAAGCACGGGGTCTTCTGTAATATATATATATATATATATATATATATATATATATATATATATATATATATATATATATATATATATATATATTGTAATAACGATAAGCTGCACTGCGGCTGGGACGCTCGCGCTTGCAAAGTGCGGCAGCAGAAGCGGAGGAAGACGACAGTCAGAATAGATGTTGAGAAGGTCGGAATGTCTCCTCAGCCATATATAGATGCACTGTTTTTGCGATTCTGCAACTCCGGTCTAAGAAATGTCGTAATACTGGGGACATTTTCTCGATTGTGAAGTGGTCAGTGGTATTTCTGCTTCAGGCGACACAGCCACTGTTCCTCGTGATGTAGGACTACGCCGCTCGACTGTCTTCAGAGATGTATACAGATACACTCTTCTTTCGATTCTGGAATTCGAATCTAACGCATAACGTAATACTGAGGATATTTTCTCGGTCATGAAGTCGCCAAAGGTATTTCTGGTTCAAGTGACGCAGCAAGTGTTCCTTGTGACTCGAGATGTCCATTTTCTTTTATAACCAAACAGCGAATTTCTTGTTCGTCTTATCACACTAATAATTTCATAACGTGTGTACCGAGGCCTACACGACTGATTGCAGCAGTTTTCTGCGTGTGTTTAATGTGGGATGGGGCAGAGCCTGTTTTCTAATTAGTGGATATGCGGTTGAGATCTGGCCACGTGGAACTCCATTCACTGCCATTCAACATCGTCAATCGTATATGTATATATTGGAGACCGCTCTGCTGAGCTCAAACAGCGAACACGAACTCCAAGTTATTAGGCGAGTGGAAGATGTCGCCAGGAACAAAGGGCTCCTGGCCGCCATCTAACGGAGGAGAGGCAACACTCCTCATGGCTATTCGCTTGGAAAGTAAGTCTTTTCATCACCATCCAATAAGAGATCTCAGCTGTTAGAAAGTGATCGTCCTGTTTTCTTTCTTTTCTTGCTCTGTCTTTGCTTGTTGGTGCTTTTTACTAGAAAATGAAGACATCCCGTACTCCCGCTTAAACAACCACGTCGTCTGCATGCACAGGTCTGTGGGGCAGATTTTAACTACACAGCGAAATTTCAGAGAAAGAATAAGGGGGCCACCAAGAACTCGCTTTCCCTCCCGATATCATCATGTTTGAAGTTGTTGAATAGCTCTGATATATTGAGGGGTGTGTGGGTGTCGAGTTAAATTAACGGGGCGGGGGGTAGTAAGAATCCCTGGCGTGTCCTCTCCTTCTAGCAAACTTGAATATTTCATAACTTTTGCAACACATTACGCATTTGTGGCTTTGCTTAGAGTTGCTTAATTTCACGCTCTTCTTTCACTAAATTTGTGGCTGGTGCGTTTGTCTTTAAACGTTTCTTATTTTTCGAAGATCCCCGCAATCTGTGTAATAAAAGTAATATCGCATTACATGTGAAAACCATTTTCGGTTTCTGGGCGACGGGTTCAGTGAAGTACCCAAAGCAGTTGATGTTCTGACAGGATCCCTCATTGGGAGCGCACATGGAGTTCCGTCTCGGACACAGATGTTTCTGGTTTACTCAGCCATTTTCTTGGTAAACCCCGCGTAAGTGCCAACTGTGCCACCTGGCGTATTGTTTAGAAAGTGCCAGAAGGCCCACGTTCTTGGGTCCCTTTGTTGCCTTCTCCTGCTCGCCAGGAACCCCAAGGAGAGCGCGAAAGAAGGCAAGGTCATGCGTTTCAAATTGATTACGAGCCTTTGTCGTGGCCTAGATAGAGGATTGCCTTGCACGGACTCGCAGAACCTGTCAAGTCAGGAAGAGAATAGCTGACAGCACTGCTGAAGACAATAAAATCGAAGGGAAGGGGACCGGGGAGAACTTGTTCTCTACTCTGCAAAAGAGCAATGCTTAACCTGTGTCCACACAACAATAGAAAGTATGGGGGCCCCCCAACTCTGCTGGCTCCTTGTTCTCGCGACCTATTGTGTTCTCCAGGCCTCCTGTTGGCGGGACACCTGTAGGGAAAGTACAAAGGAAGAATGCTAAGGCTTCCATGGTGAAGTGGTTCACCGCGTATTTTAGATCACTGTAATGAAGTCAGCCACAGCTAAATATTTAACTGGGCTTCCCAAGTAGTGATGTGGTTGTCAGTAGAGCTTGCGATGGGTCTGGATCGCAATAACCAGCGCTTACGCAGTCTTTGGAAGCAAGGAATGATGTGGTTTAAACGATCGGTGTGCGGAAATATTCCCAGCCAGCGCCCTTGCACACAGTAGGCTTCTTTACAGCCTCAAAATATGGTATTTCAACCCCTTTGAGCGATTAGGAAGCATAGAATAATCTGATGTGGGCTGCACTGGCCTCCTAGAAGAGTGTTACTGCGCATGCGTATTAACAAATCTGTTTCAAAACCGAACAACCTCGACTGTACAGACTAGTAGAAGGGACCACTCACTACATTCAGCACCCATCGCTGCCTTTCCTTCCTTTGGCTTCTGCATTCTACTTCGCAGCTCACAGAACTCGCTGCGGCGTGGCACACTCACTAGAAAATATATGACAAAATATTTATTTGTTTTATTTTTTTATTTTATTTACAACATGGTGCAGACCTACTAAGGGTCCAAGGAGGAGGGGCAGAATGGTACGATGTAAACAGATATAGTAAGAAAAAAAGGGAACAGACAATAAGATCAAACAATGACACAATTCATTAACAAGGTGTAAAATATAGCGCGAAAGAGAAGTTAAAGTTGAAAATAACAAACAATATTACAAATGCGCAATAATATTGTCCATAGATAGCAGAGGTAACACTGCAGTGTTAGGGGAAAGGTAGCAGAAGGGCTCACTCCGTACGCAGGAGGCGGGCGAAGGCAACGAATGTTCGGAGAAGACTCGGGCCTGCCATTAGTATTGGCTACACACTTGCCTGTGTATATATTGTGAATACACGTATCCCCGTAACAATATTATAGGTCCAAATAATACATTAGCAGAATAACAGAAGATGCACAAAGAGCAACGACATATTTAAGAACTAATTGCATCAGTAGCATCAGTGCTGCACAAATTAGCTACGGATGAGTAGTTCCAGTCAGCCATGGCACGGGTAAAGAGAGAGTGTTTGAAGAGGTTTGTATTCGCGAGATAAGGCGTTAAGAATTCTGCATGGCGATGTCTCGTTCGCCGTGCAACAAGTGGCTTCAAGAAGAGATGTAGACTAATGGAAAAACCATTGTTCTTCAAGAAGAAAATCAATTGAACTGTATGAATTTTCCTTCGTAATTTCAATGTTTGAGTGTTACTAGCTAGCTTAAGGCTGGTTGGGGAGTCGGTAGAGCGATATCTTGAAAAAAAAAAAAAAAACGAATCGCAGTGCGTTGCGTTGGACTTTTTCCAAAGCGTCAATGTTAGATTTGGTATAAGGGTCCCACACGATACCTGTATACTCTTGTTTATGACAGATGAGTGAGTAATATGCTCTTAAGCGAGTGATAGTGGGAGCATGTTTTAATTTATGTGTCAGAAAGCGCAGCTTCCGGAAAGCTGCCTTGCACATGTTGGAAACGTGAGCATTCCGGGTTAAGTTGTTTGTTATTGTGACACCCAGATACTTCTATCCCCGAACTTCTGTTAGAGGTGTAGAAGCAATGCTGTGTGGAAAAGATAAATTTTCAAATTTTCTCGTAACTTTCAGAAAAACTAATTCGTTATCATTTAGTTCCATGTGCCACTTGGAACACCACAATGCATTGGGAAGGTTCAATTTAAGAGTACTTTGGTCGTCACTAGAGGTTATTTCGCTAAATAATACCGCAGGCATCAGCGAACGGCCTAACCTGCACGGGTGTTTTAATTATATCAACAATGTCGTTTATATAAACTGAAAATAATACGGGCCCTAAAACGCTGCCCTGTGGGACACCGAGGTTACAGGAATATCACCTGAAAAATTATTGTCAATATCAACGAACTGTTTATGGTTAGTTAGGTAAGCAGTAATCCAATTAATTAGGTACGATAGCATGTGAATCAATTTGAGTCTTTCGAATAGCTGAGGATGCGAAACAATATCGAATGCTTTTCTAAAATTCACAAAAAATACGTTAACTTGTCCAGGCCTATCAAGCACACTTGCGAAGTTGTGAACTATAGTGGTTAATTGGGTAACGGTAGACAGACCTTTACGAAAGCCAGGCTGGTGATGAGACAAAATACGCTTATTAGGGAGGAATTTGTTAATTTATTTTGCTATTTTTTTGTAGATACTGCAATCCCACATGAGGGATTATAGCAGGGTGGGAAGTACAAACATAAATATTTCTAGGTAAACAAGAACAAAAATACGGAAGCAAAATACAGTTCTCAGAATTACAAGAGAGGGAAAAACATATACAAAATTCACGAATATATGATCAACCATGGCGACAAAATACAATTCATAAAGGAAAGAATAATAAATACACAATTTCAAATATGTACACATATATACATATACACATATGCATAAATATATATTATGCAGTTAAACACAAGGCAAACTTTTCAAGTGATGGCTGGAAGACAACGTCATTAGTTAGGTTGTTCCATTCCCTGACTGTTCTTGGAAAAAATGAATACGTGAAGCAGTTATTGCGTGTTTGAAAGGGCGTAATAGAGAGATTATGGCGATGCCTTGTCGGATACCCAGAGGAGAAAGACAATAATTTGCTAGTGTCTATCTTATAGTGTTTCTTAATTAGCTGATATAAAAATTTAAGACGAGAAATTCGGTTTCTTTCAGTTATTGGTGGAAGATTAGCTCTAGCTAGCAGTGCACTCACAGATGTGCGACCATAACTGTTGTATATAAAACGGGCTGCTTTTCTTTGTATTTTTTCAATCTTCTTTTTATTAGTCAATGTAAAAGGATCCCATATAACGACTGCATAATCTAGAGTGGGTAGAACTGTTGATTTGTATGCCAGCAAGCGCACAGAAGGAGTGGAGTGCTTGAGAGCTCTCCTAAGAAATGAAAGTTTTGTGTTAGCACAAGCTGCAACATAATCAATATGTTTATTCCACGTCAGGTTGTTCGTAATGTAGACCCCTAGATACTTGTAATACTGCACCTCAGCAAGGAATATATTGTTACAGCAATATTGGTACAAGAGGGGCTCTTTTTTGTGTGAAATGCGCATAAATACGGTTTTTTCAAAGTTTATGGGCATCTGCCAATTGTCGCACCAAGCTATAACTTTTTGAAATGCGGCATTTAACTTTATTTGGTCCTCAGAGTTTTTTACCTCGGAGTAAATAACGCAGTCATCTGCATAGAGTTTTATGTTAACGGGTATGTCATTCACAATGTCATTGATATATAAAAGAAAAAGAAGCGGTCCAAGTACCGATCCCTGGGGGACGCCAGATTCCACAGAAACCCTCTCAGAGCATTTATCTTTAAATACAACAAATTGCTGCCGGCTATGAAGGTAAGATAAAATCCATTTAGTTAACTGCTTGTTTTTGAGTATGTTGTCTAGTTTGAAAATTAATTTTTTATGAGAAACCTTATCAAATGCCTTTGAAAAATCCATAAAAATTGCGTCAGTCTGCTCACCGTTATTAATTGTCAATGCGAAATCGTAAACGGTCTGAACTAATTGGGTACAAGTAGAGTAGCCTCTTCTGAATCCATGTTGGGACTCAGATAGGGCATTATGAGCAGTTAGAAACTCCGAAATATGATTATGAACTATATGCTCGAGCAACTTACAAACTGTTGACAATAGTGATATTGGTCTATAATTGCTAATTTCATCTTTTCTTCCCTTTTTATGAAGTGGTTTCACTTTGGCTGTCCTCCAGTCGATTGGCACCTGTCCTTTCAACGATTTTGCAAAAAGAATGCACAGATATTTGGCAACCCATTCAGCGTACCTTTTGAGAAAGGCATTGGGTATTTCGTCAGCACCACCAGATTTTTTCACATCAAGTTTCAAGAGCATGTTGAAAATTCCCTTTTCACTTACGGAAATGTCAGGCATCGGCGGTAATGGTGACACAAAATTAGGCAGTTTCCCATCATCATTAGTAAAGCAGGACTGAAACTGCCTATTGAATGCATTAGCGATGTTTGTGGCATCAGTAATTTGGACACCATTAATGGTAAAAGCATTCACATCAGTATAGGATGGGGAAATTGCTTGCCAAAACTTTTGCGGTGAACTAGTAATGAAACTGGGTAATGAAACTGAAAAATATTTGTCTTTGTCAGCTGCTACTTGTGTTTTAACTTTGTGAGACAAATCTGAAATTTCGGATTCTAGATTCACGCGGTCGCCTACCGATCGACGCTTTTTCTTTAACCTCTTTAATTTTCTCTGCAAATGTATAGTAGAACGACTTATCCAAGCATTCACACGTCTGTTTTTCTTGCGTATCAGTGGCACAAATTGTTCAGTGCATTCATGTACAAGTTTCGTAAAAGAAGCCCAAAGATTGTGAACACTCGCATCACTGCTAGAGAAATTATCTAGATGAAATGAAAGCATGTCTATTATAGCTTCGTCATCGGCTCTGGAAAAGTTTCGAAAATACGAAGCTTCGGTAGCTTTGTCGACTTTAACATTTCTGAGGCTAAGGAGGACGGCCTGATGATCGGAAATTCCTGGAATGATTTGAGATGAGGCATTCTCGGAAATGCTACCGCTTACGAAGAAGAGATCCAGTAGAGTCTTACTGCTATCCTGAATTCTTGTGAAGCCTTCAACAACTTGAGTAAGATCGAAGGCAAAAGCAATATCAAGCATTGCCTCTCCTACCTTGTCATTACGAATTTTGGGGGACATTGTTAGCCAGTCAACATCAGGCAAATTGAAATCACCAGATAGGATTATCCGATCATCAGGTTTGACATGGTCACTTAAATAGTCCTTCAACACATCCATGGTAGAAGCATCAGAGTTAGGGGTTCTGTACATGGCACCAACAATATACCAAAGGCCGCCACTATAGGCTTTGCAGAATAAACACTCAATATCGGCAACATTAGGCATCAAGAATACGTTAAGCGCACTTTTATAGATTATACCAACTCCACCACCCCTACTACCACGATCCTTCCTGTAAACTCGGTATCCTGATGGGACGAATTCACTGTCGTATATTTCATCATTGAGCCATGTCTCAGTCAGTATAACAATATCAGGATCATTAGCAATAATTAGCCCCTCAAGCTCTGTGCTTTTATTGACTACGCTCCTACAATTGATGTTAAGAAGTTTCAAGAATTGATCATCATTTTGCCATTGTCAAACCCGTCTATCACTTTTCAACTGGAAGCGGCATTTCTTGTCACTGTCCCAGCCGTACATAGCGCCGTTTACACATAGCTTATCATAGATAAGCTTTACCTTGGCCCCCTTTTCCTTTTCGTCTTGAGCAGTTTTCCAAAGCATCCTTCGCTGCTCACGGACATGTTGCGAAAAATCTTCCGCAACAGACAATGAAGTGCCTTTAAGTTTATACGAAACTTTTAAAATTGACAGCTTTTCTCTATAATCCAGACACTTTATTACTATTGGGCGATTTTTATTTTTCATACTGCGGCCTATCCTATGAATTCGCTCAATGCTGACCGCTTTAAGTCCCAGTTTTTCTTCAACAATGTCCTTATTAAATTTTTCTTCCAATTCTTCATGCGTCTCGTTCTTGGGTTCATAAAGACCATAGATGATTAGGTTATTTCGGCGGCTCCTATTTTCTAAGTCATCTACTTTGTCCCTAAGCGACACGAAGTTTCTATCAAGGTGGGACATTTTTTCTTCTAAGTCTAATCTTGTCGCCCAATGTGGCAAGACTAGACAGCTGTTTCTCCATTGCCTCCAACTGTCGCTTACTGCTGACAATTTCTTTTCTATCTTCTCATGAGAAGATTGCATAGATGCCATGGTTTCCATTATTTTTTGTTGTCCAGACAGTAACTCACGCAAAGTATCACTTTGGGAGGGACCGGGGTTTGTTTCAATGTCGCCACAAAGTAATAAGTTTTTTGCTAGGGTAAAAATATAAGTAACAGCATTTAGTACCAAGTGTGGGCAAGGCAACAGCAACAAATAAGGCTTGTCACTACGAAAACAATGTGATGGCCGGTTATCACCAACCTGAAGAACGAAGCAGAAGGGATTACTGAGCATCCCGCCGGTAGTGCTGCTGCCTGGCCCACTGGGGAGGCTCGCCGGTTGAAGCCCTTTTGTAGCTTCCACGATGGACATGTGATGTGACGTCACCGAGGAGCACTATGACATGTTCTAGTAGCTTGTAACAACACGACGTTAATGAAATGTGAGGATAATTAGTCAAAAGTGCAGCATCACCCTTCTTTGGTATAGGTACAACACGTGCCTTCAGCCAGTCGCCAAGAAGGATGAAAGAAGACAATGACACTTGAATAATAATGACTAGAAATTCGGAAAGTCTTTCCGCGTACCTGAGAAAGGAAAGCGTTTGGTATGTGCACTCCTATCTAGGTGTTGACTTACTTTTTAGGTTAAGCAAGAAAGTGACTTCACGAGATCTAGAAATCATGTCAGCCGGTGAAACAGCAGGTGTATGGTTCAAACATGGCGGAACAGATTGACAGAAAGAAAACGCAATGAAAATGCTTGTTCTAGTGCTGCGCAATACTTCGTTTCTCGACTACTTGGCAACCCTGGTGTACAATTTGGTCAACAGGTCTCGCTTTTTCTTTGTAGAACTGCCAAAAGATTTCAGGAGCAGACCGCATAAAGTTTGGCAGTGTGCTTAAGGTACCTTTCTTTCGCATTTGAGATCAATTGGTATAATTTAGGCAGTAATTCTTGAATAATATTACGAGAGGTACTCTGTCATCTTAAGCGCTTAATTTTTCTCTATGCTTCTCGCGTTATCCAGGGGTATTTTTTTAGCTGTTTCCTTAGTTTTATTAGGAATAAATTTATTAAGACAATGCATGCATATGCTCTTAAACTTGGCCATAGGTCAGTAACATCGCTACCATGAAAACTACTTATACAAAGGTCTAAGTAGTCTAAAACGCTTTGGTCTCTGGCGCGCGCAATATTTTTGACGGTAACCTTTTTACAACGATTTTTGCTACTTAAGTGTAGCCGACGAAAAAAATAGGCCATACAATGATCCGAAATACCTGGTTCAACACATACAGAATAGTCGTCAAAGGTTTTGCTAATAAAGACATGATCAAGCATAGTCGCCCATGTGCCTTGAAGGCGTCTCGGTTGACTGGCAAATTGTGACAAGCTGTGGTACAAAACAATATTACCTAAGCAATCTGCATTGGAATTTAGATCTCGATCAAAGCATCCATGCTCCCATTGAATATCTGGTAAATTAAAATCCCCGACAAGAAACATTGTGTCATGAGGAAACGACGCCATGTGTTCGCGCAGGTTATGCATGCAAGAACTGCGCAATATACGCCAAATAGCATTAATGACATGCCCCAGAAAGATGCGAGCCTTAAGGCAATGAATTCTGTATTTTCTGCCTGACGCAAAAGTACGACAGCAATGTGGTCCCTGATCAGGATAGCCACGCCCCCTCCCGCTTGTACATCTGTCACGACAAAAAAAGAAAAAGAAAACGCAGTAAGAAGGCGGGAAAAGAGTAGCGTTCGCAATATCTTCATCTAGGCAGGTTTCGGTTATCACAAATATGTGAGGGGAGTATCCTGATATAATCGCATATGCCCGTGCACTTTCGCTGGAATGTGCCGGCACTACCGTTCAGGCATGATGGGCTGCTACATTATCTGGCGTAGTTTCTCGAAACGACTAATTCGTTCCGGGTTCACTATGAAAAGAATCAAGGGGGACCATAGTGACGGGAACAGAGCCCTCTTCCAAGAAGCAGAGCCTTGGAATGCCCTATGCCTTTTCCTGCTCTTTAGAACCTCGTTATTTAGGAGGGGAGGGAGAGGGTAGGAGAAGGAGAGGCGTGGTACATCCTTTCCATCACATGATGGGCTTGTATATAAGGAAGGCCACATTACCGACCTGCCATTGGACTCGCGGCCTTTCAAGCAGCCGTACCTGCACGTACAGCCGCCAAGAAAAGCACGCTGTTTGACGATGGACGCTCGCCGTATGTACGCCTCTTTGTCCCAGAGCAGAGAATGGCCGACGCACCGACCCGTGTCCCGTCTTACGGCGAAGTTCATCCTCGATTACGTTCTCACCAGCGGTCTCTCCGATGAGGACGAGCTCGTCTCTCTGGCCTGCCGAGCCATGGAGTGGTGGGCCGAAGTCTTCCGGCATTACGATCCCGACGACCAGGGCTACATCCCCTGCGACGTCTTCCACGAAGCGCTGGCGGCTTGCGGCTACAACGTGAGCGAGGACTACGTGGCCGGCGTACTTCGGATTTGCGAACGGCTTGGCTGGGTGTCATTTGACGGCTTTATTAAAGCCTGTGCCACTACAGCAGTGTCACCCTTGGCGAAACCGTGCCGCTTCTGTGAGCTGAAAAAAAAACAGCCCTTTTCAGGGCTACCCAATCGATTCCTTGGCAGTGAGAGTACCTGGCTTTTGCGGTACTTCGTCACCATGTCCTCTCTTTTTTTCCCTATTGTAGTCCTCGGGAATGGTCACGTGAGGTCCACTGACATTGGTCAGGTGAGTGAAGAATACACGTGGGTGCTATGTCAGAGGCTTTGCACAAATTTAAGGCGTAATTGATGCTATTCGTAGCACTTGGCTGAATGCCTAACAATTCATGATATTGTCATGTATAGGTGACGTTGAGCTGGCCGGTGCACAGACGAGCCGAAAGGCAGACCCCGGCGGCAATAAAACTCAGGATAATTTATTGGGGCTGACTTGCGCCCGAAAGCAAGCTAAAACACACCGCTCGACGACAGCGAGAAGAAAGAGGCCAGCGTGCCCGAACGGCGGCTGACAGTATCCCCGCCGGTGGGCGTGACGATCCCTTGTAAATCCGTTATATTGCAGCACATCCTGGCGTCAAGCTGGCTTGCGGATACACTCCAACACACACAAATCGCCGATAAAGAAAGCGATTAGATGAAGTCCGCTTCTTTTTTTAAACAGACGTGGCAATATGTGATAGCCTCGCTTATATCTTTCGCTAAGGCACAAAGACGCACGGCTTTCCATGCTTCCACAAAACGTTCTTTTATTTCCTTGAATGACTTGACCATATTTAACATTGCTATACCTCAATTTATAGCTTATTACACTGACCTGTTTTACATTTAAGAGGGACCTTGACATGACACTTGATATCCTTTCACGTAAGATTTTAAATAAACGAGAAAGTTAAGAAAAATGAATGAACACAAAAGATGCGTGTAAGTGTACGAAACGAGAAATTTTCTGCCAATATTGAGAAATGTACAAATTGCTATTTGCGCACTTAGCGATAAAACAAGTGCGGGCGTATCTTGTATGCCATGCTTTGAATTTTTGGTGTCCCGTAGAAGCAGCGTCTTTATGGCTGTGTCGCTCAGAATTGTGTCCGCGCGAAAAAAATGAAGCAATGGCAAACTTTGCCACGTTGAGCAGAAGACTTTTACTTTACATTCGATTTTCACAGCTCTATTATTTTCTTGATATCCTTATTTCACACTTTTTTTGGCTGCTGTGAACAAAAAATCAATTAAGGAGTGAGGAGGCCACTTGTACCTGTGCAGCCTTAGCTTCAGATACTTGCGAATTTGCTGCTGAAGAGACTGACCCCATTACAACCACCTCTCTAAATTAACAATAAATTTTTAAGTTGACATTTCTGCAAAGAAGTTTTCGGACGCTCGCTAAGCACATTCACAAGCTATAACGCTTATCGGTAAAACCGTGAAACATTCGCCCATACATCTTATAAAGACGTGACACGTTGTTATAGGCTGATTGTATATACACTTATATACACAATGCTTATTTACATATCGACGCAATTATATGCATATGTAAAGAAGCAATGGAACGTTGCAGTGCGCCGCCCTCTCCAGCGCCTTATGCAGTTCGCTGTTCAGCGATCTGCTAAGAAAACGCCGCTCGTGCTCGAGGTCCGTGCCCGTGGGGACAAGACCGTTGCCACAGTGCTGCGTTCAGCTTCGTATAGTAGGCACATTAACAAAGTGGTGGAAGTGCTGGGTACTTAAACCACCCACGCTGGAACTACGATTCCGTGCACTGCCCTCTGCCATGACTCACGACGCTTCCCAGCAGACATCTCCTGCTCCGGCCGTTTGTTCCGGTATGCCTCGCCATCGCGACCCTCCTATTTGCACTGGAGCGGACGGAGTGGACGTAGACGACTGGCTAACTTCTGTCCTTTTGGCTAACTACCTACGAAGGAGTGAGCGCTCATAACAACTGGGACGAGACAGGAAAACTCGGTCACGTCTTGTTCTACCTCGCGAGGGTCGCAAGCCTATGGTACAACAACCACGAAGCTGATTTACAGACATTGTCCGCATTCAAGACCTCGCTGGCAAATGTATTTGGCCGTCCTGCTGTCCGTAAGCTGTGCGCTCAGCAGCGCTTGCGCGAACGAGCACAGCAGCAGGCGATTCCTTCACCAGCTTTATTGAGGACATCCTGCACTTGTGCAAACGAGTGGACGCGACGATGTGTGAATCGGATCGGATCAGGAATGCCCTGAAAGGTATCGAGGACGAGCCGTTTAACATGCTACTTGTCAAGAGCCCTCAGTCAGTTACAGAAATTGTCACACTCTGCCAGAGGAGCTGCGCCGGCAGCGCTCGTTGACGCGTCGACCTTTTTGCAGAATGAAGATCTAGCTGGGTTGACCGCCACTAATGGCCAGGCAGCACTACTTGCAAAAGTAAAGCCCTTTGTGCGGGAGCAAAATGCCCGCCAACTCTCCTTGATGGCCTTCACTCAGCCGCAGCCTACCCAACAGCCTTCGTCAACTCCTGTGCCTCCGTTGCACCATGCGACTGAGTATAGGTAGTCGCCACTGCTCTACCTGTATGCCACCAGCACGTTCCGGTGGCTGCGCCGCTGAGCTACGCCGAAGTTGTTCTGCGGCCTCAGCCGATAACGGTAGCTGCACCACTCAGCTATGCACGCCCCGTCGCCACGCCCCAACCCGTCGCTCAGGTGTGCCTCCTATTTACGCCAGCGTCACGGCCAGATCTCGACTGCAGCCCAGCATGCAGTCATGCCAGCAGCCGCATCGTGCATGGCGTCGTGTGCCTCGTATGGGCCTTGCTCCAGCGGCCGCCACCACCCCGTTACAAAGGAGACGCTCATAGCAAACATCCGTCCGTCCAGTGAGTAGCCCAGTGTCGCTGACATTGCATGGCCTCTATATGGGTACGAAGACTACGAGAAGTACACATATGTTTCCGTTTTGTTCAAGAGGTTTAATGTTTTGTGCCTGTAGGGCTAGGCGCATCCCCTATCTGCGCCTTGTAGTTGTCTTCCCTCATTCTACTGTTAGACAGACGCCCCCAAAGTACAGCATTTGAGCCA
This sequence comes from Hyalomma asiaticum, assembly GCA_013339685.2. Classification (NCBI taxonomy): domain Eukaryota; kingdom Metazoa; phylum Arthropoda; class Arachnida; order Ixodida; family Ixodidae; genus Hyalomma; species Hyalomma asiaticum. The sequence goes on from CM023488.1 coordinate 95,277,389, forward strand.
CTGAACCCGAGTACGCGGAGCACTAAAGAACCTATAGCAGCGCCCATCCGCATCTGATGTGGTCTGCTGCAGGTTCTGAGAGCTCCTCTCAAGCAAACAAAGACAAAGGAAAATGGGACACCTGCTGTCATGGAAGAACTACAGGTGGGAGACGCGTGCGTTCGTTTGCCGTTCCTGGACAATCCAAACACCCAATATTCTTTGACACAGAAAAAGTAGGAAACACAGTAAAGTTAGGGGATTGCTGAATGCGAAAAATATCTCCTTGTGCTCGTCTGTTTCCCTTCCCGTGAAATTAAGTATATGTCTATGCTGCCACATGCACGCAGAGCAAGATTTTCAAGCGAAGCTTCTATTGTCTAGCCTTCACCTGCGAACAGCTACTCGTAATACCGAAACTCCCAAAGATGTGGAACCCATGAAGCCGTCTATGAAACGGCGGAAGAAACGAATGCACTAGTTTCCCTCTCCTCAGCATAAAGGGAGCGTTTGACTAAAGAAATATTTCCCACTGGTGAAGACACTTCAACCACGGCAACCCCTCATGCTTGCGAAACGAGAGCATATCATAATCATATCAGTGTCTGATTTCCAAATACATAAAGGGACAGAAAAAAAAACAACGAAAAGCGCACCCCGTCCACCGGACACGGTGCTCCCATGCCCTCAAGAGGCTAAAAACAATTAAATCTGGCGCCTTAGAGGCGACTATGACCATATGGTATGCTCTTTGAACATGGCTCTTCCAGTGTCAGGTGTCCGACATGCGGGAGAATGGCGGCTCCGACGGCATCGTGAAAGCCAACTCCGGTTGCATGCGCTTCTGCTATTTCAGCTGCCTCTTTCTTTGAACCCTGACAGTAGTGGTTTCTAAAGTGATATTGCCACGGGGATAAGAATAACCAGAGGAGTGTAGAAATTATATTTACACAATATATACAAGGAAAGAGCAGCAGACAAGATGGCAGAGCATCAGCACGAGCGCTGCTCTGATCGTCGTCTTCATCTTCTTGGTGCATTCCTCCAGGCTCGGCAGGATGCGCCGCTAACTGCGCGGAATAGCGCGTAACATAGAACCCCCGCCGTCGAGAGCGCCGTCTCGGCGCTTAAGCAGTGGTATGATCGTGTCCGACACTATAAGGTTGAAGTCGGGAGACATGCACGATATCTGCGGAAGGCACGGCAGAAGAGCGGCTGTGCACCGGAGCGATCTCGTACGTGACGTCAGTGATCTGGCGCAGGACCTTGTAAGGCCCGGAGTAACGCGAAAGAAGCTTGGATGACAAGCCAACGTGGCGGCAAGGTGTTCATAGGAGGACCAGTGAGCCTGGAGAGTAATGGACGACTCTGTGGTGGCTGTCGTACCGAGCCTTCTGGGATAGTTGGGAAGCTTGAAGGCGATCCCTTGCAATCTGGCGAGCCGTTGCAGCCCGAGATGCTGCATCGTGGGCGTAGTCTGTAAGAGGGCGCACAGGTGCGGGTAGGAGAGTCTCGAAAGGCAATGCGGGATGGCGGCCAAACAAGAGATAAAAGGGGGAGAAGCCAGCGGTGTCGTGACGAGTCGAGTTATATGCAAATGTTACATATGGCAAGGTGCTGTTCCAATCACGGTACATGGAGAAACGTACATGGAGAGCATTGTGGTCAGTGTACGGTTAAGGCGCTCGGTAAGGCCATTGGTTTGCGGGTGATATGCAGTGGTCAGTTTGTGACGTATGGAACACGAACGAAGAATGTCGTCGACGACTTTGGACAGAAATGAGCGTCCGCGGTCGGTCAGCAGTTGTCGAGGAGCACCGTGGTGGAGAATAACGTCGTAAAGGAGAAATTCCGCAACGTCAGTGGCACAGCTTGTCGGTAGCGCTCGCGTGATGGCGTATCGCGTCGCGTAGTCGGTAGCTACTACTATCCACTTGTTCCCATTCAAAGATGTTGGGAATGGTCCGATGAGATCAAGCCCGACGCGGTAGAACGGGACAGCTGGAATATCTATTGGCTGAAGAGGACCAGCTGGCGACGTGGACGGATGCTTGTGGCGCTGGCAGGACTCACAAGCAGAAACGTATCGGCGTACAGAACGGTGGAGGCCTGGCCAGAAGAATCTACGCCGCACGCGATCGTACGTGCGAGTTGCTCCAAGATGTCCAGCAGTTGGGGCGTCATGAAGCTGTTCAAGAACAGTCGAACGGAGTGTTTCAGGGATAACAAGTAGAAGCTCGGGGCCATCGGAGGTGGTGTTTCGTCTGTACAAGATGCCATCATGGAGCACGAACAATTGTAGAGATGGATCAGAGGAACGAGAACGCAGACGGTGGATAATGGACCGCAGATTGGCATCGCTGAGCTGTTCGCTGCGTATGTCGGTTAAAGTAGAGAGTGCGAAGACACAGGCGTCCGAATCGTGTGCTGACAAGTCGGGAGGGTCCACAGGATGGCGGGATAGGCAGTCCGCATCCTGGTGCAGTCTGCCAGACTTGTAACTGACCTCGAAGCTGTATTCTTGCAGCTTCAGTGCCCAGCGACCCAGTCGGCCAGTCGGATCTTTGAGGGAGGACAACCAGCAAAGCGCGTGGTGGTCTGTGATGACCGAAAACGTGCGACCGAACAAATAGGGCCGAAACTTGCCGACAGCCCAGACTAGCGCGAGGCACTCGCGTTCAGTGATAGAGAATTTGCACTCCGAAGGGGAAAGAAGGCGACTGGCATAGGCGATAACGCGGTTTCGTCCTTGTTGATGCTGGGCGAGAACAGCGCCGATTCCATGTCCACTGGCGTCGGTGCGAAGTTCAGTGGGAGCTGAGGGGTCAAAGTGGGCCAAGATGGGCGGTGACGTAAGTAAAGTTGTCAGCGTGCGAAACGCATCGGCTTGGGCAGGACCCCAAGAAAAGGACGTTTCCTTTTTAGAAGTTCCGTAAGGGGACGGGCAATGTCGGCAAAATTCTTGACGAAACGTCGAAAATAGGAGCAAAGGCCGACAAAGCTCCGTACGTCTTTAGTGGAACGAGGTAGAGGGAAGTCTTTGACAACGCGAACTTTGTCGGGGTCAAGCTGCACGCCTTCGGCACTCACAAGTTGCCAAGCACAGTGATTTCGCGGCGGCCAAAACGACATTTGGCAGCGTTGAGCTGAAGGCCTGCTTGCCTGAAAACTTGGAGAACTGCCGACATGCGGCTGAGGTGGCTTTCAAATGTCGGCGAGAACACGATGACATCTTCAAGATAACATAGGCACGTCGACCATTTGTATCCACGAAGGAGAGAGTCGATCATCCTTTCAAATGTGGCCGGGGCATTACAGAGCCCAAACGGCATTACCTTAAACTGGTAAAGTCCGTCGGGCGTAACGAATGCGGTCTTTTCGTGGTCTTTATCATCGACGGATATCTGCCAGTATCCTGACCTGAGGTCAATAGAAGAGAAGTAGGCAGATCCGTGTAGACAGTCGAGGGCGTCGTCGATCCGCGGCAGAGGATAGACGTCTTTGCGCGTTACTTTGTTCAAGAGACGGTAGTCCACGCAGAATCGCCAGCTTCCATCTTTCTTCTTGACAAGAACGACCGGCGATGCCCATGGACTGCACGACGGTTCGATGACGTCTTTGGTGAGCATCTTGTCCACCTCACGTTGTATTACGTTTCGCTCGGCGTGGGACATGCGGTAAGGACGTCGTCGGATGGGGCTGGCGTCTCCGGTATCGATCTTATGAGTGACCATTGTTGTCTGCCCCAAAGGACGGTCATCAAAGTCAAATATGTCGTGGTAGGACTTTAATATGCACCGCATATCTGCTATCTGTTGTGGCAGGAGGTCAGATGCGATCATCTTGTCAATGTCACCGTGGACGTGGGAGGAAGCGGAAGGGGCCAAGGGTACAGAAGCGTCGGCGACGAATGCAGAAACGGCGCAGTCATCGACAGGAGAGATGTTGGCTAGAGTCATACCGGCTGGGATAAGTTGCGTGCACCAGCTGAAATTCAATATAGGTAGCGATGTTCGATGACCCGTCATTCTAATAAGAGTGTGAGGAAGAGCGACGTTCCTCGCCAATAAGACCTCGGTGATCGGAGTCAAGATGTAATCGCCATCGGGGATGGGGGAAAAAGACCGCAAGTCCACATATGTAACAGCTTGAGGAGGTAGGCGAACGTAATCCACTGAGCACAAGCGCGGTGGGCGTGTATTAGGGACGTCATGGTAATACGGAAGGTCAAGCTGAAGCGAGCCTGTTCGACAGTCAATAAGGGCAGAATGGGCCGACAGAAAATCCATACCGAGAATAAGTTCATGGGAGCACTTCTCGAGCACGGCAAGTAGTACGCTTGTGGACCGGTCAGCATCACTTATTCGAGCCGAGCACATCCCTAGCACCGGAAACGTTCCGCCATCGGCGACACGAATGAATGGCACTGTGGGTGGTGTTAGGACCTTCTTAAGGCGGCGACGGAGCTCCGAATTCATCACTGATATTTGAGCCCCTGTGTCCACTAGAGCGACAACATCTACGTCATCCAGTTTAACGTCTATCATGTTCCGTCTGGTCTGCAGCGTAGTCAGAGGATTTGGCAGGCTAGTCGTCGACGCAGCATCACCTCCGGGAGCTGCATCGGCTAGTTTTCCCGGGGGAGGCGTTCAGACGGCGACGTAGGGCGGCGGAATTGGGGCGAGCGAGACTGGCGGCGAGACAGCGGCGAGCGGGACTGGTGACCATGCGGTGATGGTGAGCGATGGTACGGCGTGGAAGGGACGTCGTTACCGGTGTTCTGAGGAGGCTCGCGGTAGGGCTGAAATCGGCCATGGTCCGAATCGGGGCGGCGGTTGGATCCATACGGCTGGTGCCAGTACCACCGGCTGTTGGTGGTAGCAGCGACGACGCATCTACTGCAACGCTGAAACGCTTGTCTGCATTTTTTGCTGCAGATTCCTTGTTTCCGAAGCTGCAAGTTGTGCCCCTCACCAGTTCGTCTGCAAGCCTGTCTGTGACGTGGCGGACACGGCGACGATTTTCCTGGTAGCTACAGGCACGACTGTTAGCTGAGCCAATCAACTGCGGCATCGGCGGCGACGTCACAGCGCCAAAGCTTCAAAAAGGAGTGCTTCGCGGCAGTTCACTTCACTTGGCAGCAGCGACGACGCATCTACTGCAACGCTGAAACGCTTGTCTGCATTTTTTGCTGCAGGTTGGTGCATAGAAAGCTCCCCAATACTATAGCATACAATTTATCGTCGCTGCTGCCTGGTTTCTTTGCCTTTCAATTTGATTTTGCTTTTATTTTGTGACGTGAATACTTGTGTTGATAGGGTATGGCCAAGGAAATAACTAGACTAAGAGAAGATATGAAAGCTGAACTTGCTCAAATGAAACAGGAATTTAAAGAGCAACTAAAGCAGCATCGTGAAGCATTGGAAAGGGACATGCGCAATGAGATCCGAGAAATGAAGGTAGAGCACAAAAATCGGATTCAGAGCATTGAGTTCGGTCACGCTTCAGTTGAGGAACTGAAGGCAAAACTGAGTGCTGAGGAAACCGCAAGACGGAAACTAGAAAATGAAAATATAGCACTTCAAAAAAGATGTCAAGCCCTCGAATGCAAAGCACGAGAGCTTGAAAAACGGTTTGTGCGCTCTGAGCAGTACTCGAGAAACAAAAATCTCGAGATACAGGGCGTCGTGAGTACAGATGATGAAAGTGTGCTGGACACTGTTCAAGTAATCGGGAAGGCTATCAAAGAAGAGATTGTTGAGACTGACATTGAAATATGTCACCGTGTGCCCACACGAGACCCTGAAAAATCGAACATCATTGTGCAGTTTAAGTCCCGGACCAAGCGTGATGCTGTACTTCACAAAGCAAAGAAAGCGCGTCTTTCTAACAAGGACATTGGCAGTGATAACACTCAGAAAATTTACGTGAACGAGCACCTATGCCCTACCCTAAAGCGACTGCTTGGAATTGCTATTGGTAGGAAACGTGACAACGGATGGAAGTCCGTCTGGTCGTACAATGGCAAGATCTTCGCGAGAAAGTCTGACGAGACACCGATTGTAAGAATAGAGCATGACGAGGACCTTTCAAAGATATGCTAGTGTTCCGTTAGATTTCGCCCTTTCTGTTCAAAATGGAATATTTTGATTTTGTTCTACCACAAAACGTTCATCTGCAAGATACCAAGCTTACCTCTGTTCTGCACTTTAATTCTCGTTCCGCTGTTTACAAAAATGACAGTATCTCTTGTCTACTTAGCCAATTTTCTTTCCGGTTCGACGTCATCATGATATCTGAAACTTGGTTTCAACACAGCTACGATGTCGTCGGACTTGATGGTTATACGTCATTTTACATAAACCGTCAGAATAGGCGAGGGGGAGGCGTCGCTCTTTATACCAAAAATAATTGCCATTACGAATTGATGCCGGAATTTACATTCATAAGTCTTGACTGCGAGATGTTAACTGTGAAGGACAAGAAAAGGGTCTTATCAGTAATATACCGCCCTCCGAGCGGAAATATTGAGAATTTTTTTAGTTGTTTTGGTAAGCTTCTAGAATACTGCTCATTTAATAATCTTCATTTTGTCTGTGGAGGCGACTTCAACATAAATATTTTAGACGACAATAAGCATGTGCATGATTTAAACAGTCTACTACTATCGTCTGGCTTTGCCAATCTGATCACTACAGCAACAAGGGTTACTCAGTCGACCTCATCTGCCCTCGACCTTCTCATTACAAATATAGAAACGTCTGTGCATACTGCGGGTACGATTTCTAATGATATTAGTGATCACTGTCCAGTCTTTATAGTGTATGCACTGGAAAACACTATCAAACAAAACACTGATTTAATCACTTACCAACACATTTCTAATGAAGCACTGGATTTATTCAGTTTGGCTGTAAGTACGCACAGTTGGGATTCTGTGCTAAGAAAAACAAACGGGAACGAAGCATATAACGAGTTTCTTGAAGCTTTCGTGCGCATCTACACTGCACAATTCCCATTCAAGCAAGTTAGGAAATCTAAAAAGATACGAAAACCGTGGATTATGAGCGAGCATATCAAAATGATAAAAAACAAGAACCGCCTCTACCATGCCTTTCTACACTCCAGATCAGAAATTAAACTTAAGGAATTCAAGACAGAAAGAAATAGACTGAATAAAATACTAAGGCAAGCGAAAATAGATTATTATCAATGCCTTTTTTCTGAAATTAGCAGGAAACGTCCGGATGCGGTTTGGAAAGTAATAAATAGCGTTTTAGGTCGCCAAACTAAAAGTAATGTACCAAAATCGATAAGTTATAAAAATTGCGATTTAAGCGGCAAAGCACTGGCAGACCACTTTAATACTCATTTTGTGAATGCAGGTGTTACGCACACCCATGTCTCCGAAGTCAGGTATTCACTAAGTAAATGCGTTACAGAAACCATATTTATGGAGCCAACTGACGAACACGAGGTGTTTACAATAATTAAAAATTTAAGTAACAGCAAAGCATTAGATATCGACAATTTACAAATTAAGCCAATAAAATACGTTTTAGATCACTTTCCATTTATTCACTCGTTGGTCCATATATTCAATTTAGCAATAGAATCGGCGACTTTTCCAGATGGTATGAAACGAGCTAGGGTGTCTGTGTTATTAAAAAACGGCGATATAAATAATGTTTCCAATTATAGGCCGATATCTGTCCTACCCATTTTTTCTAAAGTGCTAGAAAAAATTATTGCTGCACGCCTAACAAAGTTTCTGGACAAACATAATGTAATAACAAACTCACAGTTTGGCTTTAGAAAAGGTAGATCTACTGAGGCAGCCCTTTTATCCTTGAAAGAAAGTATCGTGCAAAGCATAGACAGCCAAAAATTCGCCCTCGGACTCTTCATTGATTTTAGCAAGGCATTTGATTGCCTCAACCATGACATTCTTGCATATAAGCTATCAATGTACGGAGTACGCGGGCATCCACTCGCTTTGATGAAATCATATCTTGCAAACAGAACTCAGTGTGTATGTATCGACAACATCCTCTCTTCTTTCGTAACACTTAAAACCGGAGTGCCGCAAGGGAGTGTTTTGGGCCCCCTATTATTTAATCTGTATATTAATGACTTAGTAAATATAGATCCTACAGTTGATTTCTTTATATATGCGGATGATAGCACCATACTCTTTAATGGAAAGGACGCAAACCAACTAATTATCAGATGTAATGCATTCCTAGTGAAACTATCTGATTGGTCACTTTTAAATGTGATTAGAATTAACCCCACCAAAACCAAAGCCATTCTATTTAGAGCCAGAAATAAACCTTTTCAGTTGGAGTACTCAATCACTTATTCAGGCCAAAATATAGAACTAGTTAAGGAACATAAAATCCTTGGGGTAATATTTTCATGTCATTTGAGTTGGGACGCTCATTTTAATAACATTCGGAACAAGTTTTCTGCTGTTGCCGGTGTATTATCTCGCTGTAGAACTTTCATGCCGATAAAAGCCAAGCTACAAATTTATCACGCATTATTCACCTCGCAGTTTAATTATTGCTGTTTAGTATGGGCGACCACAACGGGAACTAACATAAATAAAATTATTACATTACAGAAGGCGCTTCTTCGGCACATTGCTAATATCGAACCCCGATCAACAACAAAAACATTGTCACAAAAATACCAAATCATATGGGTAGATCGATACTACGAATACCGTGTTTTACAAGTATTTTATTTTTCAAAAAAGCAATATAGCGATTTTCTTACATCCATAGCGAGCTTGCAACACTGTCACGGATTGACATTGCCTCGTGGTTTAATATGACTAAAGATGTACGGCAGGGCCGCACGTGCAAGTTTCGAAGCGCTTCGGCCGCTCTCCAAGTACGTCGAAAGTTCTCGGCATTTTTCGGAGAAGACGTGGAGATGGCCCCCCTGAGCGGGGAAGCTTGAACTTGAAACATTCTCCTGCGACCCCTCGGCGTGGTTCTTGATGGCCGAACAACGGTGCTTCGGACCAACAATACGGGGCAAGACAGCGGGCAGCCGTTTGACGTGCACTGGCCACGTGCGCGCGGACCTACGCTATTGTTTGCTCCTCGGCCACCGTGTCCAAAGGGGACAAGTATGCATCCCGTTGTTGACTCGAAGGGCACCCCCCGCCACGCTGATGACCTGTCAGTCGGGGAAGCAGAATGAAGAGGCCCGTCGGGGACCACGAGAAAGGGTTTGGTCATCGCCCTCTCCAGTGCAGTAATTGCGAGAGGGATATTTTGGGCGGAGCCAGAAATGAAGTTGTAGAACAATTGTCTCACAAACACGCCCCGATTCCGAAGACAGCGAATCAGGAAAAATCTGCGGGTATTTAAGCGGGGAGCATTGAGGAGCACGGGGTTCTAGTCGCTTGGCTTACACGGCGTAGAAGCCGATCATCGTATCGCTCTAGAAGTTGTTAGCGTGGCTCTGTACCGGCTGGCCACCTAACCTTAGCCGCTTCGCCTAGTTGAGATGTGCGCTTACCGTCTGCAACGTAGGCATCGGGACTTCGGCTCGAGTTAGTTAAAACTGCTCGGGTTTGCCGTCAAGCACTAGCGCCCCGGGAACATCAGCGCCGCAACTCCATAGACCTCAACGCTGTGCCGTACCAGACTGCCGCACCAGACCGTCGTGGACCCTTCGACGCTGCCGGTCATCAGCACGTATGCCACCACCCGTTTCTACCCCTGAACTCTCTACCTGAACTTTTGTAAATTAGTCTTTATTGTTCTCATTGCCCTAGTTACTGTTTGTTCGTAGTTTACTTTTTCTTAGTTTGTCATTTTTGCCTGCTATTATTTGTAAAGCTAGATCATCGCTGTTATATTCTTAGTTGAGTGAAGTGTTGTTTCCCTTGTATTATTTGCGCTGCCCTACCATTATAGATTAAATTTTGTTGTTTTGTTTTTGAAACCACGACTCTGATCCTTTCACTGTGTCTGCTTGCGTACGGAACGACCGAAACTGCCGTGGTTCCCTTCACCGACTTCGCGCCGGGGAGCTTGAACTCGGCCCGGTAAACAAAACTGGCGTCCGCGGGCAGGACGTTCCGTACAATAGTAACGCAGTGAAGGGGGAGTGTTGCGCATGGTCGAAAGAGCCCGTTTTCGTGAATTGTGGGCACTTGAGTGTTAGGGTGTTGTGGCAATATTTTGGATTGTAAGAGATAGAAATGGATACCGACAAGCTCATAGCACTGGGCAAAGAGTTAGCTCTTGAGGGCGCTGAGCTGCGAGAGTGGGTGGAAGAGCAGCAGGAACTAGCCAGAGAAGACGAAGCGTTGGAAAGAGAATGGGAAAGAAAGAAAAGAGAATGGGCCATAGAGGATAAAGAGAGAGAAAGAATAGCGGCGAAGGAAGCCGAAGAACTGCAATTGAAGTTGCAGCAGTTAAGGATTAAGCTAAGGAACAGTGTCCATGAGACGACAATGGATTTTGAGGAGACAGATAAGAGTGCGCACGCACCTGAAGCGCAAGAGACAGTTGTGAAGTACAACTTTGAAGAGCGGGGCCAGGAGGCCAACAGCAGTAATGAAGAGGGGATTCGGAGGAGCCCGCGGTAGCTCCGAAAAAGGTCGAAGCGAAAGAGCGCGAACTTGATGAAAAGGAATGTGAGTTTGATGTGAAGCATTCTGAGATTAAGGTGAAAGAGTTCGAACTCGAGTCGAAGAAACGCGAGCTAGAAGCGAAAGAGCGAGAGCTCGAGACAAAGAAGCTCGAAAATCTCGAGCAGGAAGAGCTGGCTAGCTTCTACGGTGCCAGAGTTATTGTTCCGTCAGCGGCGCGGATGTCTGGCGACGACAAGGAAGAGAAGCGAGTGCAGTTGTCCGGAGATTTGGACAAGCAGATAGAGAGCAGCGTACATGCGAGTACGAGTGATGAGGCCTTGTGCATTGCGAGCCATTGCCAGTTGAAAAGTTCCCGTCGAAACCGCGGGAAGGCCGACCCGATAGTGGCGAGTAGCGGCAAGCGCGCTAAAGCGGTTAATCGCCATGAAGTAATCTGTCGAGGCGCCAAGTTTAATTCTGGGCTTGAGATTGCAAAAGGGTCCGCAAAGAAAAAAGTGCGGTTCAGACTGTTGCTGAGATCGAGAGCACACATGAGGCGCGTCGCGAAGAGCATTTCATGCAAAATAAGACGACGAAGAAACCGCCCCGTCTCATCTCTTTCACTGCACATCAGGTGCAGGAACGTGGCGAAGGATCGCGTACGACGGAGTTCTAACAAAGGTCGCTCCCCTCCGTGGCTAAAGGGTGGCCATTCGACGAGGAGGAGGAGAATGAGCTTACTGTACCAGTTGGGGGCAGGCTTCGTACACAGTAGAAGCAACGAGTTGAAGACCGTAGCTAATTGTCCTGACTGGCAGGCGAACCCTTCGTCCTTTTGTTGGAATAGTGCACCGCGAAAAGCATGGACTGCGCGCCTTCCGAGAGTTCGCCTAAAAGGGTGCATTTGTGGAACCCGGAGATAACCATGCTCGCAGAGATGCAAGGCTAGCGGTCACCACGTGCATATTTAGTTTTGAGATAGATTTGTGTGCTAATGTTCGATTGCACCTTTGTGACTGCAGATTGCCGCGATGTTTTGTAAGCTTTACCTTTTGTTCATTGAGGAAGCATTAGCGGCACTGCGAAGAATGTCAGTGACCCATTTCATGAAATGCCAGCCGAAAGCAGCGCGAGACTGCACCGCGCCTAGAAAAAGTGTCTTGCGCTAGGATAGTAGATCGGGAATTTCTCCATGTACTTGGGAGTTTGTACAAAGCGATCACGAGCAGCTAAGTTATATCAGGCGAGCAAGGCAGCCGAACAGTCGGCTACTTCGGCGCAATGTGCAGCTGCGGGGATGCCAGTTCAGTGCTGCCCATACTAAGAGTAGTGAAAATATGGGGGATAATTACTTGAGCCGAATGTAGAGTGATTCATTGTGTTTTAAAATACGCTGTTTTTTTTTATGGTTTGTGCTTTGTGTGTCAAGTGTATTTATTGATGCACTGTATAGAGAAGTATGCCCGTCGTGGAATTTCCCCTTTTGTGTGCGCACTGGCTGTATTTTCATGTTTGCGGAACCCCTGGTTATCCTAGTAGATAACAGAGAAGTGTTCGTGTCACTCTGCATGTTCTGTGTGTAGTGAGCCCATTGATGAACGGCTGTGTAGAACCACCTTGTGGAACGATGTTTTTTTTTCTTTTGTTTTGATTTATTTTTATACTCACGTTGTGAGCTGGTGTGTAAGATGGGGTGCATAAGTGAAGCACCACCGACTAGTTTAGTGGAGCGAGAGTTGGTGCTTTTACTTTACTCTCGGCGAATGTCATCCGTGGGTTGAAATGTTATGGGATAACATTCCGAAAGTGGGGGGCTGTGTCACGGATTGACATTGCCTCGTGGTTTAATATGACTAAAGATGTACGGCAGGGCCGCACGTGCAAGTTTCGAAGCGCTTCGGCCGCTCTCCAAGTACGTCGAAAGTTATCGGCATTTTTCGGAGAAGACGTGGAGATGGCCCCCCTGAGCGGGGAAGCTTGAACTTGAAACATTCTCCTGCGACCCCTCGGCGTGGTTCTTGATGGCCGAACAACGGTGCTTCGGACCAACAATACGGGCAAGACAGCGGGCAGCCGTTTGACGTGCACTGGCCACGTGCGCGCGGACCTACGCTATTGTTTGCTCCTCGGCCACCGTGTCCAAAGGGGACAAGTATGCATCCCGTTGTTGACTCGAAGGGCACCCCCCCGCCACGCTGATGACCTGTCAGTCGGGAAGCAGAATGAAGAGGCCCGTCGGGGACCACGAGAAAGGGTTTGGTCATCGCCCTCTCCAGTGCAGTAATTGCGAGAGGGATATTTTGGGCGGAGCCAGAAATGAAGTTGTAGAACAATTGTCTCACAAACACGCCCCGATTCCGAAGACAGCGAATCAGGAAAAATCTGCGGGTATTTAAGCGGGGAGCATTGAGGAGCACGGGGTTCTAGTCGCTTGGCTTACACGGCGTAGAAGCCGATCATCGTATCGCTCTAGAAGTTGTTAGCGTGGCTCTGTACCGGCTGGCCACCTAACCTTAGCCGCTTCGCCTAGTTGAGATGTGCGCTTACCGTCTGCAACGTAGGCATCGGGACTTCGGCTCGAGTTAGTTAAAACTGCTCGGGTTTGCCGTCAAGCACTAGCGCCCCGGGAACATCAGCGCCGCAACTCCATAGACCTCAACGCTGTGCCGTACCAGACTGCCGCACCAGACCGTCGTGGACCCTTCGACGCTGCCGGTCATCAGCACGTATGCCACCACCCGTTTCTACCCCTGAACTCTCTACCTGAACTTTTGTAAATTAGTCTTTATTGTTCTCATTGCCCTAGTTACTGTTTGTTCGTAGTTTACTTTTTCTTAGTTTGTCATTTTTGCCTGCTATTATTTGTAAAGCTAGATCATCGCTGTTATATTCTTAGTTGAGTGAAGTGTTGTTTCCCTTGTATTATTTGCGCTGCCCTACCATTATAGATTAAATTTTGTTGTTTTGTTTTTGAAACCACGACTCTGATCCTTTCACTGTGTCTGCTTGCGTACGGAACGACCGAAACTGCCGTGGTTCCCTTCACCGACTTCGCGCCGGGGAGCTTGAACTCGGCCCTGTAACAAACACCATGAGATACCTGTGCACCTCAGAAACCCTGAACCTTGGTATGTACCACGCTTTCGCACCGAATATAAGTTGCAATCCATTAAACACAATTTGCCGAAAATTCTAAATAATCATGTGAACGCTACTAATCTATCTCGCAAAGAATTGAAGATGTATTTTGTTAACATGTAAGCATATATATTATTGTATAATGATGCATATTAAATGACCATGTTTTGTTTTATTGCCTCTTTATTTGCACAACAATGTCTCTTGTTGAATGTTAAACATCCTGTCGTAAAGCATGTACCTGAGTGTCAAATTTTCGTTTTTAGGTTTGTACCGAAACGTTTACTGGTATCGCGCTGTCATGTACAACGCCTCCTGGGTCCAGTCAAGCTGCTCACGGCAGCTTTTAGCCCCGGAGGACGTTTCTAGTCTGTAACTAGAAGAATAAAGTTGAAGTTGAAGAAGTTGAAGTTGAAGTTACAATAACGGGCCACATGTCCAATGCGACGGCATTGGAAGCATATGGGGTGGTCATCAGCGGTCCTCCACTCGGCTGGATTGCGAGTACGGAATGGCGGCCTTTCACCCTGCGCGTACGAAAAAGGAGGACGGCGGTCAATCAGCCGGTAAGGAACTGCGGCACACACAGCGTCTAGGCCAGCATTGGAGAGCTCCTGATGCACGATAGCTTGAAATAGTGAGCCAATCTGGGCACTGTGGTCACAAGATGATGGGCTGCCACGTTGAAGGCAGGAGAACAACAGCGTCAAGTTCACGTCGAACGAATTGGTCTTGGACGTGTTCGGCGGTGAGTGGCGCGGTGAGTGAGCACATGGTCCGACGGCCTCAGGGACATCTGCGCACACGACCATGTTGCTGGCCGTGTGCGGATAGTCCGAGCGAATTGATGGGACAATACGTCGGCACTTTTTGGCGGCTTCCAAAGCGCTTTGCACTCCTGGATGATGGCATCGAGTCGTGTCGCTAGTCCTTTGCAGACTAGCAGATTGAAGGCGTCATCTGCTATTATGCCTTATTAACACATGACCCACTTTCTCCAGACTGCCGCATGCCGTCGGTCGGCTGTTGCGACCAAAGGGCGAGCACGTCTTGTATATAAGTCAGGTATGACTCTGCCGACGTTTGTGCTCGGGATGCCAACTCCTTCTTTGCCGATGCCTTTCTGCCTGCAGACTTGCCGAACAGGGCACGCATCTTTTCTTTGCATACATCCCAGCTCCCAATTTCGTCTTCGTTATTCTCAAACCACACCTTCGCTGTTCCCTTGAGGTAAAATAAGATATTCGCCAACATGATAGTCGCGTCCCAATGATTGTTCCTACTTGCACGCTCGTACGGGGGTTCTATGTGCGGGGGTTCTATGTTACGCGCTATTCCGCGCAGTTAACGGCGCATCCTGCCGAGCCTGGAGGAATGCACCAAGAAGATGAAGACGACGATCAGAGCAGCGCTCGTACATGGGCAGCCAGTCTTCAATGTCGACATCGTCAGTACCGCAGAATGTGCCTGGGTCTTTCAGCTGAGCAAGGACGACCGTTGTTCCTGCAGCCGCGTCGGTGGGCGCCGGTTCCTCTTCCGCCATTGTGCAGAAAGCCAAGCGTCGGCCGCTGCGAAGCTCCGTTGCACCGTATGGGCTACCCAGCACCTCCACCAAAAATGCCACGGGGATAAGAATAACCAGAGGAGTGTAGAAATTATACTTACACAATATATACAAGGAAAGAGCAGCAGACAGGATGGCAGAGCATCAGCACGAGCGCTGCTCTGATCGTCGTCTTCATCTTCTTGGTGCATTCCTCCAGGCTCGGCAGGATGCGCCGCTAACTGCGCGGAATAGCGCGTAACAATATGGACTGTAAGATTTTACTTTTATCGACAAAGAGGAAGCTCAGGTGCCTTTGAGTGCAATGAGCGCTTTAAGGCTAGTGTCGTTTTTTTACTTCACATTCTCGATATACAAAAAGAATAGGTTTCATAGTTGCCGAGTGCTATATAATTTGTTTCAGGAGTTCTGTGCAGAACTGTGGAAGCTACAGGATCCTTCTGCCAATCAGGAGGCAAATACGTGTTAAAACGTATCCCTCCGCACCATGGTATCTGCCAGACCACCGTGGCGGGGCACATCGAAAGTGGACTTTTAAAGAAGCC
>CM023488.1:95293311-95365380 GCA_013339685.2 Hyalomma asiaticum
AACAACAACAACAACAACTTTCTTCCATCGTAACGAGCCTATACCACAACCAGTTGTCCTGCAGCGGGTGGTACGTGCCACAAGACCAAGGGAGGGCAAGAAGGCTCTACGGACTAGCCTATTCTACTTCCTCGCAAACTACGGAGCGCGGGTAATGAGGGTGCCGTAGCTAGGCAAAATCCGACCCAGCAAACACATGTACACAGAGAAGCAGAAGTAGCACATCGCCGTTAATGGCACACGGATAGTTGGACTCATTCGCCGAAAAATCGAAAATTTAGTGAAGCTTGCAGTATTGGCGCAAGTTTACCGAAGTACCGAAGCTGCTGGACACTTGGCTGTTTCGGGTTTTCCTCCGGTACACCCGCATTTCGTCAGGGTCCGAAGTTTCGGCCAACGCCTCGCGAGTCACTGCGAGGCTCAGCGAACACTTCTCGAATTTTCCTACCGATCTAAGCGTAAGGACAGGTTCGCGTAGAAGTGCAGACTGCGGCAGACGCGGTAGCGCGTGGCCTCAGCTTGAACTGTCCCATCCCTATGATATACTACACTACCCGTTCGTTCATAGCTTTCCGCCATGACAGGATGCATGGTCTCGTGGTGCGAATTTACGCCCAAACGCAAAGCTTTTCGGAACACTGTGACCCGGGCAAATCGGAGCACACTGTTTTTGTTTCTTTTTTTTTTCAGTTGGAACACGTGCGCCCGCCAGGCACAGCTTTTTTAATAGTGGGCTGAAGTCATGTGAGTACGAGAAGAAAGAAGCGCGCGTGCGAACGTCGCACATTGGGCATTGCATAGAAGCAGTCACGCGCACTCTCGGGCACCTTAACTAATGACGATGATAGTTTTCTGACGCACCGCATAATTTTTGAAAGCCAGAAATGGTTCGCAATTAAGATACTTCAGCGAAAATAGCGAAAATAGGGTCAAGAAGCAACGCCTCCAATACTCTAAGGCCATTAATCCGAGAAATCAGCCGCTAACGCCACCGAGCAGGCGCTCAAGCGTAACATATAGTATCACACAGGGTCGTCCTTGCAACGTGCTTTTTGGAACGCTCTGAGCTCACTGTGTCCAGATAAATGTATCCGTTTTAACCCGCAGCTTTCATTGCTAAGTTCTGGGATGGGCCAATCTTGAAGTGCTCCCAAAGAGAAACTTCCCTGAGCTTACGCTGTGGTTGTGCTGCATACCTCGCATAGATTTTGCCACTGTTTCAACCTTCTGTGTGTCATGTGCGGTGTGCTGGTGAAATTAACTGACCTCACTCAGTACTCGTGTGTAAGTGGCAAAAGTTGTTCCGCCTAAAAGAGCGCGTGCCGTGTGCACAGTGCTCTTAAGTGCAATGCTGTATTAACCAAAAGGCGTGAGAAGAGAGACATAATAATAAAACATATCCTTTACCCACTAAAGGCGCCCAACTTATGCACCGACGAACACTTGTTTAGATGCTTTATACTTAGCAGCGAAGCTGTGTTAGCCGGCAGCGGTAGTAAGGGAAGTGAGGGTGAGATAGAATGATATCAGGGTGGGCAGAAGAGGAAGCAGCACGAGAGACGGTACAGCACAGCATAGCCCACTATATTGTAGCAAGCAGTGGGAAAGGGTAGTGAGCGTAAAGAGGAAATACATGAGGGTGAGGAGTGAGAAGTAAGGGAGAAAAGACAGAGCTTAGCATAGTCTAGTACAGTATGTGTACCAAGTTGTGGGAAGGGAAGGTAAGGGTGAGGAGGAATGATGTGCCGGTTATGAGAGGAGAGCGCGCAGCAAAGTGTAGTCTAGTACACTACAGTGTTGCAGTGCGTGGTAAAGAGAAGTTATTGTCCAGAGGAAGGAAAACTGCAGGGGTGCGCCTCAAGCTAGGCTGTATCGTCAAACTATGTGAAGCTTCAAATCGACCACCTTAACTGTGGTATGCCTTGCGTGGCTCAGCGTAACCTTTCCAATTTTTACTTACTAGAACTACCTTGCCTGAATCTGAGCCCACAACGTACATCTTAAGGTCTGCACTTCTGCACATATAACAATAGAACGTGTAATGAAAGCATGCTTTGTCGGGATTGAAATTCTCCCTGCTCTCATGTGTCACATTGCGTAATTAGCACTCAGCTCTCTGCGTCATATGTCGGAAGCTTTCGTCAGCGTGCTAGATGCAGCTGCGTATCCAGCCAAATACTACTATAAGCAGGGTCCCTATTCACAAAAAGCCCCTGACGCTAAAATGTTGCAAAGAAGATATTTTGTCCAATGCGGATGCTTTTCTCCAATTTTGCATCTTGTGAATTCGGCCCCAAAGCCTGTTAGAAGTTTAGGTTATACTTCAGAGTTTTGTTTGTTTTAAAGACAAGTTTTTGCTTGCACAAGTGTTTGCTTGCATTGAAAATCTTCCAGGAACCTGCGCACTGATCTAATATGGACTCGTCAGTTATTTATTCAACTCTTGGCTTTTTCGCTGCTTTTATACTTGCGGGTAACCTGCTGTCGCATGCAAGTAAGTACGTTTCCTAAATGATCTTCTGTACAGCCCGCTCAACCTGGGAATCGATGTTACGCGGAGCAGTAAGCAAGAAATTTTCTAGACGGGCTATTTTGACTTTCTTTTCTAACTGTGTTCCTCAGTTTTTGTTTTTCTCTCTACCAAAATGCGGCCTTCGTGACGAAAGTCGAACCTGCATTCGCCCACTCTGTGACGCCGTACCACAGCGAATTATCTTCTTAAGGCCCGGCCACATTAGCGGTAAAACGAGCGCATCGTGCCGGCGGCGGAAAAACGCTTCGGCGGCCACACTGCCACACTGCTCGCGGAGCGCCGCAGCGGCCGCTCCCTGAAATCTCGCCTCCTTCGGGCGAACGTGCGAGGCAGGCAAGCGAGCCTCCGCTAGGGTACAAAACAAGCCTCCGGGCAGGTCCACACGACTCCGCGAGGAGCGCGTACGTCGCGGACGGCGACGATATGATCGGTCTCCTCCACGGCGGCACGCCGAGCGTCGCGACAAATGGCGCACGGACCCATCCCTCTCGCGGCGCCATAAACATGCCGCGCAGCAGCCTCGGAGACTCGAAGTTTGTCGCCGCCGGTGCGCCGCGTACGTTTTTTCGCTAGTGTGGCCCGGCCTTTACAACGCGGAAAGAAAGCAGACTGGGCGTGTAATAATGCGCTGAAAACTTAGATTCAAGGCACGCGATCGCACATCAACAAGATAACTGCCGGCAACCAGTTCCAGGTCCACTCCTTCAATTGTCTACTTTTATTTACCGTCCACTTACAATTTTTCTGTGTTTCAGCTGCCTCGCTTCACGGCTTAAAACATAGCCTCAGCTTGTTAAGACAACAGATGATCGTATCCCCGTGTTACGGGGATACAATCTGCTGTCGAACCAGCTCAGGCCATACTTAAAGCGACCTTAATAACGATTTACGGTAGTTAATTTGCCAACTCTTAAACTGCCGCTTTTACCGCTCTACCTTCATTTGTGAAATCGTGAAGCACGTCATTTAGTGTCCAAATAATGCATTTGCATTATTTTCATGATATGTGGTGCAATGACTTTTAATGTTCGGGGCTTCTAAGAAAGTACGTGAGATCTGAAGAAATACTATGCGGCTAGAGGTCGCGCATAGCACAATTAGCACCAACAGAAATGTGGTTAGCATTTGCTTAAAAAAGGTCGCAAACAGATAGGATGTGCGCCTGGCCTTCTCATCACCCCGCAAACTGCCTAGTTTATGCAGACGAATTAGCCAGAAGAGGCAAAAGGCGAACACTTGTGGCTCTCAACACAACGTTTATTTTGCGCCTTGTGTGCTGAACATTGTGTACTGCATTCGTTTCTCCTGCGGTAACACATACGTCGGTCAAACGGGCTGGCGTGTCAGTGTTCGAGTGAAAGAGCACCCACCCTCGCTTTCGATTTGTGACGGTGCGCACTTGCCGCGACATGCAGGTGAATGTGGTTGCACCCCTCCTTTGCATAAGGTAGGAATTTCCGCCCGGAGAAAGAGCAAAACACAAAGAGAATTTCTAAAAGCCTTTTATATTGTCGAACTAGAAGCCCTGTTGTTAGTGCTACGTCCTCAAAGCTCAGAAGAAAAGAATTACGTTTGCTTAGGTCCGCCAATTCCAGGTGATTAGCTATTTGATAGTGTTTTGTTGCGCAGTGTTTCTTTGTGCTTGCGTTATGCAGCATCTCTACGTGCTTGTAATGACACTCGCGCAGGCGCGGGCGATAGCGAAATGCTTCTAAATGACGTTTTTTTTTTTTCGTAATAAAATATGAGTTATTCAGCTTCGTCCTGTGGCCTTCCTTCTGTGTCCGCGTGTTTTTAGCTCTGTTTTTCTTCTTCAAGGATTCCTTAGTCAGGTGCGTGCATAAACAGCGATGATGATACTTGCCTTGGTGTGCATATGTCACGCAGCTATCTAAAGCCCATATGAGACACCTCGGAGTTGCTGACAGATAATATTCGCGTCAGAAACCTCGAAGTGAGTGAGGGCGCGTTCAGCATTGATTCATTATTTTTTAGCAATTATGCGGCTCGGATCATTGTCCGCACATATGCAATGGACAGAGTCATGAAATTTCTAGATATGCCAAAATTCAAACGCTGATGATGACAAACTATTATTAAACGACATTATGTGAGGTATCCCGATAATATTACGGGCATAAATTACACCGCGAACTGCCCGTTTAGTGAAAGCACATGTACGGCGACAGTGATATTACGAAAGCATGAATGCTTCTCATCCAACATAACTATTAATTTTTGCAACGCTGGTGTGATAAAGAGCGCCAGCACCAGTACACTTACAACATCCACCATTAGGAGTACAGACGACAATCTTATACGTCTTCGTGCCCTTGTGCTGCATGAAATTGATGCTGTAGAGAACTCTAAAAAGAATATTGTGGTGAACTCGTACCCAATGAAAATATTGTTACTACCGTTACCTTATAAACCCATGTCCTATTTGGATTTCGAAGAAAAAAAGGGGGGTGGGAGATCCAAAGGTCACGTGAATCCCACCACCCTTCGTAGGTGGCCATGTGTTAGCCCGCCATGAGATTACCAGGGTGCAGAGAAATAAATTTTTTAAAAAGCAACAGCCACTCGTAATTTTGGTTTTCCATGACACCTCAAACATTTATTTCTATTCCATTATGGTAATCAATGTTCGCGTTGTAAAACGTGACAAGTGGGAGGAAGCTTCAGAGAGAATACTTCATTTTAGATTCGTAATTACATTAATCATAGCGTGATTTCATGCGTCAGAGCAGCAATTATTTGCTGTTTGAAACGGAAAATCGAGTACAAAGGTCGTCCTATGTGCGGGCACGCATATGAGACGCGGCATGTTAAGATGCAGTCATGTAATTAGTAAAAATATCAGCGTGTGCTGCGTAATTGACCCATATGTCTTATGATACGCCAAGCTACCAGTGATGCGATTATCACTTACGTGTAACTCATGAATACGATGCTTCAAGATTTCATGGCATACAATTCCTAGGAAACTTTGTAATAACGTGTTTTCAAATAGCGCTGTGAATAGCCGCAGCGCCGTTGTAAGCTAATTCCCGCACCCCCAACGCAATAGATCTCAAATGTTGGGAGGTAATAAAAGAATGGCAGATCCCACGTGCAGTGGGAAACAAGGAAATGCGAAGCACGCATCAAGAACGTAAAGTGAATCTGCATTGCTGTCTCACTATACCGATTTCGGTAGATATGAAGTTCACGAAACGGCCATAAGAGCACCAATACCGTGGCATGTAAATGATGCCACTTATGCCAGCTTATAATGATTTTCATGTTATGACCTGTCATTTATGTTCTTCATGCAGTCATGTTGTGCCATGTCAGTTTTCGTATACATCCCATTAACGAAACGGCCAGGAGAGCACCAAGACCGTGGCGTGCAAATGATGCCGCTCATGACATGCATATCATTGTTTTCATGTTGTGACCTGTCGTTTAGGTTCCTCGTGCAGTGAAATGAAAATATTGTAATGAAAATATTGAAACTACAGAGGGAAAATGAGTTCTACGGAAGCCCGTAAGATCGGGTAATGTTTCATGAAAGGGAAAATTAACATCCACCCTTCTGCAGCGCAGGGCTACAAGAAATTCCTATGATTTCTCATAAATGAAAGCTTCCTAGTTGCGAAAAATTCGTCCTAGTCCGGCGCTTCAACTCGTGACCAGCGCCTTTGCCGGGCGCTCGTAGCAAATGACAGCTCCAAAAGTGAATCCATCGACACCTCGAAGCACATGGGCATGAAAATGAGTTGTGCGGAAACCCGCAACGTGGAGTAACGTTTTATGAAAAGGAAAATTAGCGTCCACCCTTTTTTAGGACAAAGCTACAAGGAAATCCATTAGGATTTCTCAGGAATGAAAGCTACCTATAAATTCTTCCTGGTGCAGGGTACGGACAAATGACCAACCCCTAACCGTGGAGGTCGCTCTCCAAATAGGGAGCCCAACCTCAAGTTTTGGATGCGCCGTTCGCCACACAAGCGGAGAGAGGTGGAATAGCCGGTCGCACGAACGGTAGCATGAACGGTCGCTCTCACATGTGCTTCGCATTGTGCGAGCGGAGAAACGTGTTCCTGGAAGCACTTATTTCGCGTTCCTTGCCCGGGAACTGCACTTCTTTATGTCAGTACGGAAAGCAGGCACACAATGCAGACGCTGTCACATCAGTTTAGAGAAAGAATCGAAATGCCCGTGAAGAAATGCTCGTGAAACGGTCCCGTTTCCCTGACAAGTGGTGCGAGAAGCAGACACAGCAATCGTGTATTACGGTGAAGTGATGCTTGCACGCGCGGTATCTTGATGTCATTTGTGTATGGTAAGGTACCATCACTACAAGTAACATGGCGAAGCGCGATGCCGAAGCTTATTTTAACAGAAACCGCGTATGTCAAGCGAAAGTGCATATTCGCTGGCTAGGTCATTTTTTAGTACGACAGCAGCATTACAGGTTGGCCTCATACACTGCAGTTGCCATTAATACCCTGAGGACCGTTTTACTAAACTGGTGGAGATAAATTTTCAGTCGCTGCGCAGTACAAAATTTGAGTAGCTGGATGTTGAGAGCGTTTACACCGGCAATGGAAGCGCCTGTGACGCTGGCGGTGTGTAGCTGCCGCTTTTGTTGCGTAGGCAAAGTAGCCGTAGATAGAAGCAAGGTGGCGACAGCAAAGGTATTGCGAGGTCTGATGTTGTTTTTATCACATTGTAAATTACATAACAAAACAAATTACATTGTATGGGCAAACACAGACCATCGAAGGCGGCACTTCATAGTGTTGACCAACTGGGCTTTTAAAGGGGACATGAACCACAGTCCTGAAAAAGACATTCCACGCCTAACATACGCTGTTAACACCTGAGCAAAATTCTGTAGTCATACGTGAAGCGTGGCGTTCATAAGCGGAGCGCAAAGTTTCCACTTCCTCAGGAGCCCTCAACTCAAAAAGAGCCTTCTCCTCACGCTCTTTGTATATGCTGTTTCGTCATAGAGCATACATCACTACTATTGGCCTATGGCAGACATAGCCCATTTGCCTTGCGCACGCCGCAACCGTGCCCGGGACCTTCGCAGCGCGCGTTTCTAACCGCAAACGTGCACGTGCCATGCGTTCGCTTTTCTTTGCATTGGGAGCACCTAGGGAAAGATAGTTGCTGGAAATACGTAAAAAGGTGTTTGTTAATGTGCAAGCCTCATAGATGTCATTGGAAAGTATAATTCAACTACCTAAACGTCCACAGAAACCGTGCGGTGCGAAATCCACCATAAATATTGTTTTCCAAGGAGCCAACTAATGCATGCCAGCAACCTCCAAACAATGATTCCCAAACTTTATCGATCATTGATCAGTGGTTTTAGATGCGTTTATACCACGGAGCAAGAATTCTTGAGGAGGGGGGACAGCGCTGGCTCGGGCGGCCCGATAAAGTCACGCCGTAAGGCACCGCGCCGACGCGCCCTCTGTCGTGCTAGTCGGCTCGCGGAGAAAGAGGAACGCGCCTCGCGCTCTCCGCAGAAGATTGCCGGTTTAATGTTTCAAGGCGAACCGGCGCCGAATCATCGCAGTGGATGCGTTTCTTGCGCGTCCTCGGTGGCTGCAAATTAACTGAACGAAAAGAAAGTGTCGCATACACAACAATTGCACAGAACCTCTTGTGGAAGGCGAAATGTACAATTCTTTTACTGTATAACGCGAGCTCGGTTGGTTAGGACGGCCCCAGAACTATCGGTACAACGTAGTTTCTTTTCCTTCAACTACACACACGCCATTGTTTGCTTCTTTATTGTTCAAGGCAATGGACTCGTGCCAAAGGGACTTGAGAGGACGCACCATCTCATTTTTTTCATCGTGCCGAACAGCGAGCATATTTGTGTCTTAATTGACAACTGCACGTTCTCCGCACTTCACGACAGGTCCAGTGGGCTGTGTGCTTTCTTTCTTTCTATTTTTTTGTGCGAACAGAAAATAGGTAGGTGAACCAGAGGTTTATCCGGAATTTCATTTTCTTTTTTTTTTTTTGGGGGGGGGGGGGAGGGGGGGGAGGGGAGGTATTACACATGGCCTAACCAGTAGCTGGGGGATGTGGATACGAAAGTCATTGCTTATCTGAGGAATTTTTAGGGGGATGTGAGGATACAACGGGTGCTATCAGGGGATTGTTAAGAGGGGGGAGAGGCGGGGGGTATAAATCCCTGGCTGAGACAGCGCGGAAATATTGACGGCACGGCATCTAGTTACAATACGGGCCGTTTCGGTTTGTCGAACCCTTCGCCACCAAGCTCGCTTTAACATCCCACACGTATGTGACTATCCGAGAAATGCTTATCGCAAACAATGTCACGGGGCATGAGCCCTTGGTCTTTCCTTGCTATTGCACGAGCGTACACCTCCAATTTCACCGAGCCACTGGGAATTTCGAAAGTAATCAGTTTCACCTTGCAGGATGAGCCAATGTTAATGTTTGGCACGACACATGATGGCAATACTGGACAGCGCACGCGTTTGTTGCAACACGAACAGCGCGCGCAAAGTTTGAGGAGCCGCCCCCGCAGCACGCTGCGGTATTCCGTGAGAGATATAAAGTCAGCAGATCGCAAACAATACGCGGGAGCTTTCACGGCCTTCATTCCCAAGGCAATTTACCAATTTACCCATGCGCGCCCACAACACGCCAGCGAGTGACTTCCAGCGGCATGCGTCGTCTGCTCTGCAAGCAGCTCGTTCCAAACGCTGCGCAGCACGTAATTGGGCCAGCATTTATTGCGAACTGCAGCTAAAATGTCCGCCACTCCTGTTTATTGATGCTATAGACTGAAAACTGAGAAAATTTACAATATGTAAGACGGTAACGCGAGTATTGTGCGTCGCGCCGATAGGATGACGTGTAAACTATGGCAACAGGCCGGAAGCGTCATCTGTCGTGATGCGCAGAAAACTCAGCTTCCTCCTCGCCCAAGCGTTACATTAACGGGCCGCCGCCGCGCTCTGCCGTGGTATAGCAGTTTCCCCTCCTCAAATACTGCTTTCTCCGTGGTTTATACCCTACACGTTTATACCTTCTAGGACTCTAACCAAAGATCATGAGTGTAGCCGAACGTAAAATTTTTCCTGGATAGAGTGGATTAAGGGACTAGGACGGACTTTGGCGGATTATGGTGGATTAGGTGTATTAGCATATCTAAACCTTATTCTGAGCGCAACCACACGACACTTCCACACACACACCCACACACCCAGGCATCCACCACGCACAGCGCTCACTTGCGCTCACTTGCGCGCATGTGCCACATGTATATATTCAACCTTCGTGCGTTGAATAAATTCAGTTGGAAGTGAGCGCTGTGCGTGGTGGATGCCTGGGTGTGTGGGTGTGTGTGTGGAAGTGTCGTGTGGTTGCGCTCAGAATAAGGTTTAGATATGTTCTACCAACTAGCCCAACAACAAGTTCTTTTAGGTGTATTAGGGCGGATTAAAAAGATTAAAGTGCATTAAGGTCGACTATGGCAGAGCGGATTATTCTTGAAACCGATTAAGGAGGATTATGTCAGATTAAAAGGGATTGGACTAGCTGGAATAAGGATTCTAGCACCTTAGGGTTGACGAAGATGGATTAGTGTGGATTGAAATGGATTACTCCTTAAACGCTTGGCTTAATTATGTTTAGCTTAAAAACTCTGAACTAAGTTAGGATTAGCTAAGTCTTAACTGTATTAGACCTGGCATAATTATACTTGCATTGGTTAGGCTTGACCGAATTTCCTTATCCTAATCAGGCATGTGCTTTTAAGCAATACTTAATTAGGCGTACAGTAATTATACCTAGGTTAATGAGTGCTAGCTTAACTAAACTTGGCCTAAATAGTCTACGTTTATTTATGCTGAGTTATATTGATTTAATTAAGCATCCCCTAATGAGCTTTACAATAATCAGACACAGTTCATATAGTGTTGATCTAATTAATTTAGGATTTTTTGTCCGATCTTATTTATGTTTCGCTTCATTGTACTTTTCGTCGATATTGCCTTAGTCCTGTTAGTAAGCCTAATTAGTCATGCCATATTTAGTCATACCTTCGTTATATCTCATTAATCACTCCTACAGTAATTAGAATTGGCCTAGTTTATGTGGAGTTATGGTATGGTAAATTATATTAGTTTCATTAAGCTTTGCCTGTATAGTTTTAACCTAAGCAGACTTCATTTCATTAGTGTTAGCTTAAGTGGTTGCGTAATAAATAACTTCAGCCAAATTAGTTCTGAATAATTTAGTCTTAACCTATATTAGGCTTAAATTAAATTGTCATAGCCTTATTAAGCTTGAATTAGTTAATTCTGTGACAAGCAGTCCTGGCTGAGCTATGCTTCACTTTATTAGACTTAATTAAGCTTAGTCTGGTCATAACTAGTCTTAGAAAGCTTAAATTTGCATACACCAGCGGATTTTTTGCAGATTTGCCAGTTTCACCAACACCTGATACAGATTCTCTGTTAACATTGAACTAGCGCTTATTACGAATGGTTGCATCACACTTTAAAATAACCCATTCGCCTCACCGCAGCTGAGCGCATTTTATTTCACTTTAATCCGCCGGCGCACATGGGTTCGAGTCCTGAAAGTCATCCTTTCGAGCTATAGTAGCCGTGCGCTTGAGTCCGACAGGATGGTTTACCCTTCTGTAATCACTAATCAACCATTGACTAACTTTGGGTTATGCGGAACAAGGTGGATTGGCGTTACTAGTTGCCTAGTTTATCCTGGCGCTGTCGTATGCGCAACATCAAAGACAATCAGTGCACTGACAAAGTAATCGCGCACAGCTCCCAGCCTAAATGTGTGAAAAGTATCGGGGGATCAAAAAAATGCAGTCATGCGAGGGCACGTGACCGAGCCCTGGCACGGAGTGAGCAAGCGGCCACCAGGAAGCGCTGCCAACAGGCCCCGGCGCGATTTCAGTAGGTCACTCTGATACGTCGTTGAAGCCTTGTGACGTAGCGCAGTGGGCAGGGCGCCTCATTCGACACTGCCCACAGGTCCTCTATGGGCTCTGGGCCGCAGAGTTGAGACAACCTGAGGAGGAGGAGGAAATAACTTTATTGAGTCCGGAGGAACCTCTCCCCACCCACTCTTGGTTTAGTGGTCGGAAGGGAAAGGGACAACTGGAAAGGAAGATTTTCGGTCGCACTATCTTCGCACCTAACAAATATTATTGAAAAATTATTTCGCCTGCGAAGCCCTTTGCAGAAGCAAGCCGAAAGGGTGGTTCAGGGACCATTTAAAGCTAGCAAAGCGCCATCATAGCAAGCGCAAACGGTCTGAAATAGCGCTTGCACTGCAAGGAACGTGCGTGTTCAATATGAACATTAGAGATTATCGTGCCGCATTGTAATGCTAGCAAACTCGGCTTCAAAAACATGAAAACTGCATGATGTGACGATAAAATGTGGCTGCCGCGGCGGCTGCATTCCGATGGAGGCGAAATGTTGAGGCCCGTCTACTGTGTGATGTCAGTGCACGTTAAGGAAGACCAGGCGGTCGAAATTTCCGGAGACCTCCACTGACGGCGTCTTTCATAATTGTAGCAGGTACGGGGACGCAAAACCCCAGATATCAATCAGCCTATCGAGGCGAAACTTGTACGCGGCTGTCAGCATTGCGCATTGTAATGCAGCAGCGGCTCGACAAAGTAGGCGTAAAAATGAACTGTTCATATTCATTTGAAGCCTGTTGTGGCCTGGCATGCAAGCGATGGAATATCGAGCGAACACACAAGAAAATGCAATTTGTTGCGCCGACAGCTCCGAGCAGACCACACTTCACAATGCGTTTTATCGGCCGTGTAATCACAGAAATTGAAAACTCGTCTTTAGTTGCACGTCGGTTACATCGTCATTCCTTTTCGACACGCACTTGGCAGCCACGAACGCGGCTTCGCCTTCAACGACCGACTAGGTTCCGTAATCGTGGTATTTAAAGTGTGGTATATGTTGAAATTGACAGCGCGAAACTGTTTTAGGGGCGAAGCTCCTTAAAGTTTGGGTCTGTCCGTCCGTTGTTCCTAGTAGCGCGTTACCTTCAAGGAAATGAATTATGCTACGTGTGGGCTTGGGATGCCTATACCACGCACGCTCTCACATTGCGCGCGCGAAACAGGGACGCACACTCATTCCTACACAAACAAACCGCCTGCACGCGGCCGCGTGAAGATATTCTGTAAAAAGATGGCGCTGTTTCGAGGGTGCGGCAGCGCCGCCTTGGTGAGGTTTTTTTCTTTCTGTCTATTTCTCTGTTATCTCTCTCTCTTCTTTTTTTGTTTAGTGTATTGTGTCGCCTTTCGAGAGAAGACATGATGTCGCTTGTCCAAGCCTATACGGCATCCGGCTCAGAGCGCGTGTTGTTTGGTAGGGACCAGACAGGAAGCGTGAATGAGTTGAAACATGGCGTCTCCAACCAATCCGCCTTCTCGTTGGACATTTCATGCTTACATATGCTGTTGTGCACGGGAGAGGCGGCCGTTTTTCTTCTAGTTTATACAATGCCTCAACCGACAAGTTGAAGAGCTCAGAATAAGATTAAGCCTCTCGCAGTACAGACGGACTTGTCATTTCTTGTAATTATCCTCACCGCTATTTCCTGTCCTTCTGCAGGGCCAGGGATACAGCGGGAAATAATGCCAAAAATCGTCGATGAAGACGTCTCAGAAGGGACTGTTGCCCTTTTCATAGACGCCGGTTTGACACTGAGATTACAAGAATCATCCGCATTCGCTAATACACTACGAGTAATTACTTACGACGAAGATGGCCCCCATGAAAAACAAGTAAGATCCCTTAATACTTGAAACACTTTCATGGACAAGACAACCTCTGCCAGTTGTGTTGCGTTCAACTGGACAATTACTACATTGGGCACAGTCAAAAGCAGAATATTCGGCAGAGTAGAAAACCGCAATAATTCGCCATTGTTCTATACTTCATACCATTATGCGCGACATAAGTACATATATAGGTGAATTACGCACAAAAACAAGGGAAAATAGCGAAGACACATTATGTGCTACCACAATTCACAGCAACTAAATAAGCCTATCAAATGCGAGTTATGCAACATAACAGAAGGAATTGAAATTGGTGTGAAGTTAAGCAACGACTTGTTCAATGTAGGCATGGGTCTTATCATTAAAGACTCTTATAGAAAATTTGTCAGAAAGTGGATGTATCATATCCATATGCCTTGCTGTGGGAGCGATTCTTCATCACCATCAGGGAGGGGGTACTTGATCTTGTATGGCTGGCGACTTTGGGATGATAACGGCGTGAGGTCCGATGGGCTGGTCTGATGAATAAATTGTCGGGTAGCCACGAATGATTTTTTTTAATAAATAAAGTCGCAGACGTGAGATATTGCGGGAAGTCGGCTGCATTTCGATGGACGCGAAATGTTGAGGCCCGTGTGCTGTGCGATGTCAGCGCACGTTAAAGAGCCCCACATGGACGATATTCGCGGAGCCCTCCACTACTGCGTCTCTCATAATCGGAGCTGGTTTTGGGACGTTAAAACAATTGCCGGAAGTGGCAAGAGGAAGAAGGGCAAGCTATGCTTTTACGCTAGTAACACTTATGTTAGCTGAGTAATTCTAGGCAATGAATGTGTCACCCCTGTCGTGGTGACGGATTCCAATGTCAGCCCAGTGAATGGCCACTGAATGTAGATTCTAGTAAGGGTCCAATGAATGGCCACTGTCGTGGTCCCACCAACGTCACACGCCATTTCTCTCTCTGCCATTGTCACGCCGACGCCGTCCAAGTGCACGTATAAACTGTAGTAGGAGGACGGTGCGTGAGCGTCGGCGTTGTGGTGTTCGGTGTGCGGGGCCGAAGTTTGAAGTGCGTGGGCTTGCCGTGACAATGATGATCGGTGTGCGGTGCCGACGAGGTGCGGCCGCGCACGTGGTTCGTGCGCGATCACGAGACAGCTCGAGCGCCGGGCCGAACACCTGAGCGAACGACAGGACGACTGGGACTCGACGGGAGCAGATCGAGCTCCGGGCCTCGTCCCGGTTTCCTACGGCGACGCGGTTCCTGCTCGGCTGGGCCTCGCCCCGGCTTTGGTGTCCGCCGACCTGTACGCTCCTGTGCTTGGGCTCCGCCTCGATCAGGCGTTCCTGAACTTCGGCCACGCCCCTTGGGCTCCGCCCCGAGTAGACGCTCCTGTGCTTGGACTCCGCCCCGAGCAGACGTTACTGTGCTTGGGCCACGCCCCGAGCAGATGTTCCTGCACTTGAGCCACGTCCCGGTGCTGCTGCTGTTGTGACTCTAGCTCCCGGTTCTGCGTACGAGTACTTGGGCCACACTGTAAACGAAAATATGCCCAGCTGGGAGGTCTTGCAGGATAATACTCCCGCTAACCTCCGGTGACGTCACCATATACCCGACGCGTCGGGATGTGCCGGAGTACGTGCGAGGCCTCGCCGCGCTTTCAATCCGGCGCGTGAAGCACGGAGGGAAACGGGGCGCCTTCCATGATTATCCTCCGGCGAACAATGACCGGAGCTCGTATTTCCCTCCGGTATCTGCCCGCAAATCCTCCGGTACCACCGCCTGACCGCGCCCGGCAACTCTCATTGGCTGCTGGAGGAGTGACGTCGCAGCCCGACAAGGCCTCTCAAACCTAACATGGCGCCGGTCCTAGCTACACAGTCGAACCGATGCGATGCTTAGGCGAAATGGCAGGCCTTCGGCCGCGATAGGAAAAAATGAAATCGTTTCGTGCATCTTGTGAACGTTACAAGCAGCGATGAGCACCAAGGGACACTGTGGCCGACAGCAGCAAAGCGTCGCTGGAACCTACGTCGTGCTAGTGTTGTGGAGTGATCGAATGTCAGCCACGGAGAGCAGGCACAACGACTGCGTCGGTGAGTGAGCCAGTATACTTTTTGAAGTGCGTGCGTTATTTTTGTCAAAATCAAGTAAAGTTTGGTGCAGTTTAACAAATAACAATATCGGTAATCTAGAATTGAGTATTACTAGAAGTACCGGGTATGTTACAGAAAAATATAGGAGTAAGAAATTCGGCCGAATTGCCATTGTTTGAAACACGTGTTTTTAAAGCTATATAAATGGGGATAGCTTCTACAAATTTGCACGTAGGAGTGTGAGATTTAGCGCGTAGATGTCTGCATGGAGATGCGTGCTATCTCGCTAAACTATGGCCGTAGCTATATTCATAACGACGTTATAAAGATATTAAAATTAAAATGTGTTTTTATGTTATATGTCACGTATCTATCAATTTATCTTTCTCTACAATGAGTATAATAAACGCTGCGTCATTGTTATTATCACCTGCCATTTATTTGGATCTGTCTTGTAAACTGGCCTAATAACAACTAAAATCGATAATATGCCTTTTTAAAATGTAACGAAACGAGCTATACAATTCTTTTTGTATTGCCTTTGAGAATGCATCTATGCGCTTATTCTAGTGACGTGTTTAAATAGGGTATGTAGAAGTGGAGATATCAGTCGACCGATTAAAACAAAATTGTAAGTAGGCCTTCCTGCAACGTTTATTTCCAGCCGCTACTGCGGTCATGGTGGCATGGCCTTGGCTGCGCTGCACGGAACTACTGAAACAGAGTGTAGCTGCAGGTACATTCACGTTTCTGAGCAAGTGCAGTGACCAGGCAGAGGGCGGCACGAGGCGGGCAAAGCAAGAAATGGGGGGGGGGGGGGGGGGGGTGTTTAACGTCGTCGATACAGAAGCGTATCGCCGGAGTCTGGCTGCGGCCGGTTTGGCTCAAACCCGGATGTGACGTACCCTTAGGGAGGTACTCTCTGCCCCTAGATAGGTGCTGAAGCAGCTAGGGAACGATTCCTTGGCATGTCCCCAGTCCCCGTTTGCCCCAAAGGCTGTGCTGTACACTGTTGCTGTACACGTTGCTCGAGATCGCTTAATGATTTCGTGGCCAAAGAGTTTATACACAACATCGACCGTTCTGCCTTCTACCCCGAAGACCAGCTACATTAAGGTATGTCATCCGAAATCACTTCTTGTGTCGTGAAGCAATGCTGCTCATGTATTTGTAATTCTTGAATTTTAGGCCTTGGCGCGTCATGGACTCGACTTGCACGGCATGCAAGCTACTTCTACCGTGAAAATGCCGAAGAAAACGGTGAGTTGCCGCACAGTCACTTGTTTAAGCGCTACGAACCCGCGTGCCTGCGACCCACAGTTTTCTTGCGGCGTGCGATTAAGTTGGGCATCGCGAACCTCAGATTGTTGACCGTCTTTGTTGTGGCTGTACAGCCATGGGTTACTACCGAGGATTCATTGAACTAAAACAGTGCGAAACATGCGAGTAGAAGGAGCAAGTACTGGCGCGCGCGTGCTGAACCGCCAGTCCATCCAGCGCTGATGTACGGTGATCAGCACGCTGCGCTGAATGATTCACCGTAAAGTGAGCATAGTCGGAAGTTCATCGGAACGCTTCGTTAGAGTCCCGTGTTGTAATAAACCGAGCCACACTAGTACCCGATTTTGCTGTCGCGTGTTTGCATGCTTGCTTGCACGGACTGCCAGGGCTGCCGTTCTCACAGACAGGCCGTGCCCAACAAAGGGTAAAGGCTACATGATGCAAATTGAATGAAGCCAATAAGGTTGCGTGTATGGGCTTGTTGATACGGCATGCAGCACTTTGTCGTAGCATGGCAAAGACAAACACATGGTAAAAGAACGTTTGATGACACCTTTTTCTGTGCCATCGTCCTTGCAGCACAGCAGTAAAGTGAATGAAGCTCTTTGGTTTAACGGTGCTGTAATCATTTGGCTAATTTGGTGTGACATCTGTCTAGGTTAATCCGCACAGGAAAATGTGCGCACAGGGCAGCACTGACCTTGTGTTTACATGTTTTGATTTGGCTCCGCTTTGATCTTAGCTGGTAGGTGGAAAGCCCATGGGAATTTACTTATTGAAGATACTTTAATACCAGCCTAATTGAGATTTGCGTTCATTTGTGAGTACAGAATGTGCACTTTGACAGTTTCAGTAAGAGCTGCTTTTGCAGATACCTGTGAGGCCACAGTGACTAGATGCCCATAGAAGCGACTAGTCTGGGCCCAAATTACAATCTCTTAGAAATAAATTACAGCAGAGCCCCGTTACTGAATTTCTTAAGGTAGCATAGAATAAGAATGTGTGACCCAAGGAAACGTAACATCTGGCAAAAATATTAGCATAAGGAAAATGAGCCTACATGACAATTGTACGTGCTCTTTTCATTTGCTGCCTGTGGAGGCATCACCCCCCCCTATATGCCACTCTTCAAATTTCAAACATAAGCAGCGCGGACAAATGGACACGGATGCATAGAGACTGGACAGGATGGGCACTGTACTCCAACTTAGTTTATTGAAACAGCACATGATGAACCTGACAGGACAGAGCGTTTGAAATCTGAAGAATGCAAGACCAACTAGCCTCGTAACATGTTCTGCTGCACGCCACCCCATAGCTACTTTTGAGAGAATACTCGGGAACACCTGTGCTGCTGTTTCCCTATTGCTACAGAGAAATCTTGTTTCCAGCAGGATTTCTTTGTGTCGATGCAATCCACTGAGATGTTTGTGATTTAGTGGTGGGAATATGGTTGGCGTCAAGGTTCATTCGTTTCACCCTGCACTACCTGGACTGGTTCGCAGCAATGTTGTGTGGGTGCCGCCATCTTGCAGGGAGCGTTTCAACAAGTGCAGCAGCGGCGCAATGCTGAGGCAAATGCAAGCGTTAAAATTTCATGCTCCCTGCTATGGTTGATTTGCTCACGAGTTGTGACGGTTGTGATTCGGGAAAGTGCGCCACCTATGCTGAATAGCAGGTTCATTCATTTCACCCTGCACTACCTGAACTAGTAGTTCATGGTGGTGCCGTGTGGGTGCTGCCATCGCGCAGGGAACATTCCTGTTGTAGATGCTGACATCTAGGTAGAGCCAGGCGAAGCTCGTGACAGTGTGTGCTCGAGGTGTGCGCGGCGGACTCCTAGGCTAGAACACGTTTGGAATAAACGTGTGTCCACGAACTCAGCATCCTGCCTTCTCGCTTGTCCCTGACGACTTCGACATGGTGTCAGAAGACAGGTGCTATCAGTGGACATTGGCCTCTAGCTACATCCTTGCAGAGGGCGCCACAAGCAAGAAAGCGCTGGTGAGCTGCTCCCTACACGCTTATGCTCGGAGCTCAAGCAGAGCAACCTCCTAACATTCGAGGCCATGGCGTCGTTCATTATTCAACCGCCGGACGCCTTTAACTTTTCATTGCCAAATGAGTGGCTGAAGTGGAAATGGCGTTTTGGTTTCCGAACCTCTTCAGACTTGTGTGTAAAGCTTGAGCAACATTAAGTATACACGCTGCTCTACATCATGGGTGAGCAATCTGAGGAAATCTATGCCACCTTCGCTTTATCTGAGGAGAACTCCAAGAAATTCAATGCGGTCGTGGAGCAATTCAACAAGTATTTTATCCTGCGACGCAACGTAATCTTCGAACGAGCCAGATTCAACACCAAAACGCAAAATGATGGTGAGTCGGCTGAAGATTTCGTCACTGCGCTCCACAAGCTCTCGAAATATTGCGAGTTCAGTGCTCTTTAAGAGGAGTTTGTGTGCAACTTCCTTGTGGTTGGGATCAAACATAAGCAGCTATCTGCCACGTTGCAGCTCGACGCAGACGTCACGCTGCAAAAGGCTCTTGATTCCGTCTGCCAGATCGAGACCGTCCGTCAACAACAAGCTGAACTTCACCTGGAAGTGTCATCTGTGAACAAACTTTCAGCGGGTCCCCAAAGCAATCGGTGTGCCTCAAAACAAAAAGAGAAAGAAAAAAGCAGCGCTTCCTCACGTGGGGCAAGCAAGCCAGCTACACTCTCAGGCAAGAACACAGCAGAGAAACCATGTTGTTGGCGTGGCCACGACCGTCACCCTCGCACTCTCTGCCCAGCGCGCTCTGAAGTATGCAGGTATTGCTGGAAAAAAGGTCACTATGCCTTAGTATGCCTACTATGCCTGTCGCGGCACCTGGATTGTGTCGAAAGCCAGCAAGAAGCTCCCGAAGCAGCATTCCTCGGAGCAATCAAGACGTCGGATGCTGGAGTGTGGGAGGCAGCAGTCTTGGTTCAAAGCCAGTCATTATATTTTGCAGTTGACACTGGTGCCGGTTCTTCCAATGCAGGTATTCGGAATGCTGAAAAACAGACCTCCTCTCTGTCAGCTCCATGGTCCAGACGGAAAGCTCTTTCTAGCCACGGGAATAGCAAGAATCGAGCTCATCTACTGCAATCGTGAACCATTCAAAATGTCTGCCTTGGATGGGATCTGCACTCCACTGCCTGGCAGGTCGCCGATCGAAGAACTCCGGATATTGACGTTCGTAAACGGCGTTTCTGGCAAAGTGAACACGAAAGAACTTCCAGCGGCATTTCAAGGAATCGGCAAGCTACACAAAGAACACCGGATTCAGCTGCAAACAGGAGCGAAAGAGCTTCTAGCCGCAGACCCATTTTCTAGAGCATCATTGCGAGATACCAGAGACACCGAGCTAGAAGAAAGTATGGAAGCTTTCCTAGCTCCTTGACAACTTCTAGTCCGGTAAAGGACTGCTGCCTCCAATGGCTAAAGACATCCCAACAAGCAGACCCTGCCTGTACGCAACTTCGCCTGTTATGCAAGAGGGAACGGCCGTCTAGAAGAGGTTGACGAGCCGACCTAAAACCCTTCCACGACCATCGGCACCAGCTCTCTGTGGAGAACGAGATACTCCTCTACGCATTGCGAGTTGTCGTCCCTGACTCTTGCCGAAAAAGTCCTACGACTTTTGCATGGAGGACATTTTGGCGTAATGAAGACACTTGCTTGAGCCAGAGATTGTGTCTGGTGGCCCACCATAGGATCTGACGTCTCGTCCATGGTCAAGCAATGTCATCGGTGCGTTCAAGCAAGGGTGATCCGGAAATTGTGACTAATCAGGTCTGATTTTCCAGAAAGACCTTGGTAATGCATTGCAATAGACTTGTTCCACTTCAAGAACCAGTGGTGGCTCATAGCTACAGACTCCTATTCCGGATTCCCTGAACTGTTTCTACTCAAGAAGCTTACGTCCACAGCTGTAGTCAGCCACTGCAAGTCAATTTTTGCATGCCACGGAATTCCCAAAGAAGTGGTTTCCAACAATGGCCCGCAGTTTCCGTCAACTGAATTTTCACTCGTCGCCCAAGACTACTGCTTCAAGCACATTACATCTAGCCCTTACTATCCCCAAAGTAATGGACTTGCAGAGGCTGCGGCAAAAATCGTCAAGACATCCATGACGAAGATTAACGACCCTTACCTGACACTTCTAGCTATCAGGTTGACTCCTTTGAAGAATGGGTATAGCCCTGCCAAACTACTCATTGGCTGCCGGCTGAGATCCAGGCTTCCTCTTTGCCTCACCAAGCTGGCACCCCAATTGCCATATCAAGACAGTCTTAGGAATTTTGAGGAAACATACCGAAAACACCAAAGCGACAGATGTCACGGAGTCCGCGAGTTGCCGGAACTTCTTTATGGAGATGCCGTGTGGATAACAGCTATGAAGAGCAAAGGGACAGTACAAGCCCCAGCCGATGTCTCGATCTTACTAGGTCATCACCGACACTGGTACTGTACGCAGAAACTGGACGCAGCTAGTTTCATATTCGTGAGGTCACGACAACACAGAAGACGCCAGTGCCAGCGATTGTGCTATAGACACGCATTCACATTGCCAGGGCACTTCCCACGGACATACCAGAAGTGGGAGGTGCGTGAAGCCACCTACTGCTGTGGACTTTGCTTGATTGCATTGGATATGTTGCAGATGCTGCCATCTAGGCAAAGCCATGCGAAGCTCGTAACAGCGTGTGCTCGAGGTGTGCGTGGCGGGCTCCTATGCTAGAGCACGTTTGGAATAAACTTGTGTCCACGAACTCAGTATCCTGCTTTCTCGCTCGTCCGTGACGACTTCCACAGTTGCAAAAAGTGCAGCTGGAGCATGATGCCGAAACGAATGCGGTAGTGCAAATGTCGCACAAGCCTGTGATACGTGCTGTTGCCTCGCGGGTTGTTGTGGTTACAATTCATGAAAATCGGTGCCGTTTATGTTGGATGGCATGTCAAATTACTGGAAAAGGCTCACTGGCGTACTTGTTGGACGCCATTAAAATACACATGAATATAGCCGGCTTTGTCGTCTGCTGCGGTTTCAGCATCTTGCGCTGCATGCACTCTGCACTACCTAGTGAGAAGGTGCAGGGAAATTGTGAACTACACCTGCGTGACGACTGCACTTTTTTAAAATAAATACCGCGGTGCCGAGGCCGCCATGTCGAACTCGTGCAACTATTGCTGGAGTGCTGTGCCACCTTTAACTGGTTCACAAAGTGCAGGTTAAACGTATAGACATAGTATTTGCAGTTACATGAAGAAGTTTTCCGACATATTTCTCGGATGCAGTTCGGATACACATGAATGCAGCTGGCCTTGAGGTCTGCTGAGCTTTCATCTGTACGATATCACGATTGCTTCCTTTGCTAGATGCCTGATAAATGGCTTGAGCTCTCAGCAGAATCTGCCTACTTTTGAGTTCTGTGCATGCACCACAAGATACTCTCTACCAACACCATCGTCTCACAGTGGTGGGTGGCGTCATGGCTGCCAGCGTCTCAGGGGCGTGCTGACGCACGCTTGGCTCCACGATTGTTTTTGTGCGTGCTTAATAGGGGGCTGTCCTTTGAGCTCTAGAGTCCAAGCTTGGCAACAGCATGTGACACTTTTGGAGGCTATGCAAGGTGCCGAAGCTGTGGAAGTGTCAGCAACCGACAGTACCTGAGAGGAGGAAAGGAATTTTACAGCCGGTTTTTTGCTTATTAAGGTATGTATGAAGCATCTAATAAAGTGCAGTGGCATCACCCAGGCGGACACATGGCCAAAATGGACTTGGATGATCGAAGAAGAGAACCAGCTGAAAAACACGTGGACTAAGAAAAAGAAGGCCACAGGGTGAAGCTGGACTAACAGCTGAAATTTATTTAGAAAAGCACCGTCATATGAAAACCTTTTGTTGTTGCCTGCACATCTGCAAGTCACTAACAAACACAAACAGATGCTGCATAACAAGTACACACGGATACTGAGCAACACTAATAACTAATCATACCTGGAATGGCGAATCTAAGAAAACATAATCCTTTTTCACTTAGGCATAATGATGTGGCACTTACACGTGTGTTACCTCATTTGACAATATATATAAGGCTTCCAAAACTTTGTGTTTTGCTCTTTCCCCGGTACAAAATGCTGACCTTATCAAACACAGGGGTGCCACCCATTCCCTTGCTGTTGCGGCAAGTGCGCACCATCACAAGTCGAAAGAGAGGCTCAGTGCTCTTTCATTTGGACATTAATACATCGGCCAGTTTGGCCAACAAATGCATTGCCACAGGAAAAAGGAATACATTTAACCTTTGGCACACAAGATGCAAGATAAACAGTGTGTCAAGCCACAACCATTCACCTTTTGCCTCCTCTCTCTAATGCTTGTGCAGAAGCTAGCCAGTGTGCGAGGGGCTGAAAAGACCATGCAGACATACATTTGCAACCATTTTTAAGTTGTGTCAAAGCCCTAAATTCTAAATTCGTTTGCTGGCACGCAGAAAGCGGTGATAATTTTCTACAATGATAATAAATCATTGTTACTAAGCTTAATATTTGCCTTTAGTGTCCCTTTAAACTTAATGTGCATTACAGTGAGCACTGCATTACAGTAAGCACTTCATCAATGTTCTCGGCAAGTGCTGACTGGGGCCTAGTTCATCAGTATTGCAATAAAGGCTGCCAAGAATATTCATTGAAGATGCCTCCTTAAATTTATGTTTAGAAATTTTTTTGCTTTTGTTTTTTACAGAGGAATGGCTCGTGGCTGCATCTGATCAGGGAAGGGCAGCTGATGAACCAGCCCATTAGGTTTGCACCAGCAACAGGTGAATTGGGTGAAATGCGTCAACAAAATCGAGTTGCCCTTGTGTGTGCCTGCAACAGGCAGCATATACATCCAGTCCTTGGTCTTCACACCAGTGAAGCTGAGTAGTGGCACCAGTGACTTTCGCTATCAGTTTCCCCAACATAACAAATTCTAAATTCGTTTGCTGGCACGCAGAAAGCGGTGATAATTTTCTACAAAGATAATAAATCATTGTTACCAAGCTTAATATTTGCCTTTAGTGTCCCTTTAAGCCTAAAGTGCATTACAGCAAGCACTTCATCAATGTTCTCGGCAAGCGCTGACTGGGGCCTAGTTCATCAGTATTGCAATAAAGGCTGCCATGAATATTCATTGAAGTCAAGATGCCTTCTTAAATTTATGTTTAGAAATGTTTTTTTGCTTTTGTTTTTTACAGAGGAAAGGCTCGTGGCTGCATCTGATCAGGGAAGGGCAGCTGATGAACCAGCCCATTAGGTTTGCATCAGCAACAGGTGAAACGCGTCAACAAAAAATCGAGTTGTGTGTGGCACATCACCTTCAGTGCTTTGCAACAAAGTGTATTATTATTTCAATGCTTTTGTCAGGATGTGGATGTGTTAACATTGCATAATTCATGTGTGGAAATGAAACTCATTGGATATGCCTGAAATTGCAAGTCCTCACCAATGGCATTTGAATAAATACCCTGCAAGGACCCTTAAATTATTTCTCTAATACAAGCTCAACAAGTTTAGCAGTCACGCATACAGGCAATAATGTAACTGATTTGATTTATTGTTACTTCTTTGATAGATGTAATTAATTACATTACAGTTCCCAATCATTGCCCTATGAAAGCAG
This sequence comes from Hyalomma asiaticum, assembly GCA_013339685.2. NCBI lineage: Eukaryota > Metazoa > Arthropoda > Arachnida > Ixodida > Ixodidae > Hyalomma > Hyalomma asiaticum. Next base: position 95,317,743 of record CM023488.1, read on the forward strand.
CCACATTAGTCAGTGGAAGAATCATTACTGTAATCCGTTAGGTCTATATTCCCCACCCCTTCCCCATTGGTTTCCCCAATTTCTTATCATTGTTCATTGGAACTTTTTCATGGAACAAGTTGCAACGACCATTCTACTGTGTCATCTGGGGCTTTTAGATGGGCTAAGTAATTTTCAAATGACGTTGCCGATGGAGTTCATTGCCTCAAGCTGCCACGAGAGTTTTTCAAGTCCATTAGTTATTTAGTGGAGTTACATCGTCAAATGTGAGGGGAGTTGCACTGTCCGAGCGTGTTCGCTCTCCTTTGATCTCAACGAGTGTGCTGGATGTTACACAGAGGGGTGTGACAAAGGAGCAAGAACCTGTGTCGGCGCACACCATGACCTCGCATGTTTTCTCCCTTTTTATTTTATTTAAATGTATTCGCACTCCTGCAATGACGACAAGCAGGCTGCAGGTGTCTCTGCAGGAATGTGGCAGTGCACCACAGTGACCGTGGTAACCGTGCTTGTGAACCAGCCAGTAGCAGTCCTTCTGTCTCCTACGTAGGCTGTGTCCACCTACCGAAGCCATTTATTGGAAAAAAAGCAGGTGGTTTCCTGGTGTGTGCAGTGCAGTAATATTTGTTGGACATAACATATATACAGGAGCCTCCGTGGCTGATTAAGCACATATTCTGGCTATGTTCAAAGATGTGGCAGGGCCCCTTTAACTCGCACTGCAGGCCTGCTGCTGTTGTCCATTGGTAACTGCTTATCTTGCCACTTGTCGTCCCTTGCTTCTTTAAGAACTCAGCTCAATATTACTACTAGCCGTTCATTGTGCATGCTGCAGGGAAACGAGACTTGTATGGAAACCCAGTGCCTAAAATTGATTGCATAGTTGGCATGCCCCTCCAAACGCATACAACCACAATGCTACTGTTGGCATGACTGCAGTTTTTATGTTATGTCATCATCATCATCATCATCATCATCATCATCAGCCTGTTTAGGTCCACTGCAGGACGAAGGCCTCTCCCAACGATTTCCAATCCACCCTATCCTGAGCGAGTTGGTCCCACTTTATGCCTGCAAACTTTTTAATTTCATCGCTCCATCTAATCTTTTGCCTGCCTCTGTTACGTTTTCCCTCTCTTGGTATCCATTCCGTTGCTCTTACTGTCCATCTGTTATCTTTCCTCCTCATGACATGTCCTGCCCAGGTCCACTTCTTCCTTTTAATTGATATAATAATATCGGCTATTCCTGTCTGTTCTCTGATCCATTCCGCTCGTTTTTTATCTCTTAGCGTTACCCCCAACATTTTTCTTTCCATTGCACGTTGCGTGCTCCTTAGTTTTATCTCTAGTTTTTTCGTTATCCTCCACGTTTCTGCGCCGTACGTTAGTACTGGGAGAATGCAGTGATTGAATACTTTTCGTTTTAGTGAGAGCGGTAAGTTTCCAGTCATGATTTCATAATGCCTTCCGAATGCGCTCCAGCCCAACCTTATTCTACGGAGAATTTCTTTTTCATGGTTAGGAGTTCCTGTTATTAACTGTCCCAGGTATACGTATTCGTTTACACATTGTAAGGGTTCATTGTTGATTTTAAATTTCTGTTCCTTAGCTAGGCTATTGAGCATAACTTTGGTCTTTTGCCTATTCATTTTTAATCCAATTTTAATACTTTCCCTGTTTAGGTCATCAATCATGTTTTGTAGTTCGTCTCCATCATTGCTAAATAGCACAATGTCGTCTGCGAATCTTAAATTGCTGAGATATTCTCCGTCTATTCGAATTCCCTTGTCTTCCCAGTCTAGACGTTTAAAGATTTCCTCTAAACATGCAGTGAATAGCATCGGGGATATCGTATCTCCCTGTCTCACGCCTCTCCCGATCGGGATTTCTCTGCTTTTCTCATGTAGGAGTAGTGTGGCTGTGCAATCTTTGTATATGTTGTTGATGGTTTTCACGTATATGTCCGGTACCCCTTGTCTACGTAGAGCTTCTAGAACTGCTTGTATTTCTATCGAGTCAAATGCTTTCTCGTAGTCGATAAACGCCATATAAAGAGGTTTGTTATATTCCGCGTATTTCTCAATTACTAGGTTGATAGCGTGGCTGTGGTCCATTGTCGAGTAACCTAAAACCAGCTTGTTCTCTCGGTTGATTAAAGTCGAGTGTTTCTCTTATCCTCGTAGAAATTACTTTTGTAAATAGCTTGTATATTACTGGGAGTAGGCTAATTGGTCTATAATTCTTTAACTCCTTTATGTCACCTTTCTTGTGGATAAGGATTATATTCGCATTTTTCCAACTGCGTGGTATATTACACGTCTTGACACATGTCGTGAAGAGCGATGCAAGTTTTTCAAGTATAATATCTCCTCCGTCTTTAATCAAGTCGGCTGTTATACCATCTTCACCAGCTGCTTTACCGCGGGACATGCCTTTGACAGCTTTTTTTACTTCGTCAGCGGTTATACATGGAATTTCATTGTCCTCCTCAGATTCTATTTCTATTAAGGTTGTATGGTCTGTCTGAGAACTGTACAGTGCAGAGTAGAAATCTTCTGCTACTTTTACTATTTCGTTGAAACTGTTGATAACGTTACCTTGTTTATCCTTTAGCGCATGCATTTTGTTTTGCCCTAAGTGCAGTTTCTTTTTGGCCGTTTTAATGCTGGTGCCTTTCTCTACAGCTTTCTCTATTTCTCTCGTGTTAAAGTTTCTTACATCTCTTTGCCTGGCTTTATTGATCAATTTTGATAGTTCTGCGAATTCAATCTTATCTTTTGGCGAAGTTACTTTCATTTGTTGGCGTTTTTTTATTAAGTCCTTGGTAGATTGGGACAACTTACTTGTTGTTTGCTTAGTTGTTGTACCCCCGACTTCTATCGCTGTTTCAAGGATTGTTTTCGTTATGGTTTTGTTCATTTCCTCTACATCGTCACCGTTTTCGTCTAAGGCCTCGAACTTGTTGCTTAGGGCTACTTTAAATTCTTCGTTCTTGGATCTGATTACCTCTAAATTACATTTTTTTCTAGTAAATAATTTAGTTCTTGTTTTCTTTAGGTTAAGTACAATCTTTGCTCTTACTAATCTGTGATCGCTGCATTTTACCTTCCCCACTACTTCTGTGTCTTGAATTATACCTGGTTGTTCGCACATTATAAAGTCGATTTCATTCTTTGTTTCCCCGTTAGGGCTTTTCCACGTCCACTTCCTATTCTTGTGTTTCTTGAAAAACGTGTTCATTATTCGGAGTCGGTTTCTTTCGGCAAATTGTACTAGCATTTCCCCACGGTTATTCCTATGGCCGACGCCGTAGTTGCCAATCGCCTGCTCTCCACTTTGTTTTGTCCCTACTTTTGCGTTGAAATCCCCCATGACTACTGTGTATTGTGTCTGTACTTTCTTTATTGCTAATTCGATATCCTCGTAGAACTGCTCTACTTGTTCGTCGTCGTAGCTCGTTGTTGGCGCATATCCCTGGGTTATCTTAAGTTTATACCGCTTATTTAGTTTTATTACGACGCATGCAACCCTTTCGTTAATGCTGTAGAATTCATCTACGTTGCCCGCTATATCTTTGTGAATTAGGAACCCCACGCCATATTCCCTCTTTTCGGGTAATCCTCTATAGCAGAGGACATGCCCATTGTTTAAGACTATGTAAGCTTCACCTGTTCTCCTAACTTCGCTAAGGCCAATGACGTCCCAACTAACTCCCTCTAGTTCCTCAGGTAGTTCTGCTAGTCTAGCTTCGCTGGAGAGGGATCTTGCATTGAACGTTCCAATGTTGAACGTTCCAATGTTATGTACGTTCCTCCAAATTTGTTTTCTTGTATTTCCTTGTCATTAATGCAACTGGCTACACATAATTGGATTTAATGCAAGTGTTGCTGAGTAAAAAGTACTCAATTATGAGACATCTGTAATGTGTAGTCATAATTCCTCACACGCAACTCAAGTCATGGGCAAAAACCTGCATTATTGCAGTCGTGTCAAGCACATGCCAGTCTTGTAACCAACACAGCAGACCTTTCCTTGCCGCTTGATGTTCTTGTTTCTGGTATCTTTTTCGACTTGTGTTCAGAATAAAAGCATTTGGCCTCTACAAACTTGTCATTTTGCTTTTTTTTTTTGCTAAGCATGCTTTAAACATAGTCCATTACCTATTTTGTGGGCTGTGGTACATAAAGCACAAGGAAATGGATTTAATGAGGGGAAATTCGTCTTATTTGCTAACATCCATACACAATTCTCAGTGGACAGTTCAAGCTCACCAATTCCAAATGCCAGTTCCAAAATCAGAAAAGCATTTTCAAATTATTTCTGGCCTGCTGCTTACAGTGTATATTGAAAGCATAAAAACAGTTGCTACAGCTGCCTGGCAAAGCACTTAAATCTTCTACATCTGTTCGATTTGCCAGCACCGCTCAACTAGTTTATGGCAGTACCCGAGAAACTCAGAAATTGTGTAGTTCAACTTCAGTGGTGCAGGCATTGTGTTTTGGCTGCTTAATGCATGCCGTCCATGCAAATGTCACAGTTCGTACATTTAATGCATGATTGCTTTCAGCAGGGTAGACACATCTTATGAAGACTCTGCAGAGTGCATGGCTGGTGCTTCAATGGTGCCTCTGTCCATGTGCTACTTGGCAAGAAAATCGTGAACCAGTTCAGCTACCTTTCCCCGACTTTCTGAATCGGTATGCCGTGGCTTGGAGGATGCCGCTGTTGCACCACTGAGATTAATGGCAGCGTGCCGCACCTCGTGAACAGGTGCAAGTGGTGCTTACTGTACCTGCTATGCAAGCTTTTGAATATCATAGGCTTTCTTGCAGAGTGAGTAGAGCCAAACACAATGATAGCAAAATAATAAACTGGGCTGAGACTGCTAGGTCAACAAGTGTTGAGTTGGACACTCAATCTGAACGTGAGAACACATGGGTTGGTGAATAGCTAGACCACAGAGCAAGAATTCTTGAGGAGGGGAAACAGCGCTCACTCGGGCTGCCCGATAAAGTCATGCCGTAGGCCACGACGCCAATGTGCCCTCCGTCGGGCGAAAAGAGAAACGTGCGCGTCGAGCCGTGGCCTCCGCAATCGACTGCGGCGGCGCGACGTCGAGCTGCGGAAGCCCATGGGAGTTCTAGAGTCAGCAGATGACAAAGAATACGCCGCAGCTTTCACGCCCTTTCTTCCTAAGGGCATTCACACATGCATGCTCACAACACTCCAGTGAATGACTTCCTGCAGAACGCGTCGTCTGCTCTGAGTGAGCGAAAGCAGCTAGTTCCAAGCGATATACAGCATGTAATTAATTCAGCACTTGTTGCTAACTGCAGCTAGGATGTCTTCCGTCCCTATTTATTGACGTTACAGAGTGAAAACTGAGAAAATTTGCAATGTATGAGACGGTAAAACGATAATTATGCGTCGCGCCCATAGGGTGACATGTAAACGATGGGAACAGGCTGGCATCATCATCTGTCATGATGTGCAGAAAAGTGAACTTCCTCGCCCAAGCGGCAGCGCGCGGCGGTGGCCCGTTACATTAATGGGCCACCACCACGCGCTGCCGTGGCATAGCAGTTTCCTCTCCTCAAATACTTCTTTCTCCGTGAGCTGGACACAGCACATCAACAGCATTTTCTTCAGTATGAACTTTTCAGTGCTTTTGTTTACACTTGCACCCACTTCCTTCCACTAATGCCTACTGGCCCTCCTTCATGTTCATGCATCTAATCTGCTTCATGCGTATACACAATCTTTAATCATAAGAAGAGGCGTGCAGGACACGGACACAAGGAGAGCAGTGAACAACACGAACGCCGACTAACAACTGATGCACAGCACAGAGGCGAAAAAGAAAGAAGACACACAGCTTATCTGCGCATGCTCGGAATGGTAGCGCCACCTGTCAATCGGTTACACGTGCCGGTCTTCGCGATAGACAACTCCTAAGGCTTTCTATCTCCTCTCTGTTTAAGCTAATCGACGGCTGACTCACGCATGCACTTCCACTAATACTGATATGCCAGGCCTCAACCAATAAATGCGTATCTTCGTTCTTATGCCTGTACAGGATCTCGGTTTTGTCTAACTCGGGCATGCAGCTACAGACCTGGCAGTGCAAGGATAGATTGGACGGCGGCCCACCTGATAGCGACCTTCTGTGTTCAATTAATCTTTGATTAATACAACGCGCAGTTTGCCCTACATAAAAACGTCCGCAGCTAAAAGGAATCTTATAAACTACACCCATGCGACAGTCGGTGAAATTGTTCTTGGCTAGGTGCTTAACCGGACAGATATCCGTTCGCTTCTTACCTTCCATCTGCTCATTTCTTCTATGCACTGCAGCACAAACCCTTCCTAACTTATTGGGAGCCGTAAACACAACATTAACCCCATATTTACTTCCCACTTTCTTAAGCCTGTGCGAAACTGCGTGGATATACGGAATACTCGCGACCTTTTTCTTGTTAATGTTACTCTCTGCTACGGCTTTTGTTCCGGTCGAAATCGACTTCTTAAGACGCTCAGCTACTGTGGCTATGGCTAGTCTAGGGTAACCTGCATCTAAGAGGCGCTCGACCTGCGCATTAAAGCTAATGGTCAAACGGTGCACGCACGACTTCGATAAGGCTGACCTTAAACAGGACAAGGCTATTCCGTTTTTTACTACTTTCGAATGCTTGGAGTCAAAGTTTAACAACAGCTTAGATGCTCTAGGGGAATACTGCCAACACACGTGATTCTGCTCAAATGACAACGAGATATCTAAAAATTGTATTACGTTTCTCTCCGGTAGTTCTTTCGTAAACCTTAGACCATCCCCATTAAGTTTAAATTGATCGCTTACATAGGTGACGACGGATTCAAAATCATCCTTACTACAAAGTACCAAGTAATCGTCTGCATACCGAAATACCCTAATGATGCGGTCCCCTAAGGCCTCTTTTAAACGGCAGTCAAACTTGCTCAAGTATAGATCACTTAGAATAGGGGCTGCCTTTGAACCTATACAAATCCCTGACTTCTGCACAAACACGCCTTCCCTGTATCCAACTAATGTTGACGTTAAGTACATGGAGAGAATTTCTAGAAAGGTACCTGTGGAAACTCCGCATCTATCTATGAAACCGGACTCCTGCCCTTGTTCTTGAATACATTCTTTCACGCAATTTAGTAAACCTTCATGCCTCTTCTTTTGATTATGGACTGTTACCAACTCGCTCAACTTTCTGTCCTTTTACACAATCTTCACGAGGCCAAGTGTAAAGTGAGCATAAATGAAGTGTACTGTGTATCCACAAAACATAAGTCTTTGTCGAAACACACATTGTGTATCCAAAAAGAATTGCGTATGTGTTTAGATGCACTGCTGGAAGCTCTGGTGGGTAAGAAAATGCTCAAAAGCAGTCTGTGACTTCCCCCGTGTAGTTTTAAAAAAGTCCTATTCATTTGCTTTGCTTCAGTACAAGTGATTGATTGATTTGTGGGGTTTGACGTCCCAAAACCAGCTCTGATTATGAGAGACGCCATAGTGGAGGCCTGGAACTTGACCGCTTGGGGTTCTTTAACGTGCACTGACATCGCACTGTACACGGGCCTCAACATTTCGCCTCCATCGAAATGCAGCCGCCGCGGCCGGGATTCGATCCCGCAACCTTTGGATCTGCAGCCGAGTGCCATAACCACTAGACCACCATGGCGGGGCCTTCAGTACAAGTGAACTCTCCACACGACACGGAACAAGGTTTTGGTGAATCAGTCCATACAGAATGCAGGTTGAAGCAGCACATAAAGACGAGGACTGGAGTCAAGAAATGAACACAACACTCGTTCCTTTTTGAGTTTCTCAACTCCTGTCTTCGCACTTTTTCATGTTGCTTCAGGTTACACACTCTTCATGCATATCATGGTATATACAATGAAAAAAAAAGTGTATGTTACCTTAATGCCACTGCATCAACACATTCTGAATGTATACAAACATTTATTCCATGCTTACAGATTCCTACAGTGCATAGGAGTCTGTGAAGCTAATGCAACTGGAAAAAGCTTCTCCACATCAACGACATGCTAGGTGCTACTTTGCGACGGTATGAAAAATGTGGACGTGCACTGCTCACAGTTCATAAATGTAAATAATACATTCTAGACGCAGGACAGTGTTCAATGACGTGTGCTGGAGGGTCCATATTGATTTGCAGAGGATAGTGGTACTGCAGTGAAGCACACCACTTCTGCTTGTGCTTTGTGTATTTCGGTGCCTTAATGCTACCACAAATGGATACCACGAATGCTAGCCCAGAAAAAGGTTCTGTTACACCACTGCTTGCTTGGCGGTGAATGAATGATAATACCTCGGTAACCAAATGGTTCGATACTAAACAAGCTCGAAATCTGATTGCTCCAATAAACAAAATGAATTGCGTGGAGAAGAACGACACTGCACGATGGCACAAAATATGAGGGAAGTCACTCCACGCTTCGCAATTTATTCACTGCTAACGTAAATGTCCTTTGACTATCGTTTACACCCGTGCCCTTGAAGTCGACAAACAGTCTGACATACGATTGGAAGTCACACAAACAACAATACCAACAACCATCACATCGCGCTAACAAACGAGACAGCCCCACCACTAATTCAAGTACTTACATGCGTGCGCAAACTCCGCACTGTTCAGTCCACAGATACAGCGGCAGAATGGTCTCGAGGTGGCACTTCTATACGAATATTATCGGACGATCGTACTGCACGGGTAGATACACGCCAAGCAGTGCATATGCGCATCTTGACAGCAGCGAAAGCGCCGTAGTCCATATCCGCGAGAAAGCACACGGCCGTCATCAAATTTAGAAGCCGCGTAGCAAGCGATCATTTTCTCGGCTACACTTACAGGCAACAGGGAATTTGGCGAAGCATTTTTAGTTCATTAAAGATGTCCAAAGACTGCTGCAGGTTGCTCTGCAGCAGTCTGAACTTTGCCGTCCGTTTTACGCAACGCAGTAGACACACATCAAAGGATACGGCAGAATTTATACAGAGGTTAGTAGCAAATAATCCGCTATACTTGCACCCGTGTTCAAATACATGTAGGAGCTCAAAGAATGCCTAAAAACACGGAAACAAGGAAGCTTACTCCAGATTTCTCAAAATTCACGTTGCCGCCATTTGCTTTTGACTGATGTTCATGGCGATGAGGTCGCCGCCGCTTCGTATTATAAAATGATCTCACAGAATTTTGCAAGCTCGCGTTTTAACTGTTAGAACAAAATAAATTACAAGCCGTAGTCCAGACATATTACGCGGTGGTGAAAAAACTTCACACCACTCAAACGAAAAATACTGCGCGACCTTCACCGAGCACAATGCAGCAGACGACAATGTCGACATTTTTGCAGAATGAGCGCCGAGGATGCCGCACTCTTTGTCGACGCTGTCGCATGCGGTAATTTTTGAGACAATTCGGTGCTAAATGTGAAATTCAAGACAAATAGGTCCGTGATATGGAACATGCTGTAGGCTTCTGAAGATTACAAAATAGCGCGACCGCACGAAGTAGGCGGAGACGGGAAGCACTTGGCGTGCGCACATAATTTTAAAAAGCCGTTACTGTCTACGCGCGTCCATTTATAAAATAAAGGCTACGGTTTCAATTCTACCTGTTTACACTCCTACAACCGTGTAATTCATGTGCACTGAGCGCGCAATGCAGAATTTCTGTGAAAAGGTCAAGCGCTAAGTTTTATGCACCAAACTCGGCTCGACTTCAAGCAAACCTTGGAGACAGAGTACGATTTGCACCAAGTTTGTGTGGCACAGGCAGATAGGAAGTGAACAGTACATAGTCTTCTACTGCTAGTTAACGATAGCTTCACAGCCATTCCTCACGTTTGCGTTAAGAACCAGTAGTTACTATTTTCAAGAATACACGTTTTACGTATGTCCTACACTTTTGCAGTAGGCCAGGAGGGCTGGGAGAATCAGCAAACAAAGTAAATAGCAGTCAACTAAAAATGCTGTGTTGACGGCAAACACGAAATTGGCGATTCTGTCTGCATAAGTTATATAAGCTGTTTCTGTCTTTCAAGCGCAACAAGATCTGAGATCTTGAACTCTTGGCACAAAATCTACGCAGCCGGTATTACTTTTCATTGTACCAAGGACAATGTTGGAATGCAAGAATCTGGTCTACAGGAATGAACACATCCACAGATGCGTTGCTTGCTAGAAAAGTCCATGGCTCAGACTGCAGGATCGCGGAACCCAACAGAGATTCTGTAAAACTACCCTTATATTTCTTTGTCAAGCCTGGAAGATGTGACATCCTGCAAAATTCTTACATTTCGTTTGCTAACAACGTGGTGCAAGCTCGAAGTATGTGAAGCACATTCCACAGTCAGTATACCATGTCCTGCACATATTGAAGAGAACAACTAAATCCACAACTGTCCTTAAGAAATAAAACACTACCATGATCATGGAGGCAGAATTAAGTACACATATGTCTGTATTTTAGCAAATCACAATAGAATTTACTGGATGCTTCACTCTCCACAGATGACAGAGTGGAGCTCAGGGTTCCAAGATTACAAGCAACATATTAGAAGAAAAGATTAATTGGCATGAGGAAGCTCAACATTGCCATAAACATATCTGAGGTGGCATGATGATGGGATGCCTGGGGTATTAGATGCCTGCCTGATATCTAGCTCCACCGACATGAGACACCATTGGTGCATACGTTCTTGCCTAACCTTAAAATATATACATGGACAGTCACCAAGGTGGGCGAAAAGGTTGGTGGAGCTGATCGCTTAAGCGCACTTACCACATCTGCTGTGCCAACACTACGCATATCTCGGACAGTAGGTACTACTATACAGCATTTGCAGGATCAAAAGCTGGACAAATTCCAGTTGCACATAAACGGCCATCTACCATGAATGCAGGAATATGAACAGCACAGAAACCAAATGGCTTCAGTGTTGACATTGCACGCAGTCGAGTTTTCCATGTGCGACATCAGCGCCAGGATGCACTGCCTAGCGGAGAGAAGCAAAATTGGGCAGACAGTGACAGGAAAATATGCGAATGCGATGCGCGTCTTTAACTCTATAGCAGCAGCGACCGTCCGTCCCACCTTCTTTCGTTTTATTTCCTTTGAGACGCGCGCTCCAAACCTGCGGCAAACTGTTCCAAAGGGCGACGCCGCGAGCGTTCGTGTGGTTCGAAGCAGGCCCGGAAAGCAGCGAAGAAACGCGCGCGTCGCTGTCGCCTCGGTTTCCTAGAGTTACTCTATATTTATGCTAGCATAAAGAGTCGCGCGTCTGTTTTCCAAACGCCGCCAGCTGCGAAGCAACCGAGCATTGCAGAGAAGGTGACTTTCAGGCCAACTCTTGTGCTTCTCGGCGCCGCCGCTGCAGCGAACTCAAGTTCAAAGCGAATCTAGCGGAATATTGCCTGCGTTGGAGCGCGTTCCGAGCGTTGATTTCACAACGCGCCTGTTGCGGAAAGACTCGAGGTGCTGAGAAAGTGTTATTCAGTTACGTTTTCACAGTGGCTAGAGATTAGCACTGCAGCATTTCTGTCGGAACGCAAAATGACCGGTTGTATATTTATGTATTTATGCACCGCGTGTTAAAAAGAGCAACGCCTTTAATCTGACTCGTCACTAAGCTGTCGCTGCGTTTTATTTGCTATTAGGCTTCAAAGCGGTCTACGAGCGTTGGAAAACTGCCCATGCTCGGTCGGGGATGCCGCCTGCAAAAACTGAGCGCGGCTTCGCCGCATAGCTTTGGTTCCTTGCTGGCCAAGATGGCGGACCTACGCACAACTCTGCTACCTACGGTAGCATATAGAGTAACTCTAGGTTTCCACCGTGCGCGACTGAGCCGTCCGACGAGAGCAACGTAGCGCCCTCTGGTCAGTAGACGGAGCCTATACATCCCATTAAAGGGCCCCTAAACCACCAAGAGGTCGAAATTTAGTTGTGGTGTTGCTTTTATACCGGTGTCCGCAAGAAACACGTAGCCGCAAGAATTTTTCGAAACGGTGCAGAAATGGCCGAGTTACACCCGTTTGATTATTAAAACGCGGCGCTTGCTTGTTTCACTCTCTCCTGCGCCCGCCGGCCGCTTGCCAGTGCCACCTCCTCGCCGAGTGCTCCTCCGAATGTCACGTGACATACATCGCCGATGACGCGCATCCGGTTGACTTGCCTCCGCCGGGCTCCCGCGTTCGCGCAAATGTCTCGTTGGTGCTGTGCCAACGCTCTTTGTTAGCGCTATTCGTCGTGTTCTGACAGTTGCTGCAGTTTCTAGTCGCCTGTACCTCACTTGCACTTGCGTAGCGTAGCGCATTTACGAATTCGCACGCGAACACCACTCGAACGACACACGACGAGGAAAACAAACAGGCAGGGAGCGCGTGCATTTTCTAGCAGACTAACCGGAAGTCGACGTCCTCCTTCGACCAATAAGCGGAGCTCGGACTCTTTTGACGTCAGCAAAAACCACAATGTCGTCACGGCTAACTTTGGCATGCCGGAACTGGCCGGAGAGGCGCACGGGATTGTTTTTCGAGTTTGTGGCGCGCCCGCGGCGCGTAGCGCTGCCGCGTTTGACATCGCTCATCGCGACGGCATTTTCAACTTGATGCGCGTGCTAACTTGAAATGTTCAAAAAAATGTCGGGGTTGGTTTAGGGGCCCTTTAACGAAACGGCAGTATAGCGCCAGGACCATGGCATGTAAATCATGCCGGTCATGACACGCATGTCATGATTCTAATGTTATGACCTCTCATTTACGCTCGTCATGCTGTCGTGTTGGGCCATAGCAGTTTTGGTATACATCCCATTAACGAAACGCCTGGCATGTAAATCATGCCACCCATGACATGCACGTTATGCTTTTCATGTTATGACTTGTCATTTCTGTTCGTCATGCAGCCATATTGTTGCATGCCAATTTTCCTACACATCCCACTAACGAAACGGCCAAGAGAACACCAAGACTGTGGCAAGCAAATCATGTCGCTCATGATATGCATGTCATTATTTTCATGTTAGGACCTGTCATTTACGTTCATGGTGCAGTCATCTTGTGGCATGCCAATTTTCGTATACATCCCGTTAACGAAATGCGTGGCATGTAAATCATGTCGCCCATGACATGCATATCACGATTTTCATGTTGCGACGTGTAAGTCATGTTCGCCATGCAGTCATGTTGTGGCATACCAATTTTCGCATACATCCCATTAAAGAAACGGCCAGGAGAGCACCAAGACCGTCGCATGTAAATCGTGCCACTCATGACATGCATATCATGATTTTCGTGTTATGACCTGTCATTTATGTTTGTGGTGCAGTCATGTTGTGGCATGCCAATTTGCGTTACGTCCCATTAACTAAACGCGTGGCATGTAAATCATGTCATTGATGACATGCATGTCCTGATTTTCATGTTATGACCTGTCAGTTATGTTCGCCATGCAGTCATATTGTGGCACACCAATTTTTGTACCAAGACTGTGACATGTAAATCATGCCGCTCATCACACGCATGTCAAGATTTTCATGTTATGACCTGCAATTTATGTTCTTCAGGCAGTCATGTTGTGCCATACCAATTTTCGCTTACTCCCATTAGCGAAAAGGCCAGGAGAGCACCAAGACCGTGGCATGTAAATCATGCCGCTCGTGACATGCATATCATGATTTTCATGTTATGACCTGTCATTTACGTTCGTCATGTAGTCATGATGTGGCGTACCAATTTTCGTAAAGATCCGATTAGCGAAACGGCCCGGAGAGCACTAAATCGTAGGCGGCTAGATAGATAGATAGATAGATAGATAGATAGATAGATAGATAGATAGATAGATAGATAGATAGATAGATAGATAGATAGATAGATACGCTCAAACTCGCCGAAGTTCGCTAACAAATGCTTCGCATTTAAAATAAAAAGAAAAACGGCAGAAAAAGCGAGGCAAAATGAACTGACCGAAAGCCACCTGACTGGTCGCGAAACAGAGCGCGATGTCCATCATGCGAGCGCGTGCGGACTGAGCGAGCGACATGAGCGGCTGTGCGATGTGTGTGGTTATGCTTTATTCAAACCGTTTAATTAACCTAGTAAATAGTTTTCATATTTGCTTCGCTCAGCTGTGCGTTTTTTTTTTCGTTTACGGCCATCCTGATAGCTAACAATTGGTGCACGTGTATATGTAGGCAGAATTTACCGTCCTCTCCATTTATTTTGTGTTTTTTTTTGTCATAGTACGGTGCCCTTTTTTGTTTGTATGTCCGAGGAGACGAAAGACACGACAGGAGGGCCGCTGCAAAGAAAAAAAAAGTCCACCGCAACCAAGCTCGCCAACGTATTTTGCGTCGGGGAGCTGGTTTGGGACTCTCTTCTCCCCTCTTACCCAAGTGCAAGCTTCGACCGCGCTCCCCATCCTTGGCTTACGCGCGTGTTCCGGGAATACGGCGCGTTGCATACAGCAACTGTTAAGTATGTTTTCGTATTAAATTGTGAAGTTTGCTTTTTTTACTTCGAAGGCAGACGTGGCTGTTGCAGTGTCATTGTGAAATGAATTTTTCTCTTGCCTCAACATGTTCTGCAAGGAAGCATCGCGCATTCTAGGAACAGTGACATGCATAGGCGACTATGACCTAATAGTACAGCTTGTTCATTTCTTGTTCTTTTGTCATGTATTGCACTTTCGCCTTTTAAATGCTTTGGGACGTAGTTTACTTTGTGACGAGTCTCGTTTTATTCTTCGTATAACGTTTCAGGAATGTTTCTAGCACAGTCAGGAAGTGCGAAGAAAGAAGAAAATGCCAATTTTCGCTTTTGGGTGCGGCCTATCCCCCTCAGTGGGTGAGCGCCATAAAAGAGGCCCATCATCATCATCATCAGCTGTCAAGTGCAGCTTATGTCGTGGTATAAGCTGATCTGAAACTTCTTCTTGCCGGCAGTGTAAAGTTGCTTTTCTAGTGTAGCTGCCGATAACGACACCGGTTGCCCCATCTTTGCACAGTTAGCCATAATCTAACAAAGGCAAATGTGTGCTGTGATACTTTTATTGCTGCCGAACTTTAGATTGCAGTCTCTTATTTTGTGTACGCGCTTTAAATCACGTTGTTGCATTTCTGTGACATGCGTGTGCACCATATAGTTCTGTCTTATTAGCTGAGAACCATACATTTTTCTCTTTTTGGTTGCCCCGATGCATACACAGTGTCCCAACTGAGCGTAACCATGCTTTAAAAATGACGGAGCGTGCTAGCGAGTTGCAACAAACTCAGCCTTATTGAGGATCAAGTGCCCTAGTGTTACGAATTTTTTTCCATTTTCAAAAATGAATGAGTTAGCATAAACTAATGTGATAACTTTAAAATTATTCGCTTCAGAAAGCAATCACCGAAGAGAAATTTGTAGAATAAATTGAAAAATGAGCAGCTGAAGTGTTTTCAACACAAGCAGGGGATTTGCTTGTATGTGCCGTCAAAGAACGCCCGCGAACTACAAAAACAACTATGTGATAGCAAGGCTGATATTTGGTCTTCTTGGTGTGACATAGCGAAGATGTACAGTCTGTTTCACACTTAGGGGAAATCTCGGAGCGCGTGCCATCGCGATGCGGCCAGCGCTGGAACCACGCGGCGGCAGCAGCTCGCGCGTGCGCAGACGCTTCTGGGAAGTAGTATTGAACCGCGTCGTCTGCTATGGCGGCTCGCGCTGGCCGCATTGTCGGGCAGTGTGCGCATATCATCGTTGCTGCTGGAACTGGGCCGATATTCTGTACTAAACGTTGCGCAACGCCAGCCTCTCGGCCTGTGTTGGCGATAGTGGGCTTCTGGAAACCGAATTTCACAACATACCTTGTTTGCTCTTTCGAAACGCCGTGGTACTGAGTGCGTTCACGTATATTTCTGCACTGTGTTTGTTTGCACCGCATTACGCTGTGACGAGGAAGACATCATAATGAGCGCGCATCGTGCGTGGTCTTCATTTGCCGCTACAAAAGCAAAGGACTCAAGAGTGACTGCCGTTCCCCTATGCGGATTTAACGCAATAAAACAAATGCGAGCGGATTCAGAAATGCTCTAGGTTAAGACAGCAGCCTGAACGTGGTTCTTCTCGATGACATTTCATTACATGAGAGGACTGGCTCGCCAGCGCCGAAATGCACGCGTGATGCTTTGAACGCCGCTCATTCTGGATGGAAGTCGATGTAAAGTGTTAGCGATGTGTTCAATCGCACCACGTCCCATTCGTTGACGCGGGGGGCGTGGCGTTGATTTGACGAGAAACGATCTTGAAAAGCCAACATATATAAGCTGGGCTCGACTGTTTTACCTCATTCCAATTTCTTTGTGTGAATAGTTTAATTGTGTTAAACCTGTGCAGCTGCACGGCAGTCACTGTTGAGTGCTTTGTTTTCTTTAGCGTGAAATAAAAACTACGTACTATGCGCGCTCATTATGGTGTCTTTTCCGCCGCAGCGTAGTGCGGTACACACACGGTGAATATATATACGTGAACGCACTCAGTACCACGGCGTTTAGAGAGAGCAAATAAGGTACGCTGTCAAATGCTGTTTATAGAACCCATTATCGTCAATAAAGGCAGAGATGTTGGCGTTGCGCAACGTTGAGTGCAGATTTTCTGCCCAGTTCCCGCAGTAACGATGAAATACGCGCGCTGCCCGACAATGCGGCCAGCGCGCGCTGCCGTAGCAGACGACACGGTTCAAAACTACATACCAGAAGCGTCTGCGCACGCGCGAGCTGCTGCCAGCGCGCGATAGCGCGCGACAGCAGCGCCGGGCGCATCGCGATGCCACGCGCTCCGAGATTTCCCCTAAGTGTGAAACAGACTGTACAGCGCTTGAACAGACGCAGAAGACAGAACGGAAAACAGTAGCGCATGTGTTGTGTTCCTCTCTGTGTCCGTGTCTGTTCAAGCACTGTACATACACCTTCGCTAACCATGTGATGACGCGACTAATGCAGCGGTCCCAAAACATCCATCAGGAAACGTCCGCTTGTCTCTGCAGCGCTCTCCGAGACACGGTCGGCGTTTGCGTTGGCCTCTATATGTGTGTTGGTGCGCGATCGGGCTTCATTCGACGAGTCGGAGCGAACAATATATTTCTGCAACGTCACTTTGCAGCGCGACGCGCTTTTATCGCCACTGTGCGCTGCAGGTATAAGCACATATATGGTTTCATTATCATTCGTCTGGGGCGCTGAAATACAGGCGCTGTCACGTGGTTATTTTTGTCTTTCGAGGGCTTTCTTTCACGGCAGATATTAGAACATCCATCAATGCTACTTAGTTAGAAACACTTCAGTCGGTCATTTTCTTTATTTGATCTACAACTTTCGTATTGACAATTTCATGCTCAAGTGAATAAATAAATTAGTTTATGCTAATTAATTGATATTGAAAAACGTAAAAGATTCGTAACATTAGGACTCTTGATCGTCAACATGGCCGAGTTTGTTGCAACTCGCAAGCACGCTCCGTCATTTTTTTAAAAAAATCCACGCATGTCCACGGAGTGAATGATGAGGAGTGGGCGAAGCTCCGGAGCTTCATCGGTAAAAACCGTGAATCTTCCGCGAATCTTGCCCAGTACATCATCAAAGACGTGACAAACACTGCGTGTCGCCATCTAGCGCTCTCCTATCACATTACAGCACCCAGCGAGCGCCTCCGCGCCATCTATTGATCAATTCACGTACTAGCTAAGCAGCACCGCAGCGCTCGGATGGACGGACGGACAGATAGACAGACGGACAGACAGACAGACAGACAGACAGACAGACAGACTCCCATGCTACGCGTTCCCATACATCTGACTGAAGCGAGCACCGCGGCGCCATCACGCCATCTAGTGAGCACTTCATAAAACTAGAGCTGGCTACATATATACTACTACTGCAGAGGAGGGAACGACCCACACCCTAAGGAGCTTCGCCCCTAAAGCTTGGTTACGTTTAAGTGGAACGCCCTGTTTATTGATTTTTATTTCGCTATTGTTAAAAGTCTAGGGAAATATTTTAACATGGGCACAGAAAATATCTTGCACTCAGCCGGTCTTGTGTTTTGAAAAAGGAATCTCCTGACAACAGCAGGTACGTTAATACGCAAGCCCCATATTCGGACTAAAGTCAGCTTGTATTATGATGTAGGTACGCTACCTTTACCTTGCACTTTTTCTAAGTCTAGAATGAAGCAGATTGTTCTGTTAGCTTCCGGGTTTGTCCATCAGAAGCAGATAGGGGTTTTCCAAAACACGGTAACATGTACGGTGTGTCAGTTAAAAATTACGCCAGGAATTTTATAAAATTTCATAAGCGCGCTTCAAGGACGCAACCATATTGGTATTGTTTATTGTTACCTTGATCATGTCAGGTATCCTGACGAACTGACGTAATTATTTTATATTTATCCAACTTGTAAACCATTGCATTAAATGCAAAATGCTGAATTGGGAAGCTTTACAACATGTTAATTTTTGTCCTGATAATGCAAGTTAATAAATATAGGTCCAGTGACTTTATTTTTGCGGGCTCCTAAAGAGATGCAGGAGATCTGAAAAAGTAACACGTGGCGAGGCGCTTCCTCGTCTTGTCATTAGCGTTCTCAAACACGCTACGGCAGGACAATCGGAGATGCACGAAGACAGACAGCACTGGACACGCCACAAGCCGTGTTGATAAGATGTGGCCGCACCTTACGCTCTCTCGGCTTGTCTATCGGTGATTACTCTTGGTATATGTTCGACCTCGCCGATGTGCCTGACGACGGCACTGAAGTGCCTAGACACATCGAACATTCAAAACTTGTGCACTTTCTTAAAGGGGTCCTGCAACGCTTTTAAAAGCAAAGCTGTTTAGCAAATCACACCTTGTCCGGTGAACCAAAAAACTATCATCATCATTAGTTCAGGCCCCCAAGAGTACGCCTCCACTTCTACGCAATGCCCACTGTGCGGTATTCACACACGCGCTTCTTGTCTTGCACACATGACCTCAGCTCACTACTGCATTGGCAAAACTGCGGCTGGCGGCCGCAAGCAGAAGAAAAAGAATACAAGGACAGTGTGCGTCGGTGTTTTTCGGTGCGCAGCGTCTCGTGAAGCTATGCGTTCGTGCATTGCTTCGCTCCATGAGAGCATGCGTGCTCTCGTCGCGCGAAGCTATGCACAAACGCAGATATGGGTCGCCTAAAGCTAAATCGCACTCCTGGGGAAGAAGCCACGATCTAAAAATCATTGGCTTGCCGCTACGCCAGAATTAAATTGACGGCACCAAGCAGGTCCGGAATACGTAGCCAAGTTCAACCTCGTTGCAGCAATAAATCAGCATGACGCCGATCAGCTTCGCTATACATGAGCTTTGCCCGGCTTAGTGGAAGTCTGATGGTTTTTTTTATGTATATATAAGGTCACAAAACGGTGCCTATCCTTTGTGAACGCTCCTGTGAACATGCAAGCGAAATATTACTTCGCTGCACGAACCAGAGAATTCACGATATGGTTTCTAACACAGCTCTTCTTTCAACAAATGACGTCATGGGGATGCCGACTAATTCGCTCGGGACAGGAACAGAATTGCCTGATTTAATGAGAGCGGAAACATAATTTGCTATGCTGTATTTGTTCATTTTGAATTCAACAAATGAAGGAAATGGGTTACCTCTTAAAGGGCTATGAAAAAAAAAAAGTGGCGTAGCCGTGGTGCTGATGATGTCATTTGTTGAAACTAAGAGCGGGTGCTTTCCAGCTGTGTTTAAATCCAAATTACGAGTTCCATGGTGTGTGCAGTGGAATAATATTTCCGTCACACTTACACTGGAGCATCCTCGAGGGACCTGCACCGTTTTCTGCGTTCAAAAGTGTTGTGAGGTCCCTTTAAAATCTCGGAAAAATTAAAACCGTTGCACCTACCGTCATTGAAGTACGGTACCCGGACAATAATTCCAATGCGTTCAACTTCCCTAATAAGTATTTCTTGTTTAAAACAACAGCCTAAATACTGGGTAAACAATGAGCAAGAGTTATTTGCTTGAGTTCACTGAAAAAAAATAGTGTGAGATGGCCGATACGACAGTAAACAATACCTATATGGTTGCATCCCTGTAACGCGCCCGCGAATCCTTTTTGTACCCTTACGCAAACTGGCTGAAAAACCCTGTATAACAAACTTCAGAAGCCTTGCCAATATTTCACTAACTATATGCATCATAATCTTTTTTTGTTTTCTCGAAATAAACAGTAAGGGAAATGCGAAAATTGGCACTGCCACACAGAACTTACTCAACATCAATGCAAGTACTTTAATCAAGCGGTAAGTCCATTGAGCGTGCCCTGTGGTCTTTGATTGAATAAACAAGTTCGATTTGCTTCTGTCATTTTAAATTCAGCACTTCAATATAAGGGCATAGAGAGGGAGGCATAGCAGGAAACGCATGTGCTTCGGCTGTTCTGCAATGTCCTTTCTATCCCTTGCTTGCGCTAGAAAGCATGACATTACACTTGCATGCCACATTTAAATGCCCAGGTTTTCGCTGTTGAGTTAAACCGACGGGTAGTGCATTTGTCCGCTTTATATGTAGCTTTCAAGAGTGCAGAACATGTTTTCATTCTTAGGGTAGTCGCTGTATGTACAGTCGCGGCCACTGCTAGAGGGAACGCGGCACGCGTGGCCGCTCTTTTCGGGCCACGAAGCGGGCGCAATCAGCGCCAGAGGCGGAGTTGGCTGAGCGTCGTCTCCTACGGTGCCTCCCACTTCGCCGCACGCGCTCTGGTTCAAAATACTGGAGCTATGGAGCTCGATAGAAAGTACTTGAACTGGGTTATCTGGGCGCGCCGTTCATGCTACGCCCAGTATTCGGCTTCGAATTTCAGACGTTCGTTTTCGTCGCAAAATGAAATTGGTCGCTGAAATTTCACTTGGTTGCAAAAGAAAATAGAACACGTGGTATGAGATTAACAGCGTGTGCCTTGGATGCGTCACATGTCAAACAGCGCGTTTAGGCGACGAAAGTTACGCCCACTTTTGATAAAACTCTGCTCGTTATGAGTTTAAAAGGGGCTGCATGTATTCTTAGTGTGGCATGTCGTCAAAGCAATACCTTCCGGCATGGCCAGAGTTCCTGAGAATGAGCGCTGGGAAATCGTCGAGCTCTATTTCAAGGGTAGGTCGCAGCGAAAGATCGCCGAAGCGACGGGAAGAGCGCTCAAGACAGTCAACAGGATCGTAAGAGCATTTAAATCTTGCCGCCGGGTCAAGGATGCTCCGCGGAAGCCGAGGTCTCGAGTTACGACTGAACAAGAGGATGCTTGGATCGTTGCGGCGGCAGCCGTGAAGCCAGGTCTCTCTGCTCAGCAAATCAAAAATACCCTCGACTTGAGAGCATCCGTGACAACGGTCACGCGACGCCTCCGGGAAGCGGGTCTGAAGAGCACGATTGCAGCCCAAAAGCCTCTTCTTCGCGCTCAGAACAAAGAAAAACGGCTGCAGTTTTCTCGACAGCATGCGCAACGCTCAACTGAGGAGTGGAAGCAAGTCGTCTTCACAGACGAGTGCACGTTCACTACATCGTGCGATCAGCAAGCCCGTATTTGGCGCCCTGACAACACCCGGTAAGCTACACGAGAATGTGTTTTTGCAAACGTGCTTTTTGTCAGAAAGAAATGTACTTCCAGCATGGGCTTCCAATTTTCTACTGTGAATACGTTGAAATGGGTGTGTCATTTCGCTTACATGCATACATCTCGAGACTCCCGGATGCTTTCGTTTTCATGACGATTATTGATTGAGGTTTAAGGGCCGACGCTACACAGGCGATGCGACGCGTCGTAGGGGGGGGGGGGGGGGCTCCGGATTAATTTTGACTACCTAGGAATCATTAACGTGCACCGAAATCGTTTAGAAGAACGCAATGATGACTTATGAGACTGCGGTTAATCGTAAAGGCATTTCAAACACTGCACGTTTAAAGGGCAACTCCGGCGATTTTTCACTGTCCACTTATCTTAATGAAATTTTCAATATGCATTGTCCTCGGCACTGTAATAATATATTCCAAACCAGGCGGTCGCAAGTCATTTAATTTTCCTAGAAACGAATTTTAAAATTTTTTAGCGGATTCTCACACGGGCCACCCTGTGGTTTTGACGTCATCACCTTCAACACTGCCTACCCGAGCCTGCAGGGCTTCAAAAGCAAAACGGCAGTACTTCAGCCTTCAAATCATCGCTGTCAAGTTCAGAAAAGCTGGCATAACTCAATACATCGTCGGATGACCTGGCCACTGTCATTTTTCTCCATATTTTTGACGGCGGGAAGGCTGTGACGTGATCGCATACGCTGCAAGAAGCGTCTACCCGTTTCGGTTTCGGTTTGAACATGCCTTTCGGTCGGTTATTTAAAATTATTGGTGCGTTTCTGAGCAAATTGAACCACCCTGGATGCTACAGGACTATCAGTACTATTCGAAAAGATTGATATCAGAACATGTTGAAAAAACCGCCGGAGTTGCCCTTTAAACATAGCTTGAACAAGTTCGTAACGGCTTCACCTATCTGTTTCCTTATTTTATGCGTTCACAATTGGTAGTCTAGGCACCCAAATGTTCTTTTTTTTTCCTTGATGCAGGTACCAGGCGAAGTTCTTACAAAGAGTCTCGAAAAGCGGAAGGTCAATTGTAAGTGTCTGGGGCATGACCACAAAAGACGGTCTCGGACCTCTTGTGAGAATCGACGGCAAGTTCACAGCGAACAAGTACTGCGAAATTTTGACCACAGTGGCCCATCGCGAACTTCAAAAGCTGCACTTCTCCGGGGCTGGTCCTGCATTCCTACACGACCGTTCGCCTGTGCACACTTCGAAGAAAGTTGAAGCCCTACTACGCCAGGTCAACATCGCCGCTTTAGAGTGGCCGCCCCAGCCACCAGACTTCAATATTATTGAATATATTTGGGGCCAAATGAAAGCGGCACTCGCATCTGAGGCCCTCCATGGAATGTCAAAGGACAGCCTTTGGAGAGCAGTCCACGCTGAATGGGAACGCCTTAAGCTGGATGCCACCCTTGTGGATTCGTTATACAGTTCCCTGCCACGTAGGATGGCTGCCGCGATTGCCTCCGGCGGAGATGCAACCAGGTACTAAAATGCGCCTTCGTCATTGGTTCGGACATTGCACCCTGCTGCCTCGATTGTCTCCGAAAGGAAGGAGACCATCATCTAAGCTTCATGTGTCTCTGCTTCATCGTATATATAATAAATCTGAAGCACAGATTTATCAATATCTCTTGTGTGTGGTGTGATTTTTTTACTTCCTTAGCATGCCAATTCTGAAACCCACCCTCTGTGATCAAAGGAAACGCCCACTTACAATTTTGCGAGGATGCCTTAGATAGAGGAAAGGAAGGCATAAAGGAATGAAAATAGAAAGTAAAAGGAGACTTATCGTGCGGCACAGCATAAGCAAACGGTGCATAAGAACCGACGTGTCGTTCACAGTGCAGGGCTACATTAGTGCAAATTATGGCCCTCACAACGGTATCTCCGGCAAAAGAACACATTATTGCCGCGACTGACAATATGCGCTGCCAGGTTTGGACCCAGTGGAGTGCAAACACTGCACTTACCCGCGCGACTCGCAGCAGTATCCTTCGTAAACACTTGCACTGACTCTTTTCAACCTTTGGCGTGTGGTGTTCTTGGCGCATTCCTGCAGATTATATTTTGAAACATCTGTACTGCCGCGGGAATGTGCCAACGCAGACGAAGTTGAACGCGCTTGCACGCTGATCGTGGCGACGAAGAAGACGTTCTGCTCTCTTTTGGACGACGGATAAAGTCTATTTCCTTGTGCTGATTCGCATCCTCGTTAATAACGCCTCGTTACCTGGTGGAGGTGCTGGGTATCCTTCATGCTGGGCACCCCTTCGCGAAGCGGATGTTCCAGCTCAGAATCACCAGGACGTTCCAGCTCGGAATCGCTATCTCGCGTCGAAACACCGGTCCACTGGTTCAGTCGCCGCCTGCTCGGCGTGTCTCCCGAGCCCTTGCAAGGAAATTCGTGAGCTCACTCGCGCTTCCGTCGACAACCATGGCCACTACAGCCCCATCGCAGGTAACACTGCAGAACCCCATATATATATATATATATATATATATATATATATATATATATATATATGAAATTATGTTCAATGTGAAATAATGTTCTGTTCCTTATTTCGTTATTTCGCCTTCTTTTACTATAGTAAACACATTTTTTTGCTCATTGCAGCCTGCGTAACTGCATGGTGTGAAAAATGTTTATGGTTGTGTATTACTGCATTATACTGCATCTGATGTACTACTTCTTGCCACTTTTAGTGTTTTATTTGTATGGGCACCCTGACTGCACAATGTGCGAATCATGCAATAAACCTTTATACAGCATTTGGTTCTCATTGTTTTATGCTGAAGATGGTGTAAAACGGTTACTTGGAATGCACCACAGATCTCCAACCTGGTGGATTAAGAAATAACATTTATATACCCAAGAAGAGGCACGCAGAAGCTAGGCAGCCGGAGCGAAAAGAATACACAAAGGTACTGCTGATGCGCCACGCAGAAACCCCTACCCGCCGGAGTGAAATAAAAAAAACGTAATCCGGAGGCACCGGGCAATACCTCCGGCAAGCCGGAGTAAGAAAGAGCAAAAGGTAGTCCGGAGGCGCCACGCAAAATCTCCGGCGCGACGGAGCGAAAATAGCAGAAATGTAGTCCGGACAGACCCCGAAATAACTTCGGCTAGCCGGAGTGAAAAACAGCAAGAAGTACTCCGGAGGCACCAGGCAATAACTCCGGGCAGCCGGAGTGAAAAACAGCAAAAAGTAGTCTGGAGGAGCCACGCAATAACTCCGGCCAGCCGGAGTAAATGCTTAGTCCGGAGTAGAAAAAACTCCCAATAGGGGGGTCGTTAGAGGACAGACATTTTACTCCCACCTGGGAGTATTTTAGGGGCGAAGCTCCTCTTAGTCTAACCTTGTCACGCGTCAGGCGTCAGGCGTCAGTCGTCAGGCGTAACCCGCGTAGCATGCGAGTTAACTAAATTAATCCAGAACTCGGCACGATCTACGATGAACCTCCCGAGCTTCGCCCACACACCATCATTCACTCCGTGGATATGCTGTAATTTTTTTTCTTTTACAGTGGAATCCACCGGTTCCCTGACGTTGATCGCGGAAAAGGCCAAGTAGGTCAACACCAACGACTTCAAACGTTGAAGCAGAGGGTGCGATGGGATGGAGAACTCCTGAATGCTCGCTAGTTGGACGCTTGCAGGGCAGGCGTAGCTCGCAGCTTGTCATATACGCGCTTATACTGTGGCGCATCTTTGGCCAGAAGAAGCATTCTTGTGTGCGCTGAAACGTCCTCGCAAAACCCATGCGCCCCGACGTAGGGTCGCCGTGCATTGCTCGGAGCACGTCACGTCGCAAACTTCTTGGTACGACTAGATGCAAGCGGGCACCAATGCTAGAATAATTCCGCTTGTCAAGAATGCCATCCTTTAGAACGAAACGGCGTTGGCTATTCGGTTCCGAGAGAACGTAATGATCTAAGGCACTGTGGCTGCATTTCTTCCTGCGAAAAGTGGCATGGTCGCAAATGGTGCGTCATCTACTGCAATATAATAATAATAATAATAATAATAATAATAATAATAATAATAATAATAATAATAATAATAATAATAATAACCTTTATTGCTCATTTCACAAGAAATACAACACATATTGGCCTGCCAAAGCCATATAGGGATTGAGTGCCTGGCAGCCGCGGAAAACAGCAGCATCTCAAGTTCGTCGAAATTCGTCGAAATTTTCTGCGTCATACTCGGCCGTCGGAAGAGGAAGCCCTGGTAGACCGTCAGTGTCAGTATGAGGGCGACCGCTCTTGTAACAGACATGAAAGTCATATTCTTACAATCGCAGGGCTCCACAAGCAAGGCGGCTGGATCAGTTACGAAGCCCGGTGAGCCAGCATAACGAATGATGGTCGGTGACAATTGAGAATCAGTGTGCATTGCGATACGGGCAAAACTTGTGGACGGCGAACACGACCGCAATACGTTGTTGCTCCGTAACAGTGTAGTAGCGTTCAGGCTCACTCAGACAACGACTAGCATGGGCAACCATGCATTCTAGGCTGTCGTGGCGTTGGACCAACAAACCTCGGAGGCCATTTGGCGCCCGTATTACTTTTTCTTTTTCGTCCTCTTCTTCTTCTTCATCATCAGACCATCTATGTCCACTTCAGTTGGATCATAGTGGCGAAGTACGGGTCCTGAGGTAAGCAGAAACTTTAGCTGTCAAAACAATGACTCGGAATCCGCTAACCACTGGAAAGGCATGTTTTTGTTGAGTAGACACGTCAGGGGCAAGCTAGGTCGGCAAATTTTATCACGTAGCGACTGAAATAAGAGCGCAAGCCCAGAAAGCATCGTAGCTCTCGTAGTGCCAGCGGGTGTCTGAGGTTGCTAACTGCAGCAACATTCTGGGATCAGGACCAATGCCGCCTTTGGTAACAAGATGACCGAGAACCAGTCTGACGGTTGCCAAAGTGGCGTTCCTTAGAATTCAAGGTGAGCGAAGTTCCCTCAAGCGACGTAAGTGCTATGTCAAGACGATCATTGTGCTGTTAAATGTGCGGCCAAAAGTTACGATGTCATGAAGGTAACGTAGACAGATTTCCCACTTTAGTCCACACATAATTAGGTCCAGAAGCGCTCAAACGTTGCTGGAGCGATACACTTAACGCCATTATATTAGGGGCGAAGCTCCTCTTAGTCTAACCTTGTCACGCGTCAGGCGTCAGTCGTCAGTCATCAGGCGTCAGGCGTAACCGGCGTGCCTCCCGGCACCCGCTCGCCCTCGGCGTTCGCCTCGGCGCGTGCATCTCTCTCTCCCGGCGCTGCCTCCCGGCGCGTGCCTCTGCTGTCTTGTATGAAAGAGAGAGAGACAGAGAGAGAGCGAAAGGCGCACGTTGGCTATGGAAACGCTCTTTCTGTCCGCCGCGGTGGTGTAGTGGTTAAGGTACTCGGCTGCCACCCAAAATACGCGGGTTCGATCCCGGCCGCGGCGGTCGCATTTTCGATGGAGGCGAAAATGCCAGAGGCCCGTGTACTGTGCATTGTCAGTGCACGTTAAAGAACCCCAGGTGGTCTAAATTTTCCGGAGCCCTCCACTACGGCTTTTCTCTCCTATCTCTTTCACTCCCTTTCCCCCAACCCCCACGGACGCTTAGCCGTGCTCCCTACATGGGCTGCAGAAATTAGCGTCCTTTCCACAACCAAACCACAATCATCATCATCATCATCATCTTTCTTAGAGGAACGCTGTACCAGCTCGCAAAGAAGGAGAACGCGCCTTCACCCGCGAGAGACAACGTTGGCGCAGGCAGCGTCTCCTAGCGAGTTTCTTGATTGAGAAATACCGACTGCTCGCGTTGGAGAATCGTTCACCGGCAACCCATATATATGTATATATATAGGCACTGGATCTTGACTTGCAATGAAATGCCGGTGGGAGATTTCACTTGTGCACAGTTGAACCATGAGGATTCGTAGCGTGCGCGTTAACTAAATTAATCCAGAACTCGGCACGATCTACGATGAACCTCCCGAGCTTCGCCCACTCACCATCATTCACTCCGTGGATATGCTGTAATTTTTTTTTACTGAAACAAGCCATACGGGGTTATAAACGCTGTTAAATGCGAAGCATTTCTAAGCGAAGTTCGGCGAGTTTGAGCGTATCTATCTATCTATCTATCTATCTATCTATCTATCTATCTATCTATCTATCTATCTATCTATCTATCTATCTATCTATCTATCTATCTATCTATCTAGCCGCCTACGATTTTGTGCTCTCCTGGCCGTTTCGCTAATCGGATGTTTGCGAAAATTGGTATGCCGCATCATGACTACATGACGAACATAAATGACAGGTCATAACATGAAAATCATGATATGCATGTCATGAGCGGCATGATTTACATGCCACGATCTTGGTGCTCTCCTGGCCGTTTCGCTATTGGGATGTATGCGAAAATTGGTATGGCACAACATGACGGCCTGACGAACATAAATGGCAGATCATAACATGAAAATCATGACATGCGTGTCATGGGCGGCATGATTTACATGTCATAGTCTTGGTGCTCTCCTGGTCGTCTCGTTAATGGGATGTATACAAAAATTGGTATGCCACAATATGACTGCATGGGGAATATAAATGACAGGTCACAACATGCAAACCATGACATGCATGTCATGAGTGACATGATTTGGATGCCACGCGTTTCGTTAACGGGATGTATACGAAAATTGGCATGCCACAAGATGACTGCATCACGAAAGTAAATGACAGTTCATAACATGAAAATCATGGCATGCATGTCATGAGCGACATGATCTACATGCCACGATATTGGTGCTCTCTTGGCCGTTTCGCTAGTGGGATGTGTAGGACAATTGGTACACAACAATATGACTGCATGACGAACATAAAGGACAGGTCATAAAATGAAAAGCAAACATGCATGTCATCGGAGGCATGATTTACATGTCAGGCGTTTCGTTAATGGGACATATACCAAAATTGCTATGGCACAACACGACAGCATGACGAACGTAAATGACAGGCCATAACATTACAATCATGACACAGGTGTCATGACCGGCATGATTTACGTGCCATGGTCCTGGCGCTATACTGCCGTTTCGTTAATGGGATGTACGGGCTCCGTCTACTGACCAGAGGGCGCTACGTAGCTCTCGTCAGACGGCTCATTATCGCTGACATTGGCCGCTTGGGTCGCACGTATGAGACGCGCGCGCGGTGGAAACCGAGGCGACAGCGACGCGCGCCTTTCTTCGCTGCTTTCAGGGCGTGCTGCGAACCACACGAACGCTCGCGGCGTCGCCCTTTGGAACAGTTTGCCGCAGGTTTTGAGCGCGCGTCTCAAAGGAAATAAAACGAAAGAAGGTGGGACGTGTGGTCGCTGCTGCTATATAGTTGGAGAAGCGCATCGCGTTCGCGCATTCTGTCTCAGTCTGTCCAATTTTGCTTCTTTCCGCCAGGCAGTGCATTCTGGCGCTGATGTCGCACATGGAAAACTCGACTGCACGGAGCCTATACGAAAATTGGTTTGGCACAACATGACTGCATGACGATCATAAATGACGGGTCATTACATAAAAATCGTGACATGCATGTCATTAGCGGCATGATCTACATGCCACTCGTTTCCTTAAAGGGATGTACACCAAAATTGCTATGGCACAACACGACTGCATGACGAACGTAAATGACAAGTCATAACGTTAGAACCATGGCATGCGTGTATGAGCGGCACGGTTTACATGCCACAGTCCTGGTGCTCTTGCGGCCGTTTCGTTGACTTCATATGTACCAAACTCGGTATAGCGAGACAACAATGCAAATCCATTTTACGTTCCTTATACGTGCTTCGCATTTCCTTGATTCCCACTGCACGTGGGATCTGCCAATTTTTTTCTCCTTGTCTTCCGAATGCGTGGGAATCAG
Source organism: Hyalomma asiaticum (assembly GCA_013339685.2). Taxonomy (NCBI): domain Eukaryota; kingdom Metazoa; phylum Arthropoda; class Arachnida; order Ixodida; family Ixodidae; genus Hyalomma; species Hyalomma asiaticum. Next base: position 95,347,390 of record CM023488.1, read on the forward strand.
CCAGTAACCATACCTTAGATCCGCGGAGGAAAAATACTAGGCAGAATAAAAACAGTCAATGACGTCGCCGATCCTGGGAAGCGTGTATACGTCTCTTTTTGTTGATGGAAATGAGATGTCGATAATCAATGCAGAATCTCCAGGAAACGTCTTTCTTTTTACAAGGATCACAGGTGCAGCCCAAGGCCTGGATGACTCCTGAATGATGTTCTTAAGCATATCGTCTATCTGTTCAGCAATAATGTTGCGCTCGCAGATGAGACGCGGTATGGTTGCTGCCGGATAGGATGGGCGGATCCTGTGTCAATCATGCGACAAGTACTTGACTGTCGCGCTCCACATTTTTCGTCCCTCCGTGCAAAATTAAAGATGGTGGCGTGCTTGGCCAAGACGTGGACCAAGGCTTCGCGTTTTTATGACGGCAACCACGTGCAGAGCATGCTCTGGAACTTGGTTTCTGTAGGATGACTTGCAGGAACATAACTCACTGATTGGTTCCTTAAGGCTGCAAATACAACAATTAGCCACTTTCTGTTTGAAAAAGGCGAGTCACATTCAACTGGCCAGCACCACAGGTTCACTGGCACAATTTAGCACCCATACTGATGATAACCCATCGGTGATAGAAACTCGCGCAACGGGGCAGGAACATGTTTTTCTTAGCGCCGTAGAGAGGGACCGGCTCCACCCGCCAGCATGGAGCCGGTCCCTCTCAAACGCGCCAGCGCCTGCAGCAGAGCTGCCAACTGACACCCGTTTCTTCGAGAGGGGCGGCAAGAAGACATCCTCGATGACGGTGAGGGTTCCTTGACAGCACTGAGACCACTCGCAAAACGCAGATAGCAGAATCTCACCAGCGCCGCAATTTACAGTGGCGCCACACTCTTGTAGAAAAACAATCCCCAAAATTACGTCATGTGTGTAACTGGTGAGAACAGGGAATTCAACTTTCAACACTTTGTGATCTAGTGCGATGCCGTGCTCATTGCACGAAACGTGGCACAGTTGTCCCAGAAATACATCACTTTGTGTCCTAACCATGATTTAAAATTTAAGTTCATAACTGACACAGCCGCTCCAGTGTCCATTCAAACCATCGTAGGACGTCCATCAACTAGCACATTGACCTTATTTTCCATCACAGAAACTGGTAGAGATGCATGGGTGTAGTGACAAATGTCGTCGGCCGAACCACCTAGTTTCCCGGCGGTGGCGAATGGGCATGGACACGAGTGGATGGAGAAGGGCGCTGCATGTAGATGGAGGCGTGAAGTTTCGTACGGAGGAGGGCGAGTCCCCGTGGGTGTTCTATCGGAAGCTGTTGCGAACGGACGTGTCGCTACGGCAATTCTGCTGGAAGCCGCTCCCGAAATACGTGTCCCGTATCCAGCGACCACTACCACTCCGGCTGTTGCGTCGAGGGGACACCGGCGGTTGCTCATAATACATTAATTGTTCAAGTCGGCTCGCAGAGCAGAAGCGAGCCAGATGTCCATGGAGACCGCAATGGTAGCACAGCGGTGCAACACGCACACCTCCAAACCTTCCACTTGGCTCCACGACTCCGCAATAGCCTTTACACGATGACATCACGGAACGTGGTTGGTTGGAGGCGCTCTGCAGACGATCACGATGATGCCAGTCGTAGGTTGGTCGCTCGGCAGCTCTTGACCGGGGCACGTAATCCTATCCACGGGCATCAACAGAAGCATACGCCGCGTCGTAAGGCCAAAAGGCTTCTGTCACCTGCGCCTTTGTCGCAGCGACAGCTTCACATCGATCAAGTTTTTCCTGTATAATTTGTCTTCTGGTCGATACAACATCGCAGGATATTACAGGGGTGACGTCAGCACTCTCAACACTGGCGACGGTAGGGACCTTGGCGAGTCTACCGAACTTTGATGTGATGCACCTCGCAGTCTGAAACGCGGGGCAGTGTTTGATCACATCTGCTACAGACTCCACGGTGTCCTTTCCAATCAGGAAGTTGTAGACGTCCTCGGCAATCTCTTTGAGAAGGTGGCCGACTTCGTTTTCTCCTTTGATGCGAGGGTGAACAGATCTGTATAATTCCAACATTTCCTTGGTGTACATTTTGCATGTATCGCCTGGCACTTGGGCGGCTTGCTGCATCAGAGTCTGCCTAGTGGAAACTCATCTCTGAAGAGATGAGTCTCCTTTTAAGGGCGAAGCTCCTTAGGTTGTGGGTCGTTCCCTCCTCTGTAGTAGTAGTAGTAGTAGTAGCAGTAGTATGTACTAGCCACCTCGCGCCGCCGGAGGGCTCCCGCTCGCCCGCGGCGCGTGCCTCCCGGCGCGCGAGCTCTCTCACTCTTCCATCTGCTGTCTTGTGTGAGAGAGAGAGGGAAAGGCGCGCGTTGACTATGGAAACGCTCTTTCTACGATGAACGCTCTATCAGCTCGCAAAGAAGGAGAACGCGCCCTCACCCGCGAGCGACAAGCTTGACGCAGGCAGCGTCTTCTAGCGAGTTTCTTGATTGAAAAATACCGACTGCTCGCGCTGGAGAACCGTTCACCGGCCACCCATATATATATATATATATATATATATATATATATATATATATATATATATAGGCGCTGGATCTTGATTTGCAATGAAGTGCCGGTGGGAGATTTCACTTGTGCGTAGTTGAACCATAAGGATTCGTAGCGTGCGCATTAGCTAAATTAATCCCGAACTCGGCATGATCTACGATGAACCTGCGGAGCTTCGCCCACTCATCATCATTCACTCCGTGCATATGCTCTGAATTTGTTTATTTCATTTTCTCTTTATTTCATTTTCGAAGTTTTGCTAGGTGGTTATAGCTTGTTCGTAATTTTCTAACCAAAGCAGCGCCGCACCTTTGAGAAACAGGGGCACGTTGGCGAACCGGCTGTCTGGATCCCAACGGTTGTACCGAGTCGCTCGACTGTAGTGGTTGAGCCACTCTTCAACGTCTTCGCCGACTTTTGCGTCTAAGGTCCGTGGTGCCATGTGATGTAGCCCTGTAGTATACCAGACGAAGACCGAATGTTGTCGCCCTCAGGAATCGCATCGATTGGAAGCCGTGGTAGTCCAGCCAGTCGGCGGCTTCGGAATAGTTCCTGGTGTTGCGCTTCTGTGATTGTTCGTGCTCGACCTCTCCACTCTACTGAGCACTTCTACAATATTCTTACGGGCAGATGAGTTTGCTTTGAGATGGTCACTGCGAGAGGCCTAGGGCCCGAAGAGATCACAGTTCTTGCTCGCGTTGTTTTCCTCTGCTTCTAAGCGTCCGCCGCTTACCGTAGCAATATGTATGGCTATGACTGTGCTTGTCACACATCAGAAGCGGTATTCACGTTATAGAAGCGCCATCGTTAAAAAAAACTGCTGTTATAGGATTATATACTATATATACCGAGCGGGAGACGCAGCCGTAGCCTAGTGGCAAGGCGCTTGCTTGGGACCTTGGGAGCCCGTGCTCGATACCGCCGTAAAGCTTGGAAGGTTGCATGTGTGCTGTGTGCTTGTTACGTCTACATTTCAATGCGATAAACAGTGTTACGTTCTCGTCCTAAGAGCAGAGCTCTTTCATCCTGCTTTCGTGTGTCTACCGTGAACACAGAACTGCGAGCGCATCCTGGAGGCAGTGAACCCAGCTGAGGTGCAGAAAACTTTGGGCTCCGCTCAAAGTTGCGAGTTCGATCGCCGCAGTCAAAGCGTTCCGTATGCCTACTACCGCCGTCCCGGCGTTTTGCATATCTTGTTTAGTCGGTCATTGGCTTATGTAGGTTCTATAAGTTTCAAACACCTGTGGCGCATACCCGTATACCTGAGCAACAAATGATCGCAGTTTCACTAATGATGACGTAGATGACGAGTATATCACTTTAACGACGTAGAGATCAGTGATTTGGTTTCCTGATGCATTTGCACCCTGCCATGCAAATATTCGAGTATGTCAGGAGAACCAGACTACGAAGCGCATATAGATAGATAGATAGATAGATAGATAGATAGATAGATAGATAGATAGATAGATAGATAGATAGATAGATAGATAGATAGATAGATACTGTCAGAGTCACTCAAGTTCGCTAAGAAATGCTTCGCATTTCACAAAACGCAGTTACATGTTGCAGTGTTCGTTACGACAAAGAGCATAACGAATGGTCCCGGAATTATGTGAGTGACGTGAGTGCAACCGCAGGTCACATAATTTTTACCACGCACGATCGGTGAAGTAATACTTGCCTAATGTATATCTTTGGAACCAAGTTGAAAGTTAATTTCTTTTATTCCGCAAAAAGGAACAGTTAGGAGGAGGGCAGCTAAAACCTGTTATAAGGTCCTGACAAGCGTTTCTTCTTTAGTATACAGGGTTGCCTACCACTGCGCGGCTAAGTAAACACAACTACTAAGAGAAAGATATGTGGGTTCAGGACGTGGCTAAAAACAATTACAATGCAGCATTTCATAAAACAAAAAGTGCTACCGCTCGCACTGGGACTGTATAATAAAACTGCTTCTTGGGCTAGTTGGTTCATTATAAAGTGCAAATGCTTACAGGGCGCAAATTGAACAAACAAAAGAGAGGGACACGCAGACACACACAAAGCGCCACTACCAACTGATTTATTCAGGACAGAAGAAAGGGGTGTCTATTTATACTAAAGCACATGCGCAACACAGGGCAATGATACTACAAAGCAAGTATGCCAATCATTTCAAATGCATGCGAAACAGATGCATCTCAGCATCAAACAACGATATAGAGGTATCACTTACGCACTTATCTCCTTTCATTTTTATGAAGTGAGCTTCCAAAAGTTCTCTAGCCGTTTTATTAGTGCTCCTACCAAGTATGGCGACGCGCCTAAAATGCGGTTCACACGCGCAGGCTCTACAATGCACGCTAAGATGCGCACCGTCCATCTTACTTAATCTGTTCGAGTGCTCTCTCAGTCGAACGTTCAGGCACCTGCCTGTTTGGCCCACATATGACTTCCCACAACTCAGGGGAATTTCATAAACTACCCCAACTGCACAGCGCCCAAAAGGATCAGTGTGCTTCTTCTTGCAGCCTTTTGTCTCGGAACTCGTGGTCCGATGACAGAGCTGCGCAAGTTTGTTGGGGGCAGAAAAGGCAACACGGACGCCGTGTCTGGCAGCCACTTTCTTGAGGTTGTGGCTGATCTTGTGCATATAGGGCACTACCACCGGCCTAATAGCATCTGTTCCAGGAGCGTCGGCCTTGGAACATAGACCGTTTTTCACCTTCCGGTGAACTGATTCGGCTACGCCTCGGACGACCGACTGAGGGAAACCAGCTTTTAAAAGCCTTGTGACCTGATGGGAGAGCGCTTTGTGTGTGTCTGCGTGTCCCTCTCTTTTGTTTGTTCAATTTGCGCCCTGTAAGCATTTGCACTGGGACTGTATGCCTCTAAGGCATTGTACGTAAATTGTAACAAAAACAGGCAGTTAGAGATCAAAGAAAGAGACATATTCAAGTAGAAGAGAGGACTTGGCGGAAGAGTTTCATTAATGATGCTGATAATAATTGTGGTTCGCTTAAGGAAAGGACGCTAATTTCTTCAGCCCACGTCGGAGGATGGCTAAGCGTCCGTGGGGGTAAGGGAAATGCACTGAAAGAAAAAGGAGAGAAAACGGTATTGTATGGCTCAGTAAATTTCCACCACCTGAGGTTTTTTAACGTCTAGTGACATCGCACAGTACTCGGGGCTCTGGGATTTTCGCCTCTATCGAAAATGCGACCGCCGCGGCCGGGCTCGAACCAGGTATCCTCACGTGTCTCACCGGAAAATGACCTGGAAAAAAGTGAGGCTGCGAAATGTAATAAAACGTGAGACCACGAAACGTAATGAAATTCTGATTTAAGCCTCAAGCTGTCATACGCATAGATTTCATGAATTATCATAGGCATTATTTTTTTAATCTGGAAATCATGACAACCCAAGGGGGTATGCGCTAGACATTATCGAAAATTAGCAGCAGACATGAATAGGCCTCTTTAATAGGGAATGTCAAAGGCGCGTAAAAAATGCGGTTGCTTAAAGACGCGCCCACGACGCGTCTTTAAGCAACCGCATCAGTTACCACTGACATACTTGTTTGTGCACTCCGGAGAGGTTTCCATGAAAATAAAAAAGCGTGATTAAAAGTGGAAGTTCTTTTTTCATAGCCTAGGTGTCGAATGGGGCTTCGTAACATGCAATCGTGGGCTGGAGTAAAAGACAGATAGAATTAGATTCGTTGTGATAATTGCAGGAGCTTTCTGCGCCAAAACGGCGACGTTCTTATAAAGCACGCAAGCAGTAGAGGACTCCGAAAGTTTAGGCCATGTTGAGCTCTTTTACCTGCGCTGACATTACACAGCAACACATCTAGCATTGCTTCCCCATCGGGATCAACTTATACTCGTTATTTTGAAGCTTCATATTCCCAACGAAAACGAAGTGCCTTCTCAAAACTACTCAATACAGAAAGGAAGAAATATCAGAAACTCCATGCATACGTGCCTCAACCCAAACATGGGTACTGGAGGACGCACTCCTTTCGTCGTAAAGAGTGGATCTCGATAGCTTTACCATGTACGTTTGCAACGGAAATTATCGGAAGGCGTCTGCAGTTAGTGCTTACGGGCTGGTGCGCCAACTTCTAAATATAGTCCTTTGCTGTCCAAGTCAGAATGACTGGAGAGAATCTGCACGACCTTGAACGCAACCAATGCTGTTTCTAGATCAAGCGGCGTAATCGATTCCGCCAGTGACGTTACTGCTGAAAGAAAGGAGGCGCCTCTTAGCTCTATTTGAAAGCAAAGTGCCAATTCTCTAGCGCGTGAGGTGCGACATTTGGCTCTCGAGCTCGCAGGATCCATCCCGACTGCTCGGAATCCTTTGCTGACAAAGTTGAAAAAGTGTTGCCGGGCCCCCTTAAGAAGCACCACGTGCTTAAAAAGCACGATTTCGCTGACAGACGTTTTCGGACAGCTCTCATATTCGATTCAGCGGGCCCATGTTCGGTTCTGTCTGTAAATTTCTGCTAAGCTCCATCTGCGTTGCCTTCCGAAATCCGTGTAATTCATGCAGCGCCGCTGCCATTTGCTGCTGTCGGCCGACGCTTTAACGGGTTTTAAGTGACGAGAAATCCTTAGCATAAAAATTAACACCATCTTCCCAAAGGGAGCCCCGATGGGATGCGAAGGAGCAGCGTTGCGCACGGGTGGCGTCACGGGTTGAACGGCGCTAACGCGGGTGCTGCGGTGAGCGCTGGAAGATTCGTTTGAAGCTATGGCTGGCGTAGGTCTTGTCGTTTCTTCAGAGTGGACACGGGCGCTGGACCGGAGCTGGCGCGCGTTTCGCCTTGACTTCCACGTCCTTGTGATCGGTGAAGTGCACGCTGAGAGGTTCCTGCGGACATTCGATGTCGAATTTGGCAAAGACTAGATCGACGCACGTTCCCCTTATCGTGGTGGGTAGTTTCCGTTCAGCCGACACGCACTTCTGCGAGTACACGTCACGCATGTAATCGACGAGCCATTGTCCTCCTCCTCCGCTGACGTCAGCGTTGATGTCTCCCGGACTATAAGAGGCGCACAGATAAACGAGCCGAAAGAGTGTTACCGCTCGATGTGCGCTCGAGCGTTGCGTGCGGTGGAGAGGGTGAAGCGAGAGAGAGGTGACACGTACAGACATGTTTCAACGCGTACGTTAGGCGCGCGTCAGTTTTATTGCGCGTGAACCGACGAGTCGGCGGTGTAGCGAGCGGCGGTCGCGGTAGCGGAGCGAGCGGCGTTAGCGGCAGGTGTTGCGGGCGAACGGACGAGGCGGCAGCTGCGGCGCTGCGGCGAGCGCGCGGCAGGCGAGGAAGAGTGTGACGTCAGCGCGCACTGCGAGGGGAGCGTGACGTTAACGCGCAGCTGCGGCGTGACCTACTTGGCACCTCTCCAACACCTGCGGCGAGGGGAGCGCGTTGCGGCGTGTTCGTACGGACGCGCGGAGGGACAGCGTTACACAGGCTAGTCAAAGAGCTGCTTCGCATCTAATAAAATTAAAGCTGTCAGAAATGTTTTCGGTCGACAGCGAAGGTTCAACCGTTCGCAATTCTTAGTTATGCACTTAGTTATGCGCACGAACTGGATCTATCTAAACAGCAGTACATTGCACCCTCTCAGATACGCAAAATTTCAGGTGTAGGGAGAGAGCGCTCATTCTTGTGTTTGTGTGAGCGTGCTTGAATGTTTATCTCGAAGTTGCAGGCTCGAGCTCAGGTCCAGCGGCTGCAGTTTTATTGACGGAAATGCTAATAAATACTCTAGAAGTGAATGACTGGCTGCATTAGTGCCCGCGTTATTAAATATCATCTAGAAAATTATAATCCGAATCGCTCCATTGCTGTATATGTCAGGCACGGTAAGACGAGGAACGCAGAACGAAATGTGGTTCATCCCTTTGTCATAGCAACCGGTATAACATGAAACTGACAGCTGTCTTCGCGAAGCTGTGCAATGCATAAGCGGCAATCTGGCAAATCGAGGGGTGAGTTGGGTACTCTTAACATATGAACCTTTTACATATAGATATCAGTGCACATCGACACTGCACACGAAACTTCGACAGTTGTACACAAGCGAAAGTTTTCGAACGACTCGCTTTGTTCCGGAGACACTGAATTGCGCGCACCAGAGCTCTGCGCGAACCTGACATAAACAAGAAACGTCCGCCAACGGTGTCCCCTTGCAAGCACTACCGAGTGGGTTGTCAGCGGATCGGTTTGTGACCACACAGCCTTCTGCAGCAAAATGTGCATCGTTTAATTGTCGCCAGCCTTCTTTGCGTTCCTGCAGCAGTGCGCATAGCGGCTGAACTTGTCCCCAGGAACGAATCCTCACGACGACGCCACGTCCCCAACATCCGCGGTGACTGAGGCGAGAAGACTAGCTGAGTGCCGACTGCAGGCGTGCATTAGCACGATACTCTGCTTCCCTCTATTGTTCGCAGATGGTGATGCCAACGCAGCGAACGTAACCGAATCATGAGTCTAACCTAACTTTGGCCCTGCAAAGGTGGTCTAGTTGCTACAGTACTTGCCTGCATTTCGATGAAGGCGAAATGTTGAGGCCACTGTGCTGTGCGATATCAGTTCACGTTAAAGAACTCCAGGTGGTCGAAATTTCAGGAGCCCTCCACTACGGCGTCTCTCATAATAACAGCTAGTTTCTGACGTAAAGCACTAAATATAAATCAATCAATTAACCTAATATTACTTGCTAAACACCTTTACTTTAATTGGACGTCAGTTAGATGCGACTTGTAAAGCACTGTAGCGAAGAGATAAGGTCCGTCTGTTTCTTATATGACCGATGTTGAGGTGGTGTATCGGTCATATAAGAAACATCCTCCCATCATAGGTAAATGTGAGTTCGAGTCCGAGCGGGTGTTACTTTTTCATTGTATATGTGTAATCATTTTTTCAGACACCCACTTTGATTGCTGAAGTACCTCGATGTTTTTTTTGTGGGCCCCCGCATGAAACGGTTCCTTGTTAGATAAAGAAAGACAGAGTCACAGAAAAAAATAAAGGAGCATGAAGAACAGGATTCTTCCTTAAGACGACCATCATGGTGTAACTAATTCGAATTTGGTTTTCGACCACTCATGGAGTCGAAGAGGCGGTGACTTTCTCGTCGGTCGTCCGCAGGCGTGCTCTTGATTTGAAAAATTCGAAGCAACTTTTCCTCTCCTAAACCTTCCTAGTAATACGCTCGTACACTTACATGGAAGCCGACGGTTAACTTTGCGCATCTTGCCGAAACTCCATAACTTCAATATCCAGAGGAAGCAAGCCTTAACAATTTTAATGCAAGAAGCATTGTCAACCAGTACTAACAACTTGAAAATATATCGCTCTTACGTGACACCCCTTTCTAAGTGATAATTAAAGTTTCTTCGTTATTGACACGGAGAGCGATAATGCATTTCTAAGCTGGCGCCACATTGTTCGCAAAGAGAGGTAGGCTTTGGCAGTGGCGTTACTCTGATCGTCATGTCCTTGTTTACCGGCGGCCTGCCCACACCCCCTGCACAGCCAAGACCTCTCTCGTGTATCTCGAGCCTTATTCAGGTCCTGTGCAAACTGCAACTCCTTTATCCTAGCAAACTTTTTGATGTCATCTGAAGACCCAGCTTTCCGCCATTGCCTGCCCCACTTGCCCTCTGTAGGGATACCCCATGTTACCATTAATCAAAAACAGTTGTCTCGCCTTCTCATTTCTTGTCCTGCGCACGTCAATTTCATCTTCTTGATTTCTACTCAGATGTCCTTAACACGCGTTAGTTCCTTAGCCCGCTCTTCTCTGTTGCTGTACTTCAACGTCAAACCTAGAATTTCCCGTTCTACAGCTTGCTCAGTCGACATTACTTCAGATGAAGCCGTTCACTCAACACCCAAGTTTCCCCTCAGTAGGTTTATACAATTTGCTCTTGACGGACAATGATGAGCTCCCACTCATAACCTAAGAACCTGCGAGTGCCTGCCTAATGCACTCTACCCCGTTCTAAGTAGATATACCGGCGTGCAACTTCTAGTGCCTCACATAGTGCTGCTCCGACGCTATTGTGTGTTACTTCAATTTCAGTCCGGCAGTCCTACTTTGCCTGTATTGTTCAGAAACAATGTCTTGCAATTCGCCCCCCGAATGACCGGCTAATAACCGATAAGAAGTTGGCTTGTCGATGAAAAAATGTCGAATTATAAAACAGTCTGGGATATGGAAGGACATCGATCATTTCATGCAGATAATTTCGCGGTGACATGTTGTTATTGCAGATGTATATAGAGCACGCACTGGGTTTTCTTGGGAATATTTATGCGCAGTCATATGCGATCACAGATATACGACGCCCAAGGTATGTATGGATGATTTTAGTTTAGCTCGTATCGATCAGAATACTCGTGTTACTAGTATCTATGGATCGCTAGCACGTGGACGTGAAGATAGAAATTATAACGAACCAATCTCTAGCATGAGTACAAGATCATAACGTGCGAAATTTCTATTTATTCTAGGTTTACAAAACTTTCAGCCATGACGTGCTGGTTGAAGATAAATTTCAGACCATAAACCTGCGTTAATGTGTGTCTTGCTAATTTCTGGCGAAGAGCCAGTTTAGAACGGGACTAGGAAATGGAGGAAGGTGACTAAAGCTTGCACAGGTTTTATCGTGTGACGTTTGTTTGCTGTACCAGGTGCTATTCAACTGCCATTCAAAATAAAAAAATTCACCTGCAAAAAAATTGGCAGATCCCACGTGCAGTGGTAATCGAGGAAATGCGAAGCACGCATAAGGAACGTAAAATGGATTTGCACTGTTGTCTCGCTATACCGACTTTGGTACATATGAAGTTAAAGGGGTCGTGAAACGTTTTCTGAACTTTTTGTACTAAGTGCCTATTCGGGATCCTGACCCTCCAATCAACAATATGCATTGTTCCGTTGCACCGTGTGCGTTGGTTTGGAGCGATAAAAAAACGCGGTTTTGGTTTCACTGCGCGCGTTCCTCTCAACTCTGCAGATGACGTCATCTTAGTAGCCGTCATACCTCCGAGATTGGCGCGCCCTCGGAGGCCACGGGAAAACAAACCGTGCTGCCACTGTTCTTCCTAATGGTGGCACCGCACGGTTTCCAAGTATGTTCTTCCTTTCTAGCTTTCAAGTAAATCGATTCCTTTAGAGCAAACGCGAGTTCATTGTGCCTTTGAACTTCAAAATATCTTAACTCAACGTCACCAAATAGTACCACGCCGGCCGGCAGTGTCGCATAGTCGTTTCGGGAGCGCAAGAAAGCTGAGATTTAAAACGCGCGTTGTTAAGTGTGCACTGAATATTTCGCCGAAATATTTCGGAATCGGCTTGTCGAATGCGTATTGAAGCAGTGAAAATTACAAACCGGCATCTCCAAATTCTTTTCACGACCCCTTTAACGAAACGGCCGCAAGAGCACCAAGACTGTGGCATGTAAACCATGCCGCTCATACACGCATGCCATGGTTGCAACGTTATGACTTGTCATTTACGTTCGTCATGCAATCGTGTTGTGCCATAGCAATTTCGGTATACATCCCTTTAAGGAAACGAGTGGCATGTAGACCATGCCGCTAATGACATGCATGTCACGATTTTCATGCAATGACCTGTCATTTATGATCGTCATGCAGTCATGTTGTGCCAAACCAATTTTCGTATAGGCTTCGTGCAGTCGAGTTTTCCATGTGCGACAACATCGCCAGAATTCACTGCCTGGCGGAGAGAAGAAGCAAAATTGGGCAGACTGTGACAGAATACGCGAACGCGATGCGCGTCTCCAACTCTATAGCAGCAGCGACCGCCCGTCCCACCTTGTTTCATTTTATTTCCTTTCAGACGCGCGCTCCAAACCTGCGGCAAACTGTTCCATAGGGCGACGCCGCGAGCGGTCGTGTGGTTCGCAGCACGCCCGGAAAACAGCGAAGAAACGCGCGCGTCGCTGTCGCCTCGGTTTCGAACGTGCGCGCGCGTCTCATACGTGCGACCCAAGAGGCCAATGTCAGCCCAGTGCCAAGCACTGGTCAGCCATACTGAGCCGTCCGACGAAAGCTAATTAGCTTCCTCTGGTCAGTAGACGGAGCACGTACATCCCATTAACGAAACGGCAGTATAGCGCCAGGACCATGGCATGTAAATCATACCGATCAGGACACGCGTGTCATGATTATAATGTTATGACCTGTCATTTACGTTCGTCATGCTGTCGTATTGTGCCATAGCAATTTTGGTATACGTCCCATTAACGAAACGCCTGGCATGTAAATCATGCCGCCCATGACATGCATGTTTGCTTTTCATTTTATGACCTGTCCTTTATGTTCGTCATGCAGTCATATTGTTGTATACCAATTGTCCTACACATCCCACTAGCGAAACGGCCAAGAGAGCACCAAGACCGTGGCATGTAGATCATGTCGCTCATGACATGCATGTCATGATTTTCATGTTATGAGCTGTCATTTACATTCGTGATACAGTCATCTTGTGGCACGCCAATTTTCGTATACATCCCGTGAACGAAACGCGTGGCATGTAAATCATGTCCACCATGACATGCATATCATGATTTTCATGTTGTGACATGTCAGTCATGTCCCCCATGCAGTCATGTTGTGGCATACCAATTTTCGTATACATCCCATTAACGAAACGGCCAGGAGGACACCAAGACCGTCGCATGTAAATCATGTCACTCATGACATGCATGTCGTGATTTTCGTGTTATGACCTGTCATTTATGTTTGTGACGCAGTCATGTTGTGGCATGCTAATTCGCGTATACGTCCCATTATTGAAACGCGTGGCATGTAAATCATGTCACTCATGACATGCACGTCATGATTTTCGTGTTATGACCTGTCATTTATGTTCGCCATGCAGTCATATTGTGCCATACCAATTTTCGCATACATCCCAATAGCGAGACGGCCAGGAGAGCACCAAGATCGTGGCATGTAAATCATGCCGCTCATGACATGCGTATCATGATTTTCATGTTATGACCTATCATTTATGTTCGTCATGTAGTCATGATGTGGCATACCAATTTTCGTAAACATCCGATGAGCGAAACGGCCAGGAGAGCACAAAATCGTAGGCGGCTAGATAGATAGATAGATAGATAGATAGATAGATAGATAGATAGATAGATAGATAGATAGATAGATAGATAGATAGATAGATAGATAGATACGCTCAAACTCGCCGAAGTTCGCTAAGAAATGCTTCGCATTTAAAAAGAAAAGAAACACGAAAGGGAGGTAGTATGAATTCAAACTTCAGTCCGTGTGCTTCATAAGAAAAGAAAAAGTACGTCATCTATACCACGTTGCGGCCACATGTGTTTAATGAACAGTTATAAAAAAGAACACGTGACATACCTGTTATGCCAGCCACTGGATAAAAGGCTGAATGAAAGAGCAGATCGAGGCGCATTTATGATTGCGAAATGTTGCTTGTGTTAACGTTTATGCTGCATGTGTGTACGTGTCATGGCCGTGCTTCTAATATACAACGACAAACCAACATGAACACCGTAAGTTTAAGATTTTTACACATATTCGAGAGAATGGTCCGCTCTTTCTCTTAATGTATTGGCCTATAACGGAACGGACGTGTGTTATGATTACTCATTTACAAGGCTTTCGAGGGAAGAGCCACATGAAATGAACATAGCATTACCAGGAGAGACAGACAGACAGACAGATATGTAGATAGATAAACAGACAGACAGAGATAGATAGATAGATAGATAGATAGATAGATAGATAGATAGATAGATAGATAGATAGATAGATAGATAGATAGATAGATACCGAGAATTTCGTTAGAAGAGTCGTGCGAACGGTGCAATTGCAGGAAGCCGTGTTACTATTTGAAATGTGTCCGGCATTTAGGGGCATCATCGATGTTCGGCTCTCACCCTAGGCACCGTATTTACGCTCCTAAGCAGCTGAGCTGTAGCATGCGTCGCACACACAGCAGCATCGTATTCTATAGTCTACTTCAATAGGACTGCTAGTTGCTCTCACATTGTTAATTAATAACGTATAATCCCGAAACCAATACCGTTATTGCGATGGCACAGTTTCTGTTCGCGTTTAGAAAAATCATTAGAGCACGTTTACAAGTTCACAATGCACTAGCGGAGGTTGTGAACGACTTCACACGTTGTTCGAGGGAGGGCCTTCATTCTCTCAAGTTGTCTCCTTTCACTTTATTTTTGTACGGCCAGTTTAACGTATTTATACGATTGAGAACTAACAAACCTTGGAAGCAGGGGTCATAGCCGAGTCTGGCCGAGTGGCTAATGCGCTTCATATTGGTTCGCGGGGCCGCAGGTTCGAAACACAACGCAGCCAACGAGATTTTGCTGTCTTTATTTGATTTCCTATTCATAGTAATTCGTCACACTTCATAGAACGACGCACAGATGTTTCCTTAAGTCTGCTTCGAAATGTTTACCCCTTTATTATACGGTAATATTGTTATGACACAAAGCAACCTCTGGGAAAATGTATTACAAGATTTAATGAGCTCAACACCGACTACGTGACCCTTTGCTTCATCAAAACGCATTCCAGATCTACAGCGGTCCACTATCAGTGCGATGCGCTGTCCGCGGAAAATCTCTAGAACTCGAGAATGATTTGCTTCGTGGTAATTCGAAGCGCGGCTGCAGATGATGGCAAAGTAAGGACACCGCCCACGGCGCTCCCTTGGAGAGTACAAGATGCGTTCCGTCGTCGACGGCCACGGTTTCTAGCATTCCCTTTAAGAATGGACGGTACGGTATATACAGCAGGTCACGTAAATATGTCAAGTACCGACGGTTACACATAGCGTTGTACTTTGTGCTCGATACTCAGAAAGAACGACCACAATTCGTTACAAGCATTTCAATTAGCTTCCTGAGCGTTGCTGTGGTTGTGACTCATTCCAACATTACGAGACCAAACACGTCAAATTTGAATCCGTCGGGAGTGACCGCTATCAGAAAATTTCAGTTCACGTCGAGTGAAGGGACCGATAACTAATTTTTGAGGTATCCGAGATACCTGTTTTCGTTACTTCAACGGAAAGTGTACCTACCATTAAGATTGTCTAACCACGCAACAGAACGGGGAAGATGCCTTCAAATATTTTTACTTGGAACTTTTCTTTTTGCTCCCTGTTTTCTTCTCTTTTCAAAGTCTTTGTCGCATTTTTTCTTTCAAGAACTTGTACCAACTGGCCCATCAAGCCGCTCTTAGGAGCTCATTTACTTGTACACTTGGCTCTTCCCTAAATAACCTTCCTACCATGGGATCGTACGAATTTTCGCATGGACAGCGTTGTTTACTTTGCCCTCAAAGCCCGGATACCACCCTCCTGTCCCTGCGGCCTTTTCTTTGTCCTCCTTGTTTTCTTGTGTTTGCGTATTCTGTGGCAATTTTTCTTTGAAAAGCGTGTAAAAGGGGGCCCAACAAGCAGCCCTTATGTACTTGCGCCACCCAGGAGTGAACGTGGGCGTTCAAAAGAGGCCAAAGGAGCTCCAAGGACGAGGAACGTATGGGTCGATAAACAACCACCAGCCTAGAAAATTAAAACGGCAAAACTCTTGTCTTATACTTATTAAAGTACTAAACGACATACAAGGTCAGGAAAGAAGAGAAAGAAGCATTGAATTTCAACTCGAAATTTATTACCGAGACGTAATTTTGGCGAATTCTCTGTGACATTGTATGATAGCGATTAAATTTACGTGGAGATTTACCGGTGACGGTCTTCCTTTTTTGAGGTTTCAGACTGTAGATTATTATTTTCTGTGCGCACAATCTGTCTATTATTTGTAATATCTGTGCCTTAGTAATAAATTTCCAGTTGACAGTGCCTTTTGTGTTCTCTCCTCTACTTGCGCGTCGTTTCTTTTGCCCTGTAATAAACCTGGATATGCCAATGGGCCCGACTAACCAAACTTTTGACACTCTTCTAAGTCTCTCATAATTAAAAGAGGGATCTACTGAAAACTCTACATTCGGTTCACCATAGGCTGCCTCGTCGCCACTTTGCCAAAGGCGACTGTGCCATCTATCTATCTATCTATCTATCTATCTATCTATCTATCTATCTATCTATCTATCTATCTATCTATCTATCTATCTATCTATCTATCTATCTATCTATCTATCTATCTATCTATCTGGCCGCGTACTTCGCAGTGCTAATCTGGTCTTCTTCACCTGGCGTACCCTAACATTTGGGAAGTAAGGGTAAAAATGTGTGACATACACGACTGACATCTTTGCATCACTAACATCATGATTAACGATACTGCAGCTATGTACCTCATAGCCGTAGTGCTCGGCCTACGATATGCAGGTATGTACCAGAGATTTAATATTTTTTGTAGTGCCTATCTCAATCAAGGACCACATGTGAGACACCGCGGCTGAGGGTTATAACCCGAAAGTTCCGGCTACGCTAGAATTTCCTGCACCACAGACGGTCCACTGGCGCCAAGATAGGCGCACGATTTCCTGTTCGCGCTTGCCAACGGACCGTCGCAACGTCGGCTTAAAGAGGTCCCCTCTTAAGCAAGAGAGAAACACCATTTGTCCTCGCTTGCGATTGAAATGTAGACATTTCAAGCACACAGGCACACATGCAACTTACTAAGCTGTAGGGCGGTACCTAACACGACCCTTCGAGGTACCAAGCAAGCACACTAGCATTAGGCAATGGCGGCTTCTCCAAAACGGTGTAAATAGACCTCTTGGTGCGACATTTGTAATGACGGTTGTCGTGTGATAATGAATTGGGCTTCTAATGTGTTACAAGGACAACCATAGCAATGCATATTTTATGTTCCTATTCGGAATGCCTTTGTCTAACTGTGGTCGATCCCGTACGAATGCTTCAACCAACAACGCTGTGACTTTGTCTATACCTGTTCTTCTTTAACGATTTTGGGAGTTATGACGAGGCAGGCTTCTAAGATGGGACAGTAACCTTTGTTCAATTCATAGATCCATGCTGGATGTCTGTATTTTGCTACCTTTAGATACCGTTGAAAAGCAAGCACGTAAACTCAAAAGGAAACAGGTTTGTAGTTGTTGAATTGCGGTCGCCTCTTAAGATTTGAATAATGTCCATGGTTTCAGATGTCACAACAAAGGTATGCTTATGAAAAGCTCCGCGCTAAGACTTGTGCAATAAGATTTTTCCACAAACATTTCTTTAATAAGTACACATGTCTGTTTACACATACGTCATTTTATTTCGGCCCCATCAAATTACATCCGACGTAGCCGATAGATGGATCATTGTTCCGCTGAACTCTGTCACTGAATTGAGCAGGTACTACATTTTCAGAGAACACATGTTCTGAGCTTACAGCATTTGCTAATACAGTTTAATA